>CM023201.3:38856519-39272962 GCA_004115045.4 Sinella curviseta
TTTCTAAAAATTCCATTTCGCATAAATATTGTCGCTAAATTCCGTTTCGGAAAATTCCATTTCGCATAATTCCGTTTCGCAAAATTCCATTTCGCATAAATATTGTCTCAGAATTCCGTTTCTGAAAATTCCTTTTCGCATAAATATTGTCGCTAACTTCCGTTTTGGAAAATTCCATTTCGCGTAATTCCGTTTCTAAAAATTCCTTTTCGCGTAATTCCGTTTCGGAAAATTCCATTTCGCATAAATATTGTCGCTAACTTCCGTTTTGGAAAATTCCATTTCGCGTAATTCCGTTTCTAAAAATTCCATTGCGCATAAATATTGTCGCTAAATTCCGTTTTGGAAAATTCCTTTTCGCGTAATTCCGTTTCTAAAAATTCCATTTCGCATAAATATTGTCGCTAAATTCCGTTTCGGAAAATTCCATTTCGCATAATTCCGTTTCGCAAAATTCCATTTCGCATAAATATTGTCTCAGAATTCCGTTTCTGAAAATTCCTTTTCGCATAAATATTGTCGCTAAATTCCGTTTTGGAAAATTCCTTTTCGCGTAATTCCGTTTCGGAAAATTCCATTTCGCATAAATATTGTCGCTAACTTCCGTTTTGGAAAATTCCATTTCGCGTAATTCCGTTTCTAAAAATTCCTTTTCGCGTAATTCCGTTTCGGAAAATTCCATTTCGCATAAATATTGTCGCTAACTTCCGTTTTGGAAAATTCCATTTCGCGTAATTCCGTTTCGAAAAATTCCATTTCGCATAAATATTGTCGCTAAATTCCGTTTTGGAAAATTCCTTTTCGCGTAATTCCGTTTCGGAAAATTCCATTGCGCATAAATATTGTCGCTAAATTCCGTTTTGGAAAATTCCATTTCGCGTAATTCCGTTTCTAAAAATTCTATTTCGCATAAATATTGTCGCTAAATTCCGTTTCGGAAAATTCCATTTCGCGTAATTCCGTTTCTAAAAATTCCTTTTCGCATAAATATTGTCTCAGAATTCCGTTTCTGAAAATTCCTTTTCGCATAAATATTGTCGCTAAATTCCGTTTTGGAAAATTCCTTTTCGCGTAATTCCGTTTCGGAAAATTCCATTTCGCATAAATATTGTCGCTAACTTCCGTTTTGGAAAATTCCATTTCGCGTAATTCCGTTTCTAAAAATTCCTTTTCGCGTAATTCCGTTTCGGAAAATTCCATTTCGCATAAATATTGTCGCTAAATTCCGTTTCGGAAAATTCCATTTCGCATAATTTCGTTTCGGAAAATCCCATTTCGCATAAATATTGTCGCTAAATTCCGTTTTGGAAAATTCCTTTTCGCGTAATTCCGTTTCGGAAAATTCCATTTCGCATAAATATTGTCGCTAAATTCCGTTTTGGAAAATTCCTTTTCGCGTAATTCCGTTTCGGAAAATTCCATTTCGCATATATATTGTCGCATAATTCCGTTTCGGAAAATTCCATTTCGCATAAACATTGTCGCATAATTCCGTTTCGGAAAATTCCATTTCGCATAAACATTGTCGCATAATTCCGTTTCGGAAAATTCCATTTCGCATAAACATTGTCGCATAATTCCGTTTCGGAAAATTCCATTTCGCATAAATATTGTCGCATAATTCCATTTAGAATAAACATTGTCGCATAATTCCGTTTCGGAAAATTTCATTTCACATAATTCCGTTTCGCTTAAATATTGCCGCATAATTCGATTTCGCATATTTCCGCGTAACTCCAGTTGGCATAAATATTATATAATAATTCCATTGTCGCATAATTCCGTTTCGGAAAATTCCATTTCGCATAAACATTGTCGCATAATTCCGTTTCGGAAAATTCCATTTCGCATAAACATTGTCGCATAATTCCGTTTCGGAAAATTCCATTTCGCATAAATATTGTCGCATAATTCCATTTAGAATAAACATTGTCGCATAATTCCGTTTCGGAAAATTTCATTTCACATAATTCCGTTTCGCTTAAATATTGCCGCATAATTCGATTTCGCATATTTCCGCGTAACTCCAGTTGGCATAAATATTATATAATAATTCCATTTCGCATAATTCCGTTTTGGAAATTTTCATTTCGCATAAACATTGTCGCATAATTCCATTTGGAAAAATTCCATTTCGTATCAATATTGTCGCATAATTCCATTTGCTATAAATTTTGCTGTATAATTGCATTTCACATCAGTTCATTTCTCATTAACATAGTCGAATAAACTCAGCAAGCTAAAATGTAGCAAAGTGGCGGAGCTGGTAGCCGAAACAATCAACTGACTACTACCACTGATAATAAATCATCTGTCGAACAAATAATGAAAATATTCCAATCCGTTTAAATCCGTTGAAATCGTAACGGTTTCAAACGGTTGTCGTTGACCGTTACGATAGGCATGCTTGTCAGATAAAGCGAATGTTATTGGAAGTCGTTTGCCGAAAATAGAAGTGGAAATTTCCAAAGCACTTAAGCAGGAGAGCATAAAATGTAAAATTATTTGAAATCTATGTAACCGTTAAACAGTAACCGTCAACCCCAAAATGACCTCATATCTATATGCTATGGTCAGAGACGAGTTGAATGATATACCACTTTCCATGTGTTACCATTTAAAAAATTTGACCTCGTATCGGTTTCTAACGGTTACCGTTGACATACGTATTTCAAAATACCACTGGACCCTTCTGAGGTGACCACCTATCCATTGCCGAAAACGGAATTCAAAAAAGTCAAAGCGTTTTTGAGTTAGAGCGGGCACAAGACGGACGGACAGACGGACATATACTGATCTTAATAAGTGGCTTCGCCACTTGATAATTTAATTTCGCGTCAATATTGTCGCATAATTCCATTTGCTATAAATTTTGTTGTATAATTGCATTTCACATGAGTACATTTCGGAAAAGTACATTTCTCATTAACATTGTGTCATAATTTCATTTCGCATCAATATTGTCATATAATTCAATTTCGCATAAATATTGTCCACATAATTCCGCTTCGAATAATTATTGGCACTTTGGCACATAATTCCATATCACATAAATACTGTCGTATAATTCCATTTCGCATAAATATTGTCGCATAATTAAAATTTGCATATATAGTTTCCCATAATTCAATCTTAAAGTAATAGCATGTGATGATAATTAGTTTCTTTGCTGGAGCGGTTTTTGCAAGTATTTCCAGTCCATTTTCCTCTTGACTATGTATTATATACCATCGACATTCCAAATATGAAATAAAACATTTAATAACGATGCATAACAAGGTAAGCGAAAAATTGCCAATTTAAATCGACTATGTTGCTATCAGTATTGTCTGCATAGGTCGTATTTTCATGATCGACGATGTGATTATGATTAATTACTAATTTAGAACCATTAAAAGCTTTTCAAAGAAAACAATATTTTACTGGTACGCTTATAAAACTGGCGATAAGGTTCCCAGAATGACCTATTGTGACAATGCAACTTCTTCATAACTTGATAAAATCCGAGATAAAAGAGGATATACCCAATTAAGTAGTGTCGTAGATGGATAATGATTTTAGTGGAAGTCGTTTAAAATTCATGGAAAACTTACAACTACCGAGCTGCCACGTGGTAACGGCAGTTTCCATAAGCTTGAACTGGTCAGGTTAGTTGTATTATTGCAAATTACCCAAGTGCACGAATGTAGTATGTAGATGTTTTAACCTTTTAATAACGTGATGAAAATAATTTAGTTTGAGCGTTGTTGTCTGTGATAACTCCTGTTAAGGTAATTAGGACTAGATTTGTTCCAAAGGAAGAAACGATCATTAAAAAGATCAAAGGAAATGCAGACTAGAGTCGCATCATGTATGTAGGAGTATAGGTAATTGCTTAACAGGTTGATTAGGTACGTATCTTGTGCCGGCATGAGATTCATTGCTTCTTACTAGTTGTCACACTTCCAGCCACGTTTTGAAACCGCAATGTTATAGAGTTTTAATTACTAACAGTTGTCTTACTTTTAATGGCCATCCCTTATCCTTTCCCTTGTTAAATACATAAATATACCTTGTATGACATGTCATGAGTAAGCGTTCGGTGCGGAATTTCAGAATTAAATAGTTCCTTGGTGTTGGTTCACCGTTTTACTACAATGAAGATAGAAATTGTGCAAAATGAGGGCGTAGGCAGAGAATGTGAATACATTTGCAATAGCAGTTATCCGGAATCCGCTAATGTAAAAACTGGAGAAAATTCTGCCGGTTTTATACATAACCATTTGAGTGAATTTCTGACTACTAGTGAAAAGTGTAACGATTGCGGAAATATAATTATAAAAAGGGATACTACACAAGTGATGCTTTCGGTAAATAGTAGTAGTCAGTTTAACGATAGTATTCCAACAGAAAGAAATAATTTGGGAAGTGATTTTATTGTTGATTATTGTAAGAAAACGAACAAGTCTTGGGATAGAAATCAATCTTTGACCATAATTGTTTTGGCATTTGTCGAATTTTTTGCTGCTGCTGTAATTTCGATACAGGCACCTTTTTATCCTGATGTGGTAAGGAAATTAATTTATATACTGGGATGTCAACGTGTGTCGATTCTGCAAATTATTGCCAATATATCAAACTAATCGGTTTTAAAACAGTGATTGTCAATTTCGACCAGGCACGTGAAAAAGGTGCGAGTGCAGGTGAATATGGTATCGTATTTGGCATATTTGAGCTTACTGTCTTCATTATGTCCCCCATTTACGGATCCAAGGTTGGTATGAATTGTGACATAGTTATCAAAATTTCTGTGTGTCTAATAAAAATATTTTACTTCTTATGCATACTTTCCTGTGCAGATGGAGATCTTGCAACCTAGACGAGTTTTCAATTGGGGAATACTCACCACTGCAATCTGCTGTGTTATTTTTGGGTGAGAACCAATGAATGAAAAAAAAATATGTAGCTATCTGCATGAATTGTTCGCTTATGCATTTACAAAAACCTCGTATCCGTACACCATCATTTATATAATTAAATTCCAGTAACCTTCTATGCATGAAAGTCATTTTTTCCAATAATGCTTCCAGTATTGTGTAAGCCTTTAACTGTGACTAGCCATATTCATTTTGCAGTCTTTTAGATGCAATTGAAGGTCGAGCTTCGTTCATCTGGTCGTGCCTTGTGGTTCGCGTTGTGGAAGCAATGGGAGATGGTACGTAATAAATATAGATATGCGTTCGATTGATATCCAGTCCGAGTTGCTAAATAGTATATTTAATTTTCCGGCTATTCCTATTCCACGACAGCTGCATTTGACACGGCATCTTTCACTATAATTGCAATGGAGTTCCCCAACTCAGTGGGCACAAGTTTTGTAAGTCTCCTCTCTACTTGGTATCATTTGAAACCAAGAATGACTAATATATTCATCTCCCTTGTCATCTATATTCACACTCAGGCGATTCTAGAGATATGCTTTGGATTCGGTCTTATTGTTGGTCCTACACTCGGAGGAGTTCTGTTCCAGGTGCATGAAATCAGGGTTGGGAAGATTACAGGCCATCGTGATTTAGATTAATGATTACAAGATTACTTGGCAGAAAATCATGATTTTTGATTACAGATTACTTGATTAAAATAATCGAGTTTTATATCTCGTGATTACAGATTACTTGATTACAATAATCGAGTTTTATATCTCATGATTACAGATTACTTGATTACTTCAAGAGCGATTATTTATAATGATTACATATTAGTGATTAATGAAAAGGTGGCCGATCTTTCTGTATTTAATTTCTATACAAATTTCTCATATTTTATTCTGAAAAGGATTAACTTGATGAATTATTTAATCTATAACTAATTTTTGTATATTTTTGGACATCTTTATTCGCGGAAGATTTGAATATATGAATCAACCAATAGCCAAAATGAATTTTCGTACTCAAAATTGTGTATAACGTTACCAAACTCCAGTGAAAAGCCAGCCATTTCATGGCTTACTAAATTGGTATGTGAAATTTTGATTAAACCGTTCATTTTAATATTGAAATTCACATGTTATCACAGTAATAAATTGAAGGAGTAATGAGAATACGGATTGCCTAACTTCCATAAGGAAGTTATGATTAATGATTACAGATTACATGAATCAAATTGTACAAAATGTGATTACAGATTACTTGATTACTCTGCCTGCATATCATTTTCGTGATTACAGATTATTGATTACATGTAAAGTAATCTGATTACTAATCAGATTATATTAATCTGTAATCATTCCCAACCCTGCATGAAATACGTAATCTTG
Organism: Sinella curviseta; assembly: GCA_004115045.4. Lineage (NCBI taxonomy): Eukaryota > Metazoa > Arthropoda > Collembola > Entomobryomorpha > Entomobryidae > Sinella > Sinella curviseta. The sequence continues at coordinate 38,862,815 of CM023201.3, forward strand.
ACCTACCAGCAAGATTGTTAGATATTTGACCAAGCAATTAAAATTATGCTTGGTATATTTCGTAGATTGGAGGATACCGATTACCATTCCTTACAATGGGAGGATGTCTTTTTGTTGCAGCAATATGTACATACTTTTTTCTTCCAGAGCCTTGCAGTAAACAACAAAGAAGCCTAACAGATAAAAGGGACGCTGCAGCGTCAGGGGAAATAACAAGCTCCTCAGCAACTACTCATCCTCCCGCGGTTGCGAGTGGTGGCTTTCATATTTTTAAAATGCTTAAAGTACCTGGGATTGGAACGACCGCTTACTGTATTGTCGCTGGTACGGCTGGAGTGGGATTCCTATCTGCCAACTTGGATTATCATTTAGATCAATTTAATTTGAACAAAGTGGAAGTTGGTGTTGTGTTCATTATGAACGGTGGAGTGTATGCAGCAACAGCTCCAGTCTGGGGATGGGTTTGTGATCGTACGAATAATCAAAAAACAATTACGCTTGCCGGTACCGTTTTCATAATTTTTGGGTTCATATTTATCGGACCAATTCCACACTTTCCTGCCGACACGTAAGATATAAGCTACATATTACTATCTAGTTGGTACGATTGACTTTCTTTCATATACTCTAGTTGAAATAATGTTCTCATCATTTTGTCACTTAGAAATCTGCCAATGACTTGTTTTGGACTGGCTGTTTTTGGCATTGGGCTTTCGGCGACACTTATTTCAGCATTTCTTCAAATTTTGAACTATGCCATGTGAGCACAATTATCTTTATGATAAAATATACGCATGCAGTTAAAGTTGCTGCTCTCATGCTGTTTTCATAATTACGTACTATAGACATGCAACACGAATATTAATTTCACTTCGTCAGGTGACAGGTGCCGTTGTTGAGTAATTAAGCATTGCGTTTAAATTATCATCATCCTCGTAGATTGTGCATGCTTATTCCGGTGTTCATGTTAATCTTTGTGTGATATGTAGTGTAATATTGCTATTTTCTCAGTGCACACGGCTATCCCGACGATATCTCTACATATGGTCTAGTTTCCGGTTTATGGACATCCATGTCCGCTTTGGGATATTTTATTGGTCCGTCTGTGTGTGGGGTAGCGGTAGATTACTTTGGATTCAGATGGTCTTCTGTAATCATTATCGGAGGACAGCTCTTCCTCGTAAGAATGCTACACATAATTTGATGTTCTGGCCAATCTGAATCCGATTGCATAATATTACGTTTTATATGCTTTGACAGGTGCTCATTCTGTTTGGCCACATAACAGACAGACGTTCTAAAAGATCTAAAGAGGTTGAAGGACTGAGTGACGAAAAGGACATATCCAATGGATCTAGTATCGGATGCCCATAATACTCTATACTATGCCAATCAGGCATGTTTTCATTTCTGTGACGACATGTAACGCAAAGGTTGAAGGCTACGAACTGTCCCCACAGAACAGTTAAAAATATGTAACGGTGGTGCAAGCATTATAGTCATGAAATGAAGCTGCTCCAATTCCAACTTTCTGTACTCGTAAAAGTTTGTAAATTAAAATGAGATGGAAATAAATATGTATGAATGAATAAAAAAGTATACTGAAAAACAAGGTTTTAAAGTATGTAATGCCTTTGTTACATAGCTACATGTATTATTATTACGAGGAGCTATTTTCCGTAATATTTCCATCATTACATTGCCCCGTTTCACAGGAAGTCTTGGCTTCACTCCATTTTAATCCAGATGGGCAAGTTAAATGCACAATTTTCCAAACATTGTTCACATGGAAACAGAGGTAGTAGCTAGAACTGTCAAATATACTTGTCGTCAGGTATCAGCGTGGATTCCATAACTTTTGTCTCATCCGTGACTATTTTTTACAATACAAATATCTTACCAATTTAAAGAATCTACAAATGAAAGTTTCGAATCACCGCACTGGTCTGCACTAGGAGGCGTGTTGGCGCCAGTAATTTGACCCATCACCATGATCATCATTACTGATCCTGATATTAGCAATATTGGCAATATAATAGAAAATGCCATGGTAAAAAATCCTCATTGATGAGAACAAGTGTAGCATATTTAGGTAAAATAAGTCATATCACTCCTACCAAGTCTCAGCTATGCAATGTGTGTATTGAACCGCGTAATGATAATATCACGATTTCCGAGAAGGAAGGTAATAACAAGCATATATATAGGTCAATACGCCAATTAATAGGCACTCATTTCTCTTATTTCATTAATTCCTGTCTTTGTTTGATACGATAAATGTCGAGATAAAATTGATTGTAAATACGTGGAAACTGCTACAAGATATGATGCATATAATGACTTCTAAACCACCATAATATAAAACATTCAAATCTAACCGAATATCTTGTAAACGGGTTTCATTACTTGTGCTGTTATGAAATTAACAGTTCAATAATAACTGTTGATCATGTATGGTACCTGTAAATCTATGTCTAAGAATGCTAGCTGCAGCACAACCTTACATATATCATGTAAGCAAAAAAATCTACAATATGCTCAACCACATCATCAGCGAGCCAGGTGCTGCATTTTATACCTTAGATGAGCTTCCAAAATTAGCTTATGGAAGTTGTCCCCTGATGTTAGCTCTTGAAAATCGTCTCCTGAAGAGTTTTACAATGTACCATAAGGAATCCCCGCAGCGCCGGTATGTTTGGTGTACTAATAAATGATAAATACAAGTATTCTACATGTAAATTACCTGTCATGCAATGTATATGTGTATGCACTATGTACGCATAAAACATTAATAGATTACGTAGTTACAATACAGTCGGGGATCAAGGTACAAATTTGTCCCTTGAAGGGATAAATTTGTCCCTTTCAAAAGGGATAAATTTGTACCTTGGAAAGTCCAAAAAATGTACCTCAGAATCCTACGGTACAAATTTGTCCCCTAGAAGGGATAAATTTGTCCCTATCTCGGAACATCACAGATTAACGAAAAATCTTATAATATAAAAGGATAATATGACAGATGAGTAAGGAATACAATATATAATTCAATATCAAATTGATTTAATGTATAAAATAACTTGTACGTGCAAAATGAGTACTATAAGTACAAAATGACAACTATGAGTACAAAATGAGTACTATGAGTACAGAATGATTACTATGAGTACAAAATGAGTACTATGAGAACAAAATGAGTACTATGAGTACAAAATGAGTACTATGAGTACAAAACAAGTACTATGAGTACAAAACGAGTACAGTGAGTACAAAACAAGTACTACGAATACAAAACGAGTACAATGAGTACAAAACAAGTACTATGAGTACAAAACAAGTACTATGAGTACAAAACAAGTACTATGAGTACAAAACAAGTACTATGAGTACAAAACAAGTACTATGAGTACAAAACAAGTACTATGAGTACAAAACAAGTACTATGAGTACAAATTAAGTACTATGAGTACAAAACAAGTACTATGAGTACAAAACAAGTACTATGAATACAAAACAAGTACTATGAATACAAAACGAGTACAATGAATACAAAACGAGTACTATGAGTACAAATCGACTACATTGAATACAAAACGAGTACAATGAGTACAAAACGAGTACAATGAGTACAAAACAAGTACTATGAATACAAAACGAGTACAGTGAGTACAAAACAAGTACTATGAATACAAAACGAGTACAGTGAGCACAAAACAAGTACTATGAATACAAAACGAGTACAATGAATACAAAACGAGTACAATGAATACAAAACGAGTACAATGAATACAAAACGAGTACAATGAATACAAAACGAGTACTATGAGTACAAATCGAGTACATTGATTACAAAACGAGTACAATGAGTACAAAACGAGTACATTGATTACAAAACGAGTACAATGAGTACAAAACGAGTACAATGAGTACAAAACGAGTACAATGAGTACAAAATGAAAACAAGTACTTACTTGGTACTCATTGTATCATTTTGAACCCATTGTAGCCATCTGTTGCTCATTATCCTCATTTTTGCTCATTTTGTACTTACTGTACTCATTTCTGCTGATTGTACCCATTTTTACTCGTTCTGTACTCATTGTACTCAATTTGTACCAATTGTGCTAACTTTGTACTCATTGTACTAATTTTGAATTCATTGTACTAATTTTGTACTCATTTCTGCTGATTGTACCCATTTTTACTCGTTCTGTACTCATTGTACTCAATTTGTACCGATTGTGCTAACTTTGTACCCATTGTACTAATTTTGAATTCATTGTACTAATTTTGTACCCATTTCTGCTGATTGTACGCAATTACCCGTTGTACTCATAGTACTCATTTTGTACTCATAGTACTCATTTTGTACTCATAGTACTCATTTTGTACTCATAGTACTCATTTTGTACTCATAGTACTCATTTTGTACTTATAGTACTCATTTTGTACTTATAGTACTCATTTTGTACTCATAGTACTCATTTTGTACTCATAGTACTCATTTTGTACTTATAGTACTCATTTTGTACTCGTAGTACTCATTTTGTACTCATAGTACTCATTTTGTACTCATTTGTACTCATAGTACTCATTTTGTACTCATTTGTACTCATAGTACTCATTTTGTACTCATTTGTACTCATAGTACTCATTTTGTACTCATTTGTACTCATAGTACTCATTTTGTACTCATAGTACTCATTTTGTACTCATAGTACTCATTTTGTACTTATAGTGCTCATTTTGTACCCATAGTACTCATTTTGTACTTATAGTACTCATTTTGTACTCATAGTACTCATTTTGTACTCATAGTATTCATTTTGTACTTATAGTACTCATTTTGTACTCATAGTACTCATTTTGTACTCATAGTACTCATTTTGTACTCATAGTACTCATTTTGTACTCATTTTGTATCTTATGCTCTTATTTACTTTATTTCAGCTGACTTCTCTAGAAGTGTTTTTTCATGCAGCGGGCCGGTTTCTAGTATGCACGTTTTCTAGTCGCGCTTATAAGGGATAAATTTGTCCCCTTGATAAGAAGGCAAAGGGATAAATTTATCCCTTTACTTTTTAAACTGCTATTATTTTCACAACAAACTATTATATGATACTTATTCCCTACATATATGTAGAACAAAGTAATTAGTACTATCTAGATGAACCTTATCACAAAAATCTCCTATCAGTGGATAGTATTTTGAATTTCAAATTTATAATTTTAAATATCAATTAGAAAGAAATCGCCACGGTAGACTTTAAATTTGCCACGGTGAAAAGTTTCTAAATTTGACGTAGATTGTTATTCCATTTCAATTTGCCCTGAACTCGTTAACACTTTTTGATCCTGGCGATTTTAAAAATAATCACTGAAAAAAGGGACAAATTTGTACCTTCAAGGGATAAATTTATCCCTTTGGAATACGAAAGGTACATTTTTGTACCTTCCACGGTACAAATTTATCCCTTTTGAAAGGGACAAATTTATCCCTTCAAGGGACAAATTTGTACCTTGATCCCCGACTGCAATACTAAAGCATTATGGAACCGTCATGAATTAATTATTTTATTTGTCAGTATGTTTTACACACGCACGGTTAATACTTACTAGAATCAAATGTGTTTTATTTCATCAACTTAAAGCCCAACGGACCCAACAGATTCCCACAACTGCATATTAATTTGATTAACCTGTGGTTGCTCCAATTAAAGTATAATTCTATATGTAAAAACGAAACCGATGTAGCTGTCTCCTAATATGTCTCGTACAACTTGTCGCTGTTGTTATGATTTTCAGCTTTTTGATGTTAACAAGCATTATAATTATATATTTACCTTACCTAGGTATGTCTACAACGACATTTGTGACCATGGGTGGTTTGCAATAATAAATGTAGTAAAGGTGAGACCTGTTTAATGTTAGTAGAATGGTATGGAAAGCATAATATAAATATTGTGGTTTTCTCCAGTAGGAGTCGAGCCGTTGAGGAAATACAACAGTTTACACGAATTATCATTGCCAGAGAGCTATCTAAAATTAAAATTTGTCCACGTGTGCCAGCTCAATTCATTCGTCCTACTTTGACTGTCGCTAGAATTACATATTATGCGTGTCTGGATGACGGATTACATGCTAATTATGCCCACATTGTAAAAGTTATGTTATTAGAAACACCAAGTTGCATTATGAAAATTTAAATGAATAAACTGCGTACTGCGGAGTAACCCTTCCAGTGTCTGTTCATCCAGCGAGAAGCTTAGATAACGGGCTTGCTGTCAGTTTGACAATAACCTTATAAAACAGGGTAACCCAAGACAATCTAATACTCTCATTTTGTAAATTTTAGAATGGAGCTGACGGAAGGAAAACTAACTAAAACCTGTGCGTTCATCATAAAATGCTGTAATTCTTACGGAACCTTACCATTTTACTGGAATCCCCGATTAAATCGCCTTCAACTGAAGAAGGCAGAGTGGAAGCTGGTTCTCTACCGGAAATGGATCATTTTCAGCTGCTCCGCCACTTTTCTCGTCTTCATCCAAATCCTATTAACCTGGCAAGAGGCAAGCATGTTCGTCAAGTCATTTTCCCTGGAGTACATGTCCGCGTTTGTGATGGCGTTCCCTTCCTGCTACGTGAATACTCGCTTTCCCGATGAAATTGTGGCGCTGCTTAACGCTTTGATTCGCTTTGAGGGACAAAGTAAAAATCAAGCCTCAATTGTGTCTACTCTGCAAAACAGGCGCCTTCGCCGGTGGACAAAATGGATTGTGAAGATGACGGCGCTCAGCACCTTTTCCATGATACCGTTCCAGCTAAACGCTATTGTCCAGCCTTGCTTTCCGGTTTACTTTGGCTTTTGGCTTGCCAAAGCCTGCAAAAATGGAGGTCATTTGGGACCCATTCGAGTCAGAGGGTTGGTTCCACCCTTCAAGGAATTCCTGATTCGAGGGGGAATATGCATTTTGTCTTTCGCAAATTGGGCATTTCTTGTTCCTGCCGTCATGGTGCAAATATGTTTAATGATGCTTAAGGCCCATTGCATTCGTTGTTATATTCGCCACATAACAAATGACCTGTTGGGGGTAAACGTAGAAACTCCCAGAGCTGAAATTGCTTGCTTGTGGTTAAAATTAAGGGAGATTCAAGTGATGCTGACTTGCTTTCGCAGAATCTACTCCAGGTATGTACTGGTGTGCATCGCAGCAGGGGGAGTATTTGCTCAGGTAGCCACTCTGTACCTCTCCATTGATCTGGTGAGACGGGGACAGGTACAACAGCAAAAGGGGATGATGGTTGCCTGCACTTGGGTGGCAATAGGAATGGGGTTGATTTTTTGTTTTGTGTACGGCACACTGGGCGATGTGTACAAGGTGGCACGGGAGCACTTGGGTAGGATCAAAAGTCATCAGAAGCTTATGAAAAATAAGTGGTTTCGCAAGTGCTTCAAAGCATATCCCTTGCTGAGGATTAGTTTCGGTGAATACAATTTCTTGGAGCCAAGTACTCCACTAAATATTGAAAACTTGGTGGTAGAGCAAACCATTGATTTGCTGTTGGTGTAAATTTAGCTAATCAGTATTGCCATACGGAAATAATCCATAATCCTATTGACTTCACTTTTTAGAGAAATTCCATTTTATTCTTTTTTATCTTTCCTTCGTATGCAATTGAACATTTAAAATATGTACATTCTTTTATGGTGCAGGTGCTAATGAGTTTGTTGAAGAGAAGATGAATTACCTTTTTACCTGCATGAATGGCAGGTGTAAATCTGGATGGGATATTTCGTTCTTTGTCTTACGACAAAATTTTCCATAACTGTCTATTTTCCTCAGACCCTTTACAAAATCTCGACTCTGGGGATTATTTTGCCTGTTGGATATAATGCACAAATATCAAAGTAATAAAGTGTGTACACGAGGTATGAAAGAATAAAAAATGAATGTATGTATAATAATAATATTATGTGAGCAGGTGCACATTTAATACATAAAAAGCTGCAATGTTGCATATTATGAAGGTAAAGATATTTTAATCCTTTTAGCTGCAATACTTCAAACTTGAAGCAATCCTAAGGTATTTAAAGGGTTAGCTACCTGAACGCAGGGCACATTTTGTTTTGAACTGGCATTCAGTTAGTTTCAGGAAGACGAGTTTCAATAATATTAATCATAAGAATGGAAAGAAATCAAGTCATATTCACTTCCGGCCTTCTCCTGGTTGTTGTAATATGCAGCAGTCAGGCAGCGCATTTATCAGCACCACATCTACTAAGCCCTGAGCAACTTGCTAACAATTCAGGATTGGCATTACCCCCAAAACCTAGTGGAGGAGGATGGAGCCCTGGCCCAGGGTGGAATTCACCAACGACCACACCTCCACCAGCAACTACAGGATGGCCAGCAATAGAAACTACAACGGGTTGGCCTGCTCCAGTAGAAGAAACGACTGGATGGCCGGCTCCAGAGGAAACCACAACCGGGTGGCCAGCTCCTGTGGAAACTACGACAGGATGGTCAGTTGAAGAGACAACGCCGGGGTGGTCAGGTTCAGATCCAGGAACCGGCTGGCCGGCATTGCAAACTACAGTAGCTCCTGAGACAACAACTGGGTGGCCAGCTCCGGAAGAAACAACTGGCTGGTCAGTGCCCACTGAGTCAACCACCACGGCACCTGAAACTGCTCCTGGTTGGTCACCGTCACCACCTCATCAACCGCACTCAGGGTGGTTTTATATTCCACCTTCTTCTGGATGGCCTTCCATTGTCCCTCCCTCTGGGTGGTCGTCCACTACACCTCCCCCCGGTTGGTCATCCACTAAACCTCCTCCAGGATGGTCATCCACTACACCTCCCCCAGGGTGGTCCTCTACATCTTCGCCAGGGTGGTCATCCACTACAGCTTCGCCAGGGTGGTCATCCACTACAGCTTCGCCAGGGTGGTCATCCACTACTGCTTCGCCAGGGTGGTCATCCACTACAGCTTCGCCAGGATGGTCATCCACTACTTCTTCTCCAGGATGGTCCTCAACTACATCTGCTCCAGGATGGTCCTCAACTACATCTGCTCCAGGGTGGTCTTCAACCACATCACGTCCAGGATGGTCCTCAACTACTTCCTCTTCAGGATGGTCCTCAACTACTTCCTCTCCCGGATGGTCCTCAACTACTTCCTCTCCCGGATGGTCCTCAACTACTTCCTCTCCAGGATGGTCCTCAACTACTTCCTCTCCAGGATGGTCCTCAACTACATCTGCTCCAGGGTGGTCTTCAACCACATCTTCGCCAGGATGGTCCTCTACTACTTCCTCTCCAGGGTGGTCTTCAACAACATCTCCTCCAGGATGGTCATCAACTACATCCGCTCCAGGATGGTCTTCAACCACATCTTCTCCGGGATGGTCTTCAACTCCACCTCCCTCAGGATGGTCATCGCCGTCTAACGAAGGTACGAATTAACAGTTTCTTTCTTCCTTCTTTCTTTTCAATGAATGTGCTGGGTTATATACAAAGTGTTATTTTTCAGATAAATACATTAATCTTAACATATTTTCCTATTAACTTGTAGTTGGCATTGAAATGGAAGGTGAAGCAGCCGTCACCGGTGCTGGCGTCGCAGCAGCGTCCCACAGTTCCAACACCACCGTCATTGGTGATTCCTCCAACCCAGCCATCCTTGCCGTTAACACGGGCTCTTATGCAACATTGGGGCAAGGTGCGGGCGTTACTCAAGTTAGCAGCATTGACCCAACATCCGGAGAAAGCAGTACTGTTCAAGTTGTCGAAGGTTATAACTCAGTAGATGCTGGGGAATACTACCAAGGTCATCTCAGCGGAAACGATATCCACGTGCAGAGCGAAGGCAGTTCTTACGTGGCCGGTCAAGGAGCTATAGGACTGGCTGGGACCACGGAAAATAATAGTACTAGTAATGTTCATTGAAGCAATAATGTATCTTTAACTTTTTTTACTGAATATAAGTGTTTCTACGTTGATTTTGTTTAAATAAAAACGGTGGTCACTTCAAATAACCAAATAATAAATCAATTTTAAGCGCATGTGGTAAACCACGGTTTTATATGTTTACTTTTAATTTTACATTAAACATCATTTGTCAAAGTGCACAGGGAAATAAGTGCAAATAGAATCTTCATGATTAACCCCCATAGACATTCGCAAACAAGACACTCAGCAATCCACCACTTGTCTTTTAACGTTGCTTTGTTTGACATACACCTTGAATTGAAAACATGAAACATACAACACAAACAAAATTTCATGTAAATAGAATATCTTTGTCGTTTTTCCACGAGGGGTATAATGATATGTACATAAACAAGAGACTTATATACTATTATTCATGAAAAACCATGATTTTTTACCATTGTAGTAATACCAAACAAACAGTAATAAAAGTTCCCTCGAGACAGCCAACAAAAATATTTTTTCAAGTTATATAATATATATTTAATAGCCAAGTTAAACAAATATTTGCTCAATCGCCCTTTAGCCCAAGGTGGAAAATCCCACGCAGTTGTTCGAAACAATAAAAATATCATGAACTAACTGTCAGTTTGAAATTAATTTAAAAGGCGCATATGTAGTAAAGTACATGCTCAGATTTCATGATCTACGTATGCAGGTACGTTTTATTATTTTTATGTCATTTTGTTGAACGCGACACAAAAGAATATGGAATGTTCCCTGACGAAGATTTCATACAAATTGATGTTGAATATTTTACCGATAATGTGTTATTCGATTTCCATTTCCCAAAGCACTGCGGGATTTGCAGGTGAAATATTAACATCAGTCGACACCAGAGAGAGTGTTATTTTAGAGCTATTCCAACGTTTGAAGCAATGTCACATTAAGGTATACCTTGAGACTAATTTTATAAATATTATGGAGGATAAAGTACAACAAGACTTGCATAGGCTCATCAAGCTTTCCAAAGAAAATACAGTACTTTCCGTTGTAACCAAATCATCAAATCGCCATTCTAGGCCATCTTATTACCACAGGAAAGCAAAGTTCCGGTATAAGTTGACCCAGAAGATCAAGTGTTTTGTCCATATTTACGTGAGTGCAACAGAATCCCATGACTTTCCTAACAACGATTTTGTGGGCCAAGAAAGTCTCGATAATAACCCAGATTATGTGTTATTTATTGTACAAAAGTACTCATTTGTTTCCAGCCTTAGAGATAAGCTGAAGCATAGCTTCTATTATGCTGGATTTTTCTATGCGATTTATAATTTCAAAGAAATATTCGGAATTTGCTACGTGTGTAGAATTGACAAAATGATCAAAAAGAAAACGACATTTGAGGAAATTTCCATTGAAGTTCTTAATTATTATCGCAATGTTAACTTAAATCTGAACCTGATTTCGACAGATTTAGAAGGTGAGGAAAAACGCCGCGTTATCAAGTCGTGTGATCGACTTCACGAATACAATCACATCATTGGACCACCGACAGTGGAATTATGTGTGTTTGACACACTCCGAGCAAAACATAATTTTAGTTTGTTTAGCAGACAAGGATGGGGTCGGTGGGAGGATGACTCATTTGCAACAGTTAAACGAAGAATGCGTCTTTCAATGCACTATTTAAAATTTGACATCAGGAAAGAAAGACGTGCCATTGTGGAATTGGGCTTGGTATTTGAAGAATGGGGATTTTTGGTAATCCATGATAAACTTAACATCAGCAAGGCCACTGACGCAGCGGACGCTACACTCACGAATCCCTTTGACTTTCGTATTTGGGCGTCATTGGCGATTTGCTTTCTGTCAATGTGTGGAGTCATGCTAGCGGGTGCAATGGCGACTTCACAAGAATCGAAAGTGTCGGTTATTGCGGAGGCAATATTAATCCCAACGAGATTGCTGGGCTCATTGCTTGAACAAAGTGCCTGCCCACCGACCCAAACGCCATCTTCGACAATACTTTACCGACGCCTTCATTGGTTGAACTGGCTCATTTGGTACTATGCAATGTTTATCATCAGTCAGTCATACAAAGGTAAAATGTTTTCGTATATGACAAAATCGCATGAACCGGAGTATCCAAAGACTTTGGAGGAATTGGCGAACATCGACCTACCCATTATAACGTTCATCGGATCATATCACAAGTCTATTCTGGCAGCCAATCTTGAAGAAGTCATTGAAACAGACGTTTATCCGGAATATTACCCACAACTATTGAATCTCACGGTTTACAAGAGTGATTGGCTATTCGCAATGCGAGAGTTTTCAGCGTTTCTCTATTTTCAGCAGAATTTACACCTTGTGAGAAATTATAGCTACCTATGGTATGACGTTAAAGAAGTGCCTCACTCATTTGGAGAACTTGATCTCCTGAAGCATGTCCGTATGCAAAAACAAATCTTGAAAATATTCACTCCATCCAAATGGTCATCCCCTGCAATCCCGGCTCAAAATTTTATTACCTGTATGCCGTGGACAGTTAGCAAAAATGCATTTTATCCCATATTTAAACGTGGCTTGGGGCAAATGTTTGAAAGTGGACTGTACAACAGATGGGACAATTTTCATGATGATATTAACGGTCTAGTCAACTTTCACAAGGTTCAAGAAAAGTTGGAGATGAATGGTGCAAAACGCGCAAATTTTTCAGTTGAAAAGAGCAAGTGGAGAAACTATTACTTTTATTCGAAAGAGTATCCAGACAAAAAGGAGACATCTATGCCTCATGCGGTATCCCGGAAAGTTTTTAGCTTTCTTTGGATTTTGGGTGGCATCATTGTAGGTGTAGCAATAGTGTCCTTCATAGCTGAATCTGCCCTGCACGGGCTATCAAATTGCGAATTTTAGAATCACGTAAATACAATACATGTAAATATTTCAACGTTAAGGTTTATCATCAAGGGTGACTACATAATCTTCCAAGACCCTGTGAAATTTTCACATGGATAAGCAAGTGGGGTGAAGAGTTTTGCCATTAATATATTATGCATATCTAAGCACTATCATAAACGTTAAGAGTAATTTGGGGAAGAAACGGGCGTCTTTAAAAAATGAATTCTTGAATGAATATTTAAAAGTTATCTTTTAATAAATTATAAAATTAGCTTTCCATAGTCATCTTACTTGCAACCCTGGAAACAAAATATAGTATCAGTGAGGAATTAGGCACATGGCTATACTAAAATAACCATTTTACGTAGTAGTGGTCAAGTTATCGTACCACAACGTCTTTGATACAGTCATAGAAAGGATCCCATTCCTCGCACGATTTCTTTTCTTCGACAACAGTCTTTTGGACTATTTTTCAAAAATGCTCACTCATTTCAAGATGACTTTGTTATAAATTGATAATAGTGGAGGTAGACTATAGAAGTAGCTTACATATAGGTCCACACTTTTTATGTATTCCAAGTCCTAGTGCAATGCTAAGGTCCTCATTTCCTTTCAGGCGCCATTGGAGTTCACTCACCAGTGCACCGTAGTAACCATCCTCCTCACTTCCGATGTCACCCAGTTTGGAAACAGGTTCTCCTTCTGCCATGCTGTACTCAAAAATACCAAATCGTTGTAACATACAAGCCTTGTAACAGCCTTTGTTGAACGGTTGCTATAGTAATGAAATCAACCTATGCGTAAGTTGGCGCAGTTTACACACATGCATGCTGGACTTGCAATATACAGAACGTACCTCAATTTCCTTCATGCACAGCTCGTGATCTTCCCTGGCAGGTCCTCTTTTATATCCATGGTAACATTTAAAATTAGGAAAAATTTGATCAATGGTTTCAACACTTGTGGCACACTGACAGATATATAGGTACATGGAAACATTTAAAATATTGCAGTAAAATATCAAGACTAAAACTACGTTCGGTATTCCTTGGTAACTCACAATTACTTCCTGTACGCAGGAATAAATTGGATCCCACTCTTCGCAAGTTTTCTTTTCATGATGAATGATTTGCCTCACTATATATTATATCATTTAAACAGCAGTCTTATTATTTCCGTTGAATATACATTTTTATTTCCATCCAACTGATGAATTGCATAATATGGCAAGTACACTCACTGAGATCTCCACATTTTTCCTCCACGTTTTTCTGTATAGCCTCTGCCAAATCCTGATTGTCGGATAAGAGATCTTCCAACTCAACCGAGACGGTAGTAGTGATACCTGATCCATAACCATTATCACGATATTTCGATGAATTAAAAACTGACGCCATCAGCCCAAGGTCATTGAGAATGCAGCCGTCAACACACGGCCGTTTCAACGGATTTGTAGTTTTCAGTCTACAGTCTTCCTTCAGATTGTTCATCGAATCTTGGTTAAAGTCCGCTTGGCAACTAAAATCAACCTTCAGGTCTTGGACAGACGACTAAGCGCAAATTTGGAGAAAAAAGTTTGTTACTCACTTCAAATACGTAGATAAATTTAGATTTGTGTGAGGTGGAGGGAACAGTTACCAATGATGTTGCCACCGCACTTAGCATCAAATGTAAGTAAAAGTAAGGCGTCATTTGGAAAATTTTAAATTCCATCAACTGATTATTGGAACAAAACGATAAAATTACCGCAAAAATTAAACATATCATGTCATAGCATGCCGTCTTAATATAATGAAGAAAGATATACTACTGATGATAATTTGCACTCATGAAACTTGGTATAGACCGCAATATAAATGTCGTAAAACAACAATAATTGCACTGTAAATCGCACTAATTAGTGATTTATCTTGTTAAATTCAATAGAAGACAATAAACTCTATTAACGCTCGTAAAGACGCATGCAAACCTGTAGATATTATAGCTAAGTATCTAGAGCAAATACATACATACATAAAGCAGCCAGTTATATATAAGACAATTACCAACGTATTGTTGGTACCAACAATTGTATGAATCATAGTCATAGTAACTTGAGAAAGCGCGTCACCTATTTTCCAATAAGATATTTGCATCTACATATATTTTTGTTACTATTTCCGTTCGATACAGTAACAAATTTGAAATTATCCCCTGTCTCCTATACAGAGTCCTGTCAAGGTGAAAAGTTATTCCCAAGAAGAATAAATATTTTTGTAAATAAAAATATTATAATTGATTATTATACTAACTTGGCCTTAAAACATTTTTTGTCACAAGTGTCAAATGGATAACTGGTAACAATTTTGAACGAAATATATCGTGATCCTTCATCATTAACTGTGGCCAAGTGTTTTACGTCAGCAGAGTGCATGGGATATGGTACATGTGGAGTTTACGCAATCGCAGGTGCGGTTTCGTTAGATAATAATCTGGACAGTAAACATTTATACTAATCAATCAATCTAACTGGCTAATCATAACCATATGATTGGTCAATCCAACAAAAGCCAAGGAAACTGAAAATTATTAAACCATGCAAGATCGTTTCATTCGCTTGGAAATTATTGGGTCACATCTTCCTGTACTTTTATTATAACCGAAACTAAAACTGAAAAATATACCCATCTTTGAGTTATTAATTGTGAAATGTTTAACTTGTTATCCTAAATTATGTAGTATGAAACATATAAAGATATGACATGCAATGCGCCTGAAATATGAATATTAAATGCTATTTCTTTTCGTAAAGTATTTATTATTACACATTTACGGAGGTGGGATGCATTGCTAGATTTTGTGGTCATTTGAAAAGAAATTAATTTACTGAGAGAAAGTGCCCACATTTCTTCATGTGACTTTCCAAGATTATTGTTCTGATATAACAAACTTTTATTTTATATTTTTAAAAGTGAATTATAAAACCATACTGGTGTAAAATTAATGTCTTTACGTGCCACATACGGAACTGTAAGAGTATAATGCTACCACTACTGTAACCTTGGATTGAGTTTAATCATGTAAATACACGGAGCTACATGTATTTTGTTTAAAACTAGGAATCAGATCCATAACATCAACATCATATTGTTTTAATCTTTAATTTTGAGTACCTCTATTAAGCATCGATTTTAATGCTGGATGACTTGGTATAAGGAAACCATCATGATTTTCATGATTGATTTAAGGACATTTTTGTTGCTATGAGCAAGTTGAAAGCGGAATTTTCCACACAAGGTAAAAGGTGCAATATAAGTTGCGTCAATGAACACATCATCGGTGTTAGGTTATGGGGTGCTACGCTACCAATTGTAAGTATCAGTGTATAGGCATACATATACATAAACGCTTGCAACTAATGCTGTATATTTAAATACGCTTTGATTGAAAATACGGAAAATTCCTACTGCAACTTAAATACAATAGAATGATGCACTTGAGAATCAGCCCTTGATAATGTAGGTAAATAATAAATGCACTTTAAAATGTCAAATAATCCATTATGAAAATAGCA
Organism: Sinella curviseta; assembly: GCA_004115045.4. Taxonomy (NCBI): domain Eukaryota; kingdom Metazoa; phylum Arthropoda; class Collembola; order Entomobryomorpha; family Entomobryidae; genus Sinella; species Sinella curviseta. The sequence goes on from CM023201.3 coordinate 38,879,204, forward strand.
AACAACACTTTCGTAGAATCATTACTAATTTTTATTTTCCCAATTTAGAAATGAATAAATAATTGCTCTTGTACGAATTGATTGCAAATAAATAAAATAAAGGAAGCACTGAGATGCTCATTTATGGGTGCTTTATTTAAAGAAACATGAGTTTAGTGCTTCTTTGCCTTGTACCAGAAATGTGGCTTGCTTTGCTTTGGCTTTTGGGGAATGGATGGCTTGAAGTGAGTTTGCCTAACTTTCTTGGCAAGCTTAAAGCCAGCAGCGCGCGTGCAGTTGGCTTCATCAGCACCTTTAAAAATGTTTCAGGGATAGAAATTAGAAAATGCTTACAAGAGACCGACATTTCGATATTTTTAACAAAAGCTATCTGCAAATATCTTACCGTCGGGGCAATCCCATATTCCATCTTCATCACAAATGTATTCTGGTGGAATACAAGCGCCCGGTGGAACGTTTTCACCTGGAGGCTTGGAGCATCTAATTTCGTCTTCGGAGCAGGGGCATGCCTCTTCCGTTTCGTCACTCCAGTCACGGCAGTCATTATTTCCTACAAATATAAAATATTCGTTCGTTATCCAAGTATCACGTACTTGAAAACTTCAGGTTTCAGCAAATGTACGAGTACTTACCATTGCATACGGTATCTTTTGTAACACAGCGGCCGTTTCCACATTGGTGCTATATATATGAATTGGACCAATGCAATTAATCTAAATTGTAGCTAGAATATATATTTAGTAACATAATAAAGAATGTTTACATGAGTGTCGGGGCAAAGTGGGCAGTTGCCAGTTTCTGGATCGACTTCGTCGCTCATATCGCCACAGTCATTGTCTCCATCGCATAAGTAGGTCACTGAAACGCAGTTACCGTTGGCACATTGCCACTACAAAATATTGCATTTTTTAATGAAATTTTAAAATTCTACTCAATTTTAAATAGATAAATGGGCAAATTCAGCACAAATATATACCCTGCTAAATCCGCATGGAGGACAATCCTCTGGCTCGTCCGACCCGTCACCACAGTCCTGGTCTCCATCGCATTGCCAAGTCTTACATAAAATATTTAAATTTTGTAAGTATAATATATAAATTATAAATATAATATACAATAATATACCTCAGGTATACACCTTCCGTTGTCACATTGGAACTGTTTAAAAAGTACAGAAAAATATAAAATGTTGCCCTGGTTATTTTTAAAATGATAAATTTTCATGGGAAATTTAATATTTTATGTTTCCGCATACATAACCAGCTCCACAGTCTTGACCACATGCCAAGGCAACAAGCCCGAAAAGGCCAACTAAAACGTAAGAAATCTTCATTTTCAAATAATTAAGTTAGTAGTTTCTGAGTAAACGCTAAAACAGTAATGGTACGATTGAACACTTTAACGTACCCATATAAGTAAAAATAAGAAGCAAAATATCCCTACATTAGGTGTAAAAAATGATCAACAGTCGAATTATATCAGTCTTTTCAGATAGCAAGTGACAATTAATTAATTGAATGCTGATTCTTTCACACTTTCAACAAATGTATCTGTGATAATAACACGGATGTCTGTGTCGATATGCTGAGATGATATTTTGCTTAATTTTAAAAGTGACGGGACAATGACACAGCGGCCACAATAAATGACCAAAATGAAAATGTTGTTACAGCATCAAAATATATTATGATAAACCGATAAGGATTAAGTTAATTATAATTGTCTGTCGATGGACAGAAACAAGGTCACTGCATATTATACATAACATACCAGGACATATTAGGATCAGGATGAAAAGAGGACAATTTTTCCAGCACGCTTAACTTACTTTTGTCAATCTGATGCATATCACGACAGCGAGATAATTTAGTGGATTATCATGACATTATTTTTCCTACTTAATTAAACTTGTGCACTATCTGCAAAATGATGACATAATAATGGACGGAAAGTCATGGTACTTAATTTTCCTTGTTTTGTTACCAAGGTGGAACAACGACAGACATAGGTATATTATGCCCCGTATATAACGTATTGGATATTACCATAAAGTAGGAAATAATAAGATTTCCTACATTATTTGGTTGAAGTTGGAACCAATAGAAACAGAAAGCAGAATTCATCTCGCCAAATGCTCATACTAAAATACTCCTCACGCGGCTGGATATGGGTAGTATAACGTACAATGGGTATATCATATCTTTTAACTCATGTTATCTTTGTCAGACTATTCTCGCTTTCAAAATTATCGATTCTCCTTCACTCATGTTGAATGAAGGTTGCACAAGCAGAATACCTACTCTGTCATTGTGTTCATCTTTTTCTGTCTGGTTATTTAAACATTTTTAGCAATCAGACGAATTATACTGCGATGCGATTTTTAAAAAAACAAAATTTTAAAACTAATTTATATCTTTCATTGAATTGTTCTTTTAGAAGTTCATCCAATTTCGTAGAGCAGACATTTTAAGCCATCCATAAGCAAATATTTTTGTTGGCGTATTTGCAAAAAATTAAACGTTTGCTAATACTGGCTAAATCAAGGTATACATACTATACTGCATGGTCGTGACAATGTATCATGGTTCGCTATGATAATGGTTGGCTGCATTGCTTTATTTAAAGCTGAATATGTTGAGTGATCTCCGTTTCCCCCACCCAGGTCAAAATCAATTCAAAGTCTGAATTTTACTATTTCAATTAAGGTTAGAAATACCGGCCCACCTATTAGGGGATAAACAAGGAATGATTAGAACAGATGGTGTAAGAGATTTGTTTCTAGCGTCAATGTAACGGTATGTAGCATGGCAGACGATAGGTTAATCAACAAATCACGTGCTTACAAAAAACCTGCCAACAATTTATATGCCAGTAGTATTAGTCCTAAATCATTAGACTATTGCTCGTTCCAATTTGATTTAAAAAAGTAGAATTGGCTCAAGGGTTTATTTTTTTTAATTAATACCATTTGTACATATGTAGATGAGTTACAAATTTTAGTCTAAAATAATAAAGAGAATAAGTACAGTTTCTTTATCTCTGGTGGGGCCCACGAAGCTATGGGGATGCTCTGTGGGATTGCAATATGCGAGTACAGTTGGCTTCGTCGGAACCTTGAAATATTAAAATCAGTAAACTTATCAGTTTAATGCTTAATAAAGTAGTCAATGCTTAACATACTGTCACTGTCAAATTGCTTACCGTCTGGACAATCCCAAATTTCTTCATCATCGCAGACAAACTCTTTCGGGATACAATTTCCTGGTGGTGTCGGTCCGTTACCTGGCAACTTTGTACATCGGAATTCATCATCTTTGCAAGAACAAATCTCTTCGGCTTCGTCACTCCAGTCTGTACAATCGTTAGCGCCTAAATAACAAAAAGCATATCAAAGCAAGAAAATGATACACTATAAAATAACTTTAACTTACCGTCACAAGCATAATTTGGATTTATACAGCGACCAGTTGCACACATAAACTAGAAAATGAATTATGGTGAATTTAAGAGTCAGATGTATCAATTAAAATTAAAATATTAACAATAATCTTTTATAATATACAGTGAAATCTGGACATGTGGGACAGTTGCCGGTGTTTTCATCTAGCTCGTCACTTTCGTCTCCACAGTCGTTAATCTCTATAATCACATATTAGATAAGGATAATTAAATAAGAAGAACAAGGGAATCATTTTTATGCTGTAGCGCTATTTAATTACATAGTTGTACGGACCATCGCAAATGGAAGCTGGTAAAATGCATCTGCCGTTTTTGCATCGCCACTATAATAAATAAAATTTACTTTAATGAAAAAAATTCAACAAACTTAATTGGTTCTCATAGACAAATTAGCCAATGCTTGCACATCGTACTCGGTCGGAAGGGCACACTGGGCACACGTCTGGATTTTCTGGTTCATCGCTCAAATCTCCGCAGTTATCATTTCCTATAAGCAAGCATACGGTCGTAAATTAGTCTAGCTTAGTATTATTCTGAACTACGAGCATGACTAAAATGTAGCAATGAACTTACCATCGCAAACATAAATATCATTTATACATTTTCCATTGTTACACCTAAACTGCATTTTAATGGAAAAGAAGAAATGTATTGTATAAAATGTCTTGGTCAAAATGAAATACATTTTTAGTTGTAAATCAACCTGTCCTTCCGTGCAAGCAGGACAATTCACAGGATCGTCCGGCTCATCGCTATTATCACCGCAATCGTTCCTTCCTATACGCAGGAAATTAAACCTTTTACCACACTTTTACACACAACCGGTCCATTATCAGCGTTTATCAAATTTGCAAATACCGTACCATTGCACACCAATGCCACTTCAATGCACCGTCCCGAATTGTTACACTGAAACTGTTGTGGGAGCAAACATATTTCAGGATATTACATGTATATTATAGTTTTCCTTAAATATTTTCTATTAAGCTTGTAATTTTACATGTGTATCGGGGCAAAGCGGGCAGCTACCGGTTGCCAGATCTAGTTCGTCACTATTGTCGTCACAGTCATTAATGCCATTGCAAATATAACTTATGAGAATACAGTTCCCATTTGCGCATTCCCACTGAAAATAAGTGCATGTTAATCTTGTAAATTACAGAAAATACAGCTTCCATGTTAGTCATTTATATATTTACCTTCCCCGGTGGACAAACAGGGCAGTCGGGCCCTTCGTCGCTCGAATCGTTACAATCATCATCTCCATCGCAAACAAACTGTTCCGGAATGCATCGACCATTGTCACATTTAAACTGTTAAATTTAAAGAGTAATTATTTGTTCAATTATAAATTACAAATCGAAAAATAAAACTGAAATAAAATTAATTTAACCGATTTTCTTCTTAAAACTGTATTTTGCGTACAAAGCCTTCATTACACTCTTGGCCAAGTATAAGGTCAAGAAGGACGAAGAGGGATACAACAGTAAAAATAATCTTCATTTGGAAAACTACAAATATTGTGCAATGCAAAAATAAAATGATGAGTGAGAGATTACAATTACAGCAGGACAACCTGGAAACAAATTACATGCATATAATATAAAACAGTGGGGCGTCCGACAGCGAAGCTGATGAATGTCATGACAAGTTTGATAACGTAATGCGACATAATACCTGATTAAATGAACCCAAACTGATAATCTAACAATTAATCCTAATTTTTACCGATATTGTGCTGATGCAGCAACAATTTTACTAATGTTATGCGGTGCGTGATATGTTTTTAATATAAAATGAGTAATAAATCTACGTGGAAGATTCCAGTACGATAGTTCATGATTAGAAACATTTAAAATATTGCTAAATTATCATTGGAATTAGATTTGATTATATTTGTCCAAAATTGGCAAAATTGTTTCTCATCTCGCATTACTGCAATAGCGTATATTATTTGGGTTAAAAAGCAAAGCTCTTGGTTTCACCTGCATTTATGTACATGATCTGAATTTGTATTACCTATGCAACAATGACTAGCATACCTAATACATACGGGAATACATTTGAAATATGCTTTGAGCATGAAAGTTGTAAGTATGAGTTTTCACGAGGGCCTGAGATGACACGACACACAAGTGCAGTTTATTTATTCACGTGTAGATACTATATATTTAGAAAGCCATGCCCATTCGATTGAGATAAATTCATCATTTCACAAGTACAAAAGTGAAACTCGGAAAATTTTGGGTTGGTATTATCATCATTGTTATGATAAGTAGGTATATTTTTGTGCTTTTGCTTTCACAATTTAACGAAACCGGGTTACCAAATTAGAACTTTGGCTCATAATATGCTTCAAGAAACCGTTCTCATGATATGCATTCCGGTCATGGTATACCAGTGAATGGATAGGTGAAGAAAAGTAGCCCCGTCGATTTGTCAAATTATGGCGATCACATAATTCTATGGATTGCATAGCTGATTGTCTCGCAATCAGATTGAACCGCTAATAATATTATTTAGTAAAATTGCAATTTAACAATAGACCTAACTAGAGAATGACGTGACATGACAAAATTGATCTGATTACGAGTTAGAGGTTTACGAAGGTATCGAAAAAATAAACCAGACTGCATGATTTACTTATGCTGTCAGTTACCATAAACCTATATTATATTCCACAAACGGATGTATGACACGAACAAAAATACATACTTTACGCACCTATCTAGATCCAATTATCAATTTATTCTGGACTAAATATATCATACAACAACAGAAGCAGAACAGCATGTTATACTATGATCATTCCAGAAAGACGAGAATCGATCAACAACCATAATTCATGAAAGGAAAAAAACCGACGTGAAAACTTTCCCTTTCATATAAAGAAAGTTTTCTCGTCCAGTTGGATTTTAGACTTTGTCAAAGTGACATGTAGACATTTTTTCTCTGCTGAACTTTGCACTTTATCATAAGCGATGGAAGATGGTTACAGTAGCGGGGGTGGTGGTGACGGCGGTGACGATGGTGGTGGTGAAGAGGTTGTTGGGGATGATGGCAGTGACAAGGAATCTGAACAACTTTTGTCAGAATCCCAAGATAAAACAAGCAGCACCAACATTACGAATGGGAGTGGTGCGGACACATTCGATCTGAAACTACCGAAAAAGTCGAAAATTCCCGTGCCACAGTCTGTGTACATCAATGCTGCTCGTTCCAACTACTTGGCAGACCTCAGTGAGCAGGTGTACATAAAGAAACAGCAAGAGGAGGAAGAGAAAAAGAAGAAAGAGGAGCAAGAGAAAGAGAAGAAAAAGAAAGCAGAACGAAGACCAAGGATTAAATCTGGAGGCAGCATTTATGATAGGCTTCGAGACGATGACTTTGACAGCGACAGTTTCGATGATGCAGAGTCTAAAGGAACGGATAGTGACGACTCATTTGGATTTGAAACTTCGCCTTCAGACAGTCTGCTCAAGCCTAAGGATTCGTCGTCAGCCAAAAAGAGGCGATGGAGACTTTCGCGACGATCTAGCTCGGAATTTGGAGCAAGTAGTGTAGAGTTGTTGGGGCCATCTGATACAAGGGACAGTGAGGGTGACGATGCAGAGAAAAAGGGCACCTCAGGGAAGCAAGCTGATAAGAAGAAAAAGATTGTCAAGGCTAAAACTGTTGGGGGTGAGATAACTGATACTCCAAACAAGGGTGAAGGCGCCAAGGAAGGAACTCAGAAAACTATTCTTAATGTATGGAAACGAGTCGAGCCGACGAGGTCTAAAAGTGTTACTGAAAAGGTGACACGAACCCCAAGTAAATCCCCCAGCAAATCACCTGCCGCTGTTCCATCCGAGGGAGGAGATGCGGCGCCAGCAAAACGTACCGTGACAATTCAAGAACCTGGCGAGGAGAAAAAGGTTTTAAATAAGTGGCAAAGATTTGGGGGTAAACTACCACTTGGTAAGGATCCAGTAAAAATTGCACAAGAGCAAGCGGAAGCCAAGGCAAAGGCTGCCCCGAAAAAAGTTTCGATTGATAAATGGAAGATTTTAGACCCTCCTAAAAAGTCGGGCAGAAAATCAAAGCGAGATAAAAAACATACTGGCGATGACGGGGATGGTGATGCGGAAACTGATAGTAAGAAAGACAAGGAGAAAAAGGCTTCAAAGTCCCCAAGAGGTCCGACAGCTCCCAAGGCAGAGTCCATCGAAATCCCTGATACTTTGGATCCCGAAAAAGCAAAAGAAATCACGCTGAGGGACATGGCTGCTGGAATCAAATTAATTGAATTGTGCAAGCATGGCGAGTGGTATGGGGTGGATGGGCACTTGAGATATTTTGAAAAGCGGGCAAATAATACGGGCCTTATGGAAAATGCCAAACCTCTTACGGATCTGAAAGATGATGAAAGTGGGTGGACGCCACTCATGTTCGCGGTGAAAGACTCGAGGATCCCGATTTGTGAAAGAATGATTGAGTTGGGGTCTGACGTAAATTCAAAAACAAAGGATGGTCTCTTTTGCATACATATAGCAGCCTTACACTCACGAGATGAAGTGGTCAGATTTTTGCTCTTCAAGAAAGCGGATGCTGGGGTTATTGCAGAGTTGGGCAAGAAGAATGCGCTGCATTATGCCGCCTCGAGAAAGTCTGGAAATACGTCAGCTCTCATAAGGTCTCTCTTAACGGCAATGCCAAAACGAGCACGATTGGACGAGGATTTTGAGGGAAATATTCCACTTTTTATTGCTTTGAAGCATGGAATGCGTGCTGCTTGTCAGGAGCTGCTAACGGATTTGGCGGCGGAGCAACTCAGCTTGAGAACTGGGAAAACAGGAGACACGGCACTGATTATGGCGAGTAAAGAGAGGGACCTGGAAATGATTAGGGTGCTCACTGATGCAGGGGCAGATGTTAACGTGGCAAATGTAGGACTTACAATAATTTATATCTTGCAATACATTTACAAACCAAATAAATTTTGATAATGAACCTATTTTTTTTAGGATGAAGGCAAAACCGCGGTAAATATTCAAAAATATAGTTTATTTAAAAATACTAAAAGTAATGAAAATAATGAAAATAATATAAAGAATAATTTAATTTTTGCTTCAGCTGCACATTTCGGCAGAAATAGGCGATGAGAATCTTGGAAAGTACCTGTTTCTCTGCAAAGCTAATCCTCATTTGACAGATAAAGAAGGTAATTCTAATTTGCACTATCATTGAGAATAAATATGTACATATTTGTTGAATATATGTACTTTTGCAATATAAACGCTAATCAATCCTTTCTCCGTTTCCTAGACCGAACGCCCATTTTCCTTGCAGCAATGAATGGTCACACTCCAGTCGTTGATCTCTTGGCAGACAAATTTAAGGTGAGCGTCTTTGAAAGAGCTAAAGATGGCAGCACGCTGATGCATATAGCATCTCTGCACGGGCATCCGGAAACTGCCATTGCTCTGTTTCGGAAGGGAGTTCCCCTTCAAATGCCAAACAAAGGAGGTGCACGAAGCATCCATATCGCAGGTATGTATTTTGAACAATTAAAATTACCATTTTGTCATAAAACGATTTTAAAATAAAATATTTTGATGTAATGTAGCCCGCAATGGTCATCATGCTATGATCGGTAAACTACTGGAGAAAGGAGAGAAAGTGGATGCGGTCACAAACGACAACTTCACAGCGCTTCATATAGCTGTGGAAGCTGTCAAACCTTTGGTCGTTGAAACTTTACTAGGATTCGGTGCCCAGGTCAGTAATAAGCCATATAAATGGATGACCCTATGTAATTTTCTTTTCAAACCGTTGCACAAACCTGTGTCCATTTTAAAACGGAAATGTGGACGAAAGGTTATGTATTACGATTCATTTAAAGTGGGTATTCATTCAATAAAGTTGAGGTTCATTTAAAGTGGGTATTCATTCAATAAAGTTGAGGTTCATTTAAAGTGGGTATTCATTCAATAAAGTTGAGGTTCATTTAAAGTGGGTATTCATTCAATAAAGTTGAGGTTCATTTAAAGTGGGTATTCATTCAATAAAGTTGAGGTTCATTTAAAGTGGGTATTCATTTCATTTCAGGTCCATATAAGGGGTGGTGCTGATAAGGAAACGCCGTTACATATAGGTGCCCGGGTCACAAATGGGGAAAAGTGTGCTCTAATGTTGCTCAAATCTGGGGCAGAGCCTAACATCACCATGGAGAACGGAGAAACGCCTCTACACGTTGCTGGACGCTGTGGCAGAATTAAAGTAGTCCAGTTACTGCTGGAGGATGGTGCGAATCCACAGCAGAGGGCAAAAGACGGAGACACGGCTTTACACCTTGCATGTAAATACGGTAATCACCGAGTCGTTAAGAAATTACTGGATCACGTAAAAACAACAAAAGGCGCTAACGAGTGTTCCCTGTACATTAACATGGTAAATGTCTTTAATTAATAGAATGTGTTTATTCTCGTCAATTTGAGACTCTATTTAAATATGTCATTAAAGTTGGGGTATTATTATTGTTTAGGTTACGGTGAAAGGAGAAAGTGCAATGCATTACGCAGCCAGACTGAACGCCGGTAAAATTGGGGAAGTTGACGAAGAGTTGGAGATGAAAAAGGAGGATATCGGAACAAATATTGTGAAGCTGCTTCTAGACGGCGGTGCATCCACATCGAGACTGACAAAAGACGCGAATGAAACAGCGTTCCATTACGCTTGTAGGGAGGGGAATAATGAGATTCTTAAGGAAATGCTAAGTCGCCTGGCGACGGTTGACTGTCAGAGAGCCTTGAATCGACAAAGTTCCAAGGGTTGGAGTCCACTACTGATTGCCAGTCGACGAGGACATACAGACGTTGTTAAGACGCTGCTTGAGTACCACGCAAGAGTTGACGTGTTTGATACCGAGGGTCGATCAGGATTACATTTAGCTGCAGAGAACGGGTATCAAGATATCTGTGGAATTCTCCTGGAACATAGAGCGTTTATAAATGCAAAGTCCAGAGTGGGGTTGACTGCTTTGCATTTGGCATCGACAAAGGGCTTCACGAAGCTGTGCCTGTTTTTAATCCAGGAGCATGGGGCTGCTGTGGATGCGCTCACTCTGAAGAAACAGACACCGCTCCATTTAGCTGGAGAAAGTGGACAGTTGGAAGTATGTCGATTACTCATGGGCTTAAATGCATCGGTCGATTCCACGGACGACAAGGGGCAGAAACCAATTCATTTGGCGGCACAAAATAACCACGCTGACGTGATTAAATTGTTCCTGAAGAATAGCCCGCAACTAGTGAGCAGCTTTACCAAGGATGGGAGCACATGTTCTCATTTAGCTGCGATGCAGGGATCTGTGAGCGTGTTGGAGGAGCTGATGAAATTTGACAAGCATGGCGTCATAAACGCCAGAAATCGAAGCACGGACGCTACAGCACTCCAGCTCGCTGCGGAAGGTGGTCACGCAGAGTTGGTGAAAACGCTGTTGGACGCTGGTGCCAGTGCCAGTGACGAAAATAGACTGGGCTACACTGCTGCACACCTCGCAGCAAAAAATGGGCACATGAATGTTCTGGAAGCCCTTCGTTTTGCTCAGGAAGATAGCATAAACATTACAAGTCGGAAACTAGGGATGAGCGGTTAGACCTCATAGTTAAATTACAATTTATGGAATAATAATTATTTATAGAAAATTAATTATTTTATTGTTTGTGAAATTTTTTATAGCTTTACATATTGCAGCATATTACGGCCAAACTGAGACTGTTCGAGATCTCCTCCAATACATCCCCGCCACTTCTGTAACTGATCCCCCTCTTGCTGCGAACACTGCTTTTATTGCAGAACTGGGAACGGAGTCAGGGCTCACACCACTCCACATGGCAGCATATTCAGGGGAAGAAAACGTGGTCAGGTTGCTTTTGAACTTTGAAGGCGTTCAAGTAGATGCTCCCACAGCAAACTTTGGATTCAACCCTCTTCACCTGGCTTGTGGTGGAGGTCACACAAGTGTTGTGGGTCTACTTCTGAGCAGATCCTCGGAATTGCTGGAAAGCAAAGACGCTAGTGGCAAGACAGGTCTACATGTTGCTGCTTCCATGGGTCACAAACAAATGGTGGAGGTATTGCTTGGCCAAGGTGCCGAAATTGACGCCATAGATAAGGAGCTATGGACGCCACTTATCTGCGCCGCACAAGCTGGTCACCTGGATGTAGTCAAGCTTCTTATCGATAGCAGTGCGAGTCCTTTGGCAAAAACATCCAAAGGTCAGAGTGCAATCTGGTTTGCTGCGGCAGAGAATAACACTGATGTGCTGAGTTACCTCATGAAAAGGGAACACGACACGTATGGACTGCTTGAGGATAAAGATTTCGCCTTCAACTTGTGCGTATGCGGGAAAAATATTGATAACGAACCCATCGACGAATTTGTGCTGAGTTCGCCTGCACCAGTTGAGGTCGCAGCAAAATTGTCATCTTTCCTGGTGTATGTGTCAACCAGGGAAAAGGAACGTGCAAAAGATCTCATTGCCGCTTCTGAACATTGTTCAGCCATGGCAACCGAGCTACTTGCTTTAGCAGCAGGAGTAGAATCCGCAGCAAAAGTTTTAGGAGCCATTGATCGAAAGGGATTGGAGTTTCTTGACGTCCTCATAGAATGCGAGCAGAAAGAGGTTGTAGCTCACACGGTGGTCCAGCGCTACCTCCAGGAAATTTGGGTGGGCAGGTTAGTGGAATGGGCAGATTGGCAGCTTCTCATAGTCTTCCTGTTTTGTGTCGTATTTCCTCCGGTTTGGATTACAATGTCAATGCCTTTTGGACCGTCCTACAATAAGATTCCTATAATTAAATTCATGTCTTACCTCACCTCTCACATTCACTTGCTGATCCTCCTCTCCTTTACCGCTGCGACGCCAATTGTCCCAATCCTTCCAATCAGAACTGTAATGGTGCCGTGCTGGTTTGAGTGGATGCTTTTCGCCTGGATTGGTGGACTCTTGATTGCAGAAATAACAAATCCGTCCGACTATTCTGGGCTCGGATTTTTCAAAATATGCGTCCTTCTTTTTGCGTATGTGGCCATGATTGTGCATCTTGCTGCGTTTTTCGTCGACAAGGAAGATTATGGAACTACTCTATACATTCGCGACCAGTTCTTTGGATTGGCGATTCTCTGTGCTTGTATACAAATTCTGGACTTTTTATCCTTCCACTACTTGTTTGGTCCCTGGGCCATTATCATTGGAAATTTGATGAAGGATCTGGCTCGATTTTTGGCTGTGCTGGCCATTTTCATGGTGGGATTCTCCTTGGTCATGGTGGCTCTTAATCATCCTTTACATGAACGTCGCGAGGCGACCCCTGGCGAGTCAGTTCCTACCAGCCTTACTGGAGGTACCGATTCTGGAGTGCTGCTCACTCCCATTGATGCATTTGAGAAGCTCTTCTTTGCCATGTTTGGTTTGCAAGACTGGAACGACTTGAAAATCGAGGTACTAGGACAACCACCCTGGACGATCATTCTCTTCAAAATATTTCTCGCCGTGTATTTGCTAGTATCTGTAATTGTGCTTATCAACTTGCTCATCGCCATGATGAGCGACACTTACCAGCGAATTGAGCAGCAATCAGATATTGAATGGAAGTATGGACTTGCCAAACTCATCCGAAACATGCAAATCACCACAGCAACAGCGAGCCCCCTGAATCTGTTTGTGGACTGGGGAACTTGGTTGTACAAACGAATCAAGATTGCAAGGCAGCCCAAGAACAAATTAAAGTGGGATCAGGGTCCTGACGAATTGAGTGAGCTGGGTGGTCCAGCAACTACGGGTGCAGATGAAGAGAAAAAGGAAGATACAAAGAAGGAGAGTGGAGGTGGTGACGTGAATATTGACGCAAAGGTAAAGTGGAAAACTGCCATCAAAGCGAATATCAGTAAGGGGTCAGATGCACATATGAAACTGAGCCTGAGTCAGTTGGCTCCAGAAGGGATCGGCGATGGCATCGAGGACAGCCAGATGAGTAATGGAGCACCCAACAGGATTGAGAACGTGACCGATTGGAAAATAATCTCTAAAAAGTACTACACTCTCATGGGCAAGGAAGAGCCTGTTGAGGAGAAAGAAGGAGTTGACAAAACTGGATCCAGACAAGCTTCCAGCAGCCAGATGGGCAGCTCAATGATGTTGGCTTCCAAGCAGAATATGATTTAATGATGAAACTAGACTATAGACTTTAAGTGTTAAATAAATACTATGACTCATCACAGGTTGTTCCTGTGAATACTCATTAGTATTATCACCTATGTATAAAAGGTAAAAAATAAAGCAGACACCTAAATGAAAACCTTCTTCATCGTGTAACCAGATAAATCTTGTTGATGTGAGTGCGGGTTGGATATGAAGAGTATGCAAACTAATGGATCATTTGAGCCTACACTATTACCTACTTTCGTATCCCAATTTCACTACTCCACAACCCACATTTTAGTCATTTTTCTACGAGAAAAATAATATTTGCCCTAGGGTAACACCCGTTCTATATGTCCTACAATAATATGCTGTTATATCATTTGTCCTCTGTAGCTTATTGAAAATAAATGTGAAAGGGAGCGCACGAAGGAATAATGAGATGCTTTTATGCTAAACTACCTTATTGCAAATGGCAGGTAGAAAATTTGCTTGTGATCACACCCACCTAAATATACATTATTTTCACTGCCTTGATCTCAAAAAAGTACTTTGAAAAGAAAGTCGAAAAGCATTCACTTCACTTCATCTCGTATATTATACATACCTACATATTCTGTCGTCATGGTAAATTTACCCTGAATTCTTTATTTCATCTCCTAGAAGAATACTGAAATACTACAGGCTGTAAAAAACACAATATTGAATTTTGGCCAAATAAAAATGGTGTAGCGTAAATTATTACATACCATACCACTATCATGCACCAACAAGTCCTTTCTTCCTCCGAGCATGCATGAATGCTCGGCTGCGTTATTATTATTATTTTCTTTGTGGAATTTATTAAAATGTCTCTTCTTGCAACAGCTCACCATAAAATGTCTTTCTCTCTTTTTTCTTCCATATCATTGTCTCCCAGAGAAGTTGTAAAGAAACAGCTTGTACTATTTCAGCGAGTCAGTTACTTACTGGAAAACTTTTGAAGTTTGGCAGAGGAATCGTTTTTGCTCTTTTATTTATTTTTCTAGTTCCCCAGTACCTGTTTATTTTTTGCAAGTTGTGTAAGCTTAAGTCTTTACTTCGTATTGAAATGATGCCTTCAAATAACTTTGTAGTTGAGGCAGACGTTGCAAAAGCTGTCTCTATGTAACGTGATTTTTTTCTTCTGTAAAGTCACGTTTTTCATTTTACTTTGAGTACTTTACATTTTCTACAGTAATATATTACAGATATGAAAAAAACAGTTTTTGTACGTAATTTGTAATATTTTTCTCTCGAAAACTCTGACATGTCATGAGGATATTTTGAAAAGAGACGTAATCCCCAAAGAGAAAGTGGCTATGCAGCAGAAATTAAAATTTATATGGTCAAGCAATGAAGAGAGAGGATTGAAATCAATTGTTTTATAATCTGGTGTGGTATTAGATTGTGTAAAACCACCACCACATTATGCATTTCTCAACACGATCCCATTCTGCCTTGTCAGCAAGAGGAGAAAGTTGCATGTTAAACTCGACTGCTGCTTATAATATGCTCTTTTCAACGTTCTATACTAGAGCCAAGACTCTCTGCTCACCATTTTCAGTTGAGGTCTGGATCTCGTTGGAGAAAGGTGTACGGATTTTGGTAGCTGCAATGAAAGTATTTGGATGACAAGAAACGCTATTCCTACACACTTTCCCTTCTGTTTGGAATAACTTTCGGCGAGATTGGAAGGATACCAGGTGAAGCGTCTTTAGTTTGTACATTTCCATATTTTCAGAGATATTTATTTAAAACATTGTAGCCCACAGAAACAACACCAACACATTACTGTGCTGTCGTATCGAAAGGGAAAGCAAAAAATCTGGCGACGAATGCTGGCTTAAAGTTTCAGCTTGAAGGCAAAAGTGGATGAGTGATAAGATTGTCGGCACTGAGCATTTTATGGGTCTGTGTTGTCTCTTCAATTTGAAGGTTCAGTGCTCAAGGTTGATTGACGGTATGAAAAGAATATAAATTTTTATGGAAGTTTTATGTTTACGTTCCTCCCATTACTTTCTTTGACCCGCGTCATATAGAGTATTGCAGGAGGTTTTCGTGGATCCCATTCAGAACTCTCTGGGATAATATTACTTTTATTCCTTATTGTTGTTGCTCTCGAGAACGTTTTATTGTGGCTTATCAACATTATCATCATGGTAACGTGTTATGTGTAAAACTATTTCTATCCTAAACAACTTCCAGCAAAACATACAGGTCCGTTCTCCAAACGGGCAATTTTAGTAACGGATTTTACCTCTGATTGAGACATCCCAAACGTGGAAAAGAAATCCGAGTAAAGCTGGATTCCTCACTGCTTTCACCGTCAGTCTCGGCTTACCGTGTGAAGTGAAAGGATGTTCGCTCTCTCATATTACCCCTGTTCCAGATCGTCGAGAATTCCATGTTTCGTTTCATCAAGCTATAAAAAAAACTTTGAAAGTTGGATTCCATTTATTTGTGCTAGTGGAAGATAAGGACGAAAGTTTTGCTTTTGTTTTGTCTTCAGTTGTTGTACTACCTCTGCACCACACCTGATTACCCAATTCTTCCGATTCAATTCCCATTGCATCACAATACATCTCATCAAACTTCAAGACACATCTCACTTTTGTTATATATTGTGCATTTTTCAAAGAGCAAACGGAATAAGAGAAGAATAAAAAATGACAAATGGAAGAAAATGAAAGTTTCAGAGTGAAAAGCACACTCCCGTTCTTTCATCTCACTACTATGGAATTTGTTTTCGGACCGACAGGGAACGCAGTTGTCAATCGAGTGGTAACAATCTATATGGCGAATGTTGAATTTTAACCATGCTTTCTTTAGTACTTTTAAGAAACTGTGTGGCAGTGAAAAATAATAGCAATGACATGTGCGCTCTCCGTTGTTGCGGCATCACTACTGTGCTTGAGAAGTAATGTGTAAAAGACGTTTGTAACAAAAATATTTTCCATGGTGCGTGTAACGCTTCCATTTACAGCTAGATGAACGGAACATGGTACTAAATATTATGCTGTCATGAATACAAATGATAATATTGACAAATTACACTCAGGTGTTGACGGTGATGATGGCGACGACAATGGTGGCGTCGGCAAAAATCCCAGTTGTTACGACAAGGATGGTGATGCTGGTTGTGAAAGCAGCCTTTGTCGGATTCCTAATGGAACCAGAATGGGAAACGGTAAAAGTTTAGATGGAGCTTGTTATAATTGTGATTGTGAGTCTGGTGAAAATAAAGAGAGGAAAACGGAGAGTGGATGTTGCGATGCTTTGGAACTGCAGTTGGAGCATTTGGGAAAAGGGTACGTTCACAGAAAAAGAGAAAGAAATTGTAATGCTTAGTCTAACATTTTGCTTTCAAGTTGTAGTAGAATGACAACTCATTTCATAAAAAAGTATTTATGGTTTGTTAAAGACGAAATTTTGTGCATGAAAAAATCTGTCGAAAGAATAAAGCAGCCATTAGATTCCATTACGTTTTATATATATGTACATTTTATGTATTAAGCAGCTTTCATACTGCATTGTCGGCAAAACTGAAATGAGTTATGTGAAAATAAAAAATGCTGCATTCGCATTCATTCCTGTTTCCTGTCACAGAACGACATGGTTGGCGATAATCCTGGGACAAGTCTTGTCAGCGCTTCTCTGCGTCTCCGCTTTTGCATCCGTCCAACTCGTCGAGACGTACAAGATTCGCATTCCCAACGGTATTCTCTTTTGATCCTATTACGTACTCAACTTACTGTGTAACATGATTATTACCATTGTATGGTTTTTGTCACAGGAAGCATTTCCATGTTCTATTCCTATTACTTTCCCTCTTCCAGCTCAAAATTTTGCATTTTACATGGTGCTTGCAACTGTGTTCACTACCATTCTTGCTTGCCGTCCAGCTGAAAGGAATCTCTTTCCTATTCTGAGGACACGTGGGTGGAAATATGTATTTGTGGCGCTGGCAGATGCAGAGTCAAAATATCTGATCACAAAGGCTTGTCAATTGACCACTGTGACAAGCGTTCAACTTCTAGACTGCTTTGCCATCCCTACAGTCCTCAGCTTGTCGTGGCTCGTGCTCAGGATCAGATTCAAGGTACCTCACATTCTCGGCGTGTCCATATCACTACTTGGAGTGTCATGTCTAGTATGGGCAGATATTGAGGATGGACGACCGATTGGTTCATTGCGAGACAGATTTATTGGGGACATGCTCTGTTTGGCGGGTGCCTTTCTTCTTGGCTTCTCCAACATTGCACAAGAGTTTGTGGTCAAGACTTTTGATAGCGTCGAATTTCTCGGGATGATCGGACTCTTTGGCAGCTTTGTCAGCGGTGCTCAAACGTATATACAAGCTTGTTTTAATTCACTCTGCTTTCTTCCCATATAGCCAAATGAATCTGAATACTACATATAATAGTTTCTAGCTAGAGGTAACTATATATTGGCAATTGGTTGTTTTCTCTGTTACAGAGTTATTTTAGAGTACGGCGCAGTAACGGAAATGGACTGGTCTGCGAGTTCCAGCACTCCAGCCTTCCTTCTCATCATTTACGCTTCCGCTCAGCTGGCATTCTACGTGCTGGCCACTACTGTGATAAAGTACTCGGGTGCCACGCTGCTCAACCTTTCTCTTCTCTCGGCAGACTTTTACTCACTCATTGTCTCCATCTATTTCCTTCGCGTTAAGGTACGAAATGTCATTACTATGGAGATACATTCCCGTAGTAATATACCCCACAGTGTCAATAAATAATACGTTTTTAACCATTTTAGTTCCACGCTCTCTACTTTCTCTCGTACGTGTTGGTCATGACTGGAGTGATCACGTTCTCCATAAAACCGACTATAATCGCTTCGCACGTGTACAAGTCTCTCACACGTGAGGTTACTACTACATTAGATCTCGAGTTGATGGCGTCCACTCCAACCTCTACTGGATACCCAACCATTGGGAATCATCCCAGCCACAACAACCGCAGCATTAACAGCAATGGTCACCGCCACGAAGAAGTGTGCCTGGGTGGCCCTGGCTCTCTTCTGGCCGCAGAAAAATCCCATCTGCTAAAATCCAACAACCAACATTCTTCGTGTAAAAGTAGTCCAATGTTGTCAAATGAGAGTTGCGATGTTGTCCTCCAAACAACGGCTACTTTGGGCAGAGGACGAAAATCTAGTCAGAATAATTCGTACAAGGTATTTTACACATAGTTCATTAAATCCGATACTAACAAATTGCTATTCATTTCGCTCATTTAAAATGCCATATTTTTTTGAAAAAAAAAACTTTAGTGTGGTAACGGTGCCAACAACTCGATTCCCGAGGAGGAAACTTGCTAAATCATGTGCCAAAATCGAGGAGTACTTCATTTACATTACGCACAATACCGAGACACTTCCCTACTTTGTTAGCAAAATTGTTTAAATATTTATGGGGGAATGTGAAAAGTATTTCAATAAAATATAATAATAAATGAGGCATTCTTTATACTTTTTTGAATATTTTCACATTGGTATCCTTATATATTTATTTTGGCATACCTGATGGCATGTAAATGGTTTTTGCACAATACACCGCTGATACAAAATGAATACGTTTTGATTACAAAATCATTGCAAATTTTGATGCTATTCACACGGAATGAAAGGATCAAAGAAGAAAATATTACAAGAAGAATCATGGTACGTGGAGAAAATTATGGTAATTTTTACTGAATGAATCCCTTCGTCTCACCGTAGTCGTCTTTTGTACATATCATCAACTTTTTTTTGACAAAAATTGTAATCGCAAAGAAATTTTCTCGTTTCGTATTCCGCCCACGACAGAATAACGCTTTGATGAGATCAGCATGTAAACCGGAGTAAATTGAGTTCTTGATTCAAAAAATTGGGATGACAAGTTCTGTTAGTGTGTGGCATAGAGTGGAATTTTGATTAGAATTCCTGCTTTGAAGATTTCCATCTGAAGAGATTCGTCACAATCTAGCATCGCGAGAGCCTATATACTAATTCACCCACATATTTTACTTTAACGTTTTCTAGCGTGGGATTAATAAAGATGATAGTTCTCTTGAGACTCAATCAAACCGTTCATTTACAAAATAAAGTATAATTTGTCAAAGTCTCCAGTATTTATGCAATTATGACTGAATATAAAAAATACTAATGGAGTTTCGTTTGAAGGATTTTTTTTGGACTTATGGAAAGTTTCTTTCAGCTCATGTAACCATCTCCACCACGAGAAGGCCAACATTTTATTTTTATATCAAGCATGCTTGGTTTTTTATCCTGCTTCCGTTGACCAACGGGGAACAAATAGGATACAAGAACGTACTATCGAATGTAAAAATCAGGGGAAATCGAAGACAAGAGATAAAGTATGATAAAAAATTGGATTGGATTCCTCTTGCTGTTGCTTGGCTCTACTCTCTGATAACAACACATCCACTTTGGCACGCATTCTCATCTCATTCGCAGTACATCCATACTTGGGTAAGTGTTCAGCAGAGACGAGAAGAAAGGAATAGAATCTTTGAGAAAGTGGGAATTTATACGAGGCTGGAACGGAGAGACACAATGATAATGCAGGGCAGAGGTGAAAGGTATCATCGCATTTTTCATCAACAAAATGAAATTGAGTAAATACAAAGCAGGATGGCAAAAGAAAGGAATGTGAGATGATAAGGAAAAAAAGTAAAGTGAAAATATTGATTTTCATGATGATGACGATGGCGTATTCTTTATACCATAATATGTGTAGTTCACAGCTCCTTTTCTATATAGTATGCATGTACATATATAAGTAGACTGTCATAATATATATAAACAAAGTTCTCCTTCTCCCTAACACTTTTCTGCGAATTTATACTTCTCGTATTTTTCTAGATACCTACCTAGATACTTTATACATACAATGAACGGTCAAAATGCTGACAGTAATATCAACATGCCTTCATACATATACTTTTGCTTTTACTAGATTGGGATAGGAACAAATATTACGATGAGTTGATGCTGCTTTAATTAAAAATCAACATGAAATTTCCTTCCTGTCTAATGAAGGAAAAATGGAACGGAAATGCTCCATTAATGGTACATTAGCGTGATAAAATTTTCATTATTTTCAACGGAATTCAATTCCAGCGAGACGACGATGACATTAGATGACAATCCTGCTTTTTTCATTTCTTTGCTGTCCGTATTTCGTAAAGATATTGAACCCGGCGAAGCAGTAAAATGAAAAAGTAGGTGAAACGGTAAACGGTAGATATTTTGAAAATGTGTACCTATACATGTTACTCTTCTTTAGTAAGATTTATGGTAAAGTCTCCACGAAATAAATATTTAAACAATATTATATAAAATGCATATATTAGTAATAATATTGAAACTTCCATTGTGCCTTGTAATATGGATATATTTTTCTGTATGCTTTGTAGAGATACATATGTACTTGCCAATTTACGCATTTTCTTTTTATCCAACGAAATGCATGGAATTTCGTTTGAATGGGCAAACCAAAAAGAAAAAAAGTTACAGCCCGGTGTTAGGGAACTATATCGTGTTTTTGTGTTCGCCAAAAATTGGCGGTATGGTGGTTTACCATTTGGTTTACGTCTCCCCCAAAAGTAATGAAAAAAGTTTGCCTTTGAGTTTGAATAAAAATAGTGTTAGATTTGCTTGAGCGCTTCAAGTTTTCGATCCAAACTCAAACATTATTTCACTGATGACTTTCTACAAATAAAACGAAAAGAGTTGCTTTATTTTGTGGAAAAGTAGATGTGCTAGTTGGGTAGTCATTTTATCTTTTTCTTCCAAACTATCAGGTATCGAGATCCAGTTGTCTGCAATCAGTGGTACCTTGTGCAAAGAATAACACATTATATATATTAGCAACGTTTTGTGGCAAGGAGATTTGAGATTTCCGGCTTGTTTGCTATCGTCCTATATATCATTGATTATTGATGCTGAACAAGAGGATGTCAACAAATTAGAGGATTTCCTATTACTTGTATCAAAAGCCAAACCTTTTGATAACTTGCTTGCGTGTTTACAAATCAACTGATTCAAAAAAGTTACTTTAAAGCTACAGCTACTTTAAAAGTCCCAAATTGATTCAGTATACCTTTTGCTTGTTAACCAGAAATTGGCGGTGTGGGTATTCGAAAGTTTGCGTTTTTCATAAAAAAGGAAATGGCTTTACTCAAAAGTTTTAACAGAAAAAGTTAGATTCGTTTCAATGCTTTACAAACAAAAACAAACCTTGTTTAAACTTTAGACTTTTTCTGTTTTTCTCATTTCAGTCGGCAAATTGGGAAGAAAAAAGAAGACGTATTTTTTGAACGTGTGTTTTGGTCGATGTCTATTGGTAAATTACCATACGCGTTGGGGTTTTTCTACTTTTCCACTTATAAAAATACATATATTTTTTTCAAAATCACATCTTGATTGAATGGAAAAGATGGGTTCATGCTATACCCTACAAGAGCTACATGAAATAGGTACATAATTTCTGACTTGTGTCAAGGTACAGGAATAGTATTCAATTGTTGGTACAAGTAAGGTTAAAGTTTCAGAAATATTTTCATAATGATAATCTGGAGAAAGGGTGTGATCCATATTCCTCGACAATACCGAAGCAAAGACAACAGATGCAGGCAAGGAAGCAATTACTGATTACGACAACCATAACGGAAGAGAATTTTAAATTGTCTAACATTGTTGTTGAGGTGTACTGGAAATTGAAATCGCAAAAGGGTACAGCCTAACATTACCATTTCTTGCCTAATAATGTTGCTAGTTGCTATCACCGAGAGGGTAATGACAAGGCATCAATTGTAATATAGGCAAATATATAGTTTCAAGGGATATGTAATGCCAACCAAGTGGGATCTCTATTTCCAATTTCCCAATGAAGAACCCCATTGATTTTTTCTTCAGATTCGTTAATGCTGTCGTTTTCACAACTCTGCAGTCCGTGACAGAAATACGGAAACATTTGCAAGCCTGGAAGTAAAAACAAAGTTCAAATTAACTACATGGCGACGGGATGTAAGTAGAATAAACATGAAATGTTGATTGCAGCAGCAGCAAAATATTTTTAAACAGGAACTAACATTCATCTGCTGACGACGGTAGTGACCGAAAATATCCTTAGATACAAGACACATAAAAATGTTTCCGTACATAGCGTATTAGCTTCTGGGAAAGACAGATCTTTTGGAAAGCAAACAAAATCGCATATTATCATGTAAAATGAAGAGGAACTTTTATTAAACCTCCATAAAATAAGGTCCTTACTATTCCTGTAGTAAAATATTATTTACAATTAGGAAGAAGCACAATGTACCAGAAATAATGGAGCTGTTGCTTTTATCATTTTATTCGGAAAATTTATATTGCCTTTTTTATTAGCCTAGCTTTTGAAGCAATAAATACTTTCGGTTCCTATAGGAACACCAACTTGATCCTAGATCACGGTAGCCATTTTAAACATTGATTTTCAACGGCTCCATATCACATGGTCGCATGGTGACACTAATGGGAGGCCATTTACAATGCGATAACTTGACAAAGAGAACATTATTCCGTGCAAGTAAACGCAAGAATATGGCCTTGTAATGTGTCCAATTTAGTGCTTTATTGGCGGCGATCAACAGCCAAATGACCCGGAAAGAAGGAGATTTATGGAGGTAATTACTCTTTAGGTCGCAATTTTTGTATCCATTGCTGCTCCGAAATTAGGCGTTTTTGTCTTGCGGAACAATAAATGAAATTGCTAGCATTATGTAGCTTACTACTATCATAACATATAATAACGCATATTACGCTATACTCCATCCCAACATATTTAGTTGTTCAGTCAGATAAACAACGGAAACAACATGTCGGAAGGAAAACAAACATATTCAAAGCAAATTGTAAAGACGAGCAAAACTACTCACTGACTGAACGTTGTTTGGTACACAATTTATCACTAAAGGAAAAATCTAAAATATTATGGAATGGACCATTTACATCAGTACAGATATACTGTATGTAATGCCCCTATACATGATGGGAAATCAAAATATATAAATATATAATGAAGCAGGATATAATATCTGACAGAATTCGAGTAATCTGGAATTATCTTTGCACTCAACAAAAGGAAAGTAAAATGGGATGGAATTTCTTCCTGGAAGGCACTCATCTCAACAAATTGCTGTGTTCTCTTTGACCCCATTCGTCATCGTAATGCGACCAAAAGGAAAACTTATAGCTATAGGGAAGAATCAAGAAAATAGGAGACGAACAATCGTTGATTAAGATTCCTCCCTTTGACTACATGGGAATGGGAGATGCTTTTACAGAGAAAACCATCAACAAATTAAAAAACACTAAGCTGTAAAATGGCGGTGTTGATTATCTCTATTAATAGATCATTCCCTATTCTGATCTAAAGCATAAAACTTTTGGGTTTTTACTTCATATAAAGATTAGGACACCCTGCGCAAACAAAAGGGAGAATTTATCGAGTTAAGAAACCGAAAAAATCAAGAGAATTTTGAAACTTCTGATATGTAGCTCTTCAATCAAAAATATGTAAATATCATTTATTTACAAAGAGCACCGTTGTCAAATGTAAGTATGTGAAATGCAAACTTTCCCGTTTCGTAATTTAGTTACAAGCAATTTCGCTTTACTGTTCAGAGGGAAGGGGAATGGGAATACCCGGTTTGTTATGTGGACACTACCCAGAGAAGAGAATGACAAATCTCATAATAATATCCATGCCATCATAAAGTCGACCGTTGAGTATTATATATACCTATTAGCATAGTATTTTATTACTTTCCGTAAATTTATAGTAATCATTTCAGCCATAGCCATCATAGTACTTTAAGAAATTCAGTGAACGGTATCGTTATAAGAAAATGATGCTTTATGTTCATGGTTCTTTTATCATTTAGGCAGACTTAAGGCTACAGGGCAATGAATGTTAACTTTTATGTCCGCCCATTTCCTCTACGCCAACGCAGCTTTATTCCCGCTTTCCCGTTGGCAACTTTTCATCACACAGATAAAGGAAACAAATTTTTACTCCCCAAGCATGTAGTATTCTATAATAGTTGCCCCCATTAAATTGTCGTAACCTCGTCTGATTGTGAGTTTTTAGCAAAGAATATCTCGAAAAGTATTTTGTTCTCCCCTTCCATTACACAAAACTATTACGAGGCGCCGGGCGGACAAGTCTTTTCAAATCAATCTTCAAACATTGAAATGACTAATTTCTGCTTTGTCGGGTAATTGTGTAATTAAGTAGACTCTTCGCAGACATGTAAGTGACTATTCTGGTTTTTAGGAATACTACAATGCAATAAAAATCCACAAGAGGACGAGAGGAATTATAATTGAGACTGCCGGAGCCTTGCCCATTAGCCTGACATAATAGAAACCTTTACATAAGCTAATGTCCCCCAAAGGAGCTTAGTCTAATGGCAAAGTTTTATAACATGCTTGGAACTTTCATAAATAATATATTTTATGATGATGATTTCTAAGATGATTTGATGAAAAATTTAACCATGGAGATGTATTACAATAACAATAATAATGAATGCAGATATGTTGCAGGCTAACGATGAACGAAGAAGGTCCATAAAAATATAGCATTATGTGGTTCATTTTCAGATACTTTTTCGACTGTTCAATTAGAATGTTAAGCAAACATAGTCACGTTGGAATGGAAATAATGTACTTAATTGCCGTTATCAATTAGTTTTATTCATGTATCATTATGATAGTTTTGGACTTGGTGTATGATTGTTTCGTAGCAATTTTCAAAAATGTTCTGATTGTGTTATACCTGAGTTCAACATCATTTATTAACCCGGGAGAAAAATGTAAACTTTCACTTTTAGGATTGAACATAGGTACATACATACGTTTGCGCAACTGAAAGAATTAAACCCCTACAAGCTGGCAGATTTCTAGTTCCGTGTTGGCGTAATAAGCAGCGGCATGACTAGGCAGCTCACCACTCACCCCTCACCAACTAACAAAACGTAAACCAACATATTATAAAAGTTATGTCTAATTTACGAATAAAGTAGCAGCTTTCAGGCTTGTTAACAGAAATTTGAACCGGTTCGAGTTCTTGCGAAAATAGAAAAGCACTTTTTCGAGAGTTTGAAAAAGTTTGATATTCGGTGAAAGCTTCAAAAAAACATTATTTCAGGACTTACTTTTCCCATCTCACTCCGTTCGTGGAAATACAGAACACGCGAAAAAGTTTCCATGTTTCTCAGAAAAAAGTTTGTACGTGTACACAGTTGCCTCATGTTTTCCCTCTTTTCGACATTCGTTTTGAAAGAAAACACCAGGTATGTATGATGACTCAATGATTCCAGTGATCTGTGCTATTCATCGTCCATTTCATAATGGAAATAAAAAATAAACAAGTGTTTGAGTTTTTTCTCCAACACGACTGAACGTAGAATGTGCACGGGCCCATGCAATCTTCAGCAAAGAGCCAATAAATAATTTATACTGAAAGACGTGCTGCTCAATTTAAAAACTAGCTATACCGAGCTGGTGGAATCTGGAATACATTGAGAGTAAAAAATACTGCCATTGCTGAACTACCGCAAACTGTAGCATATATATTCCTTAGGAGCTGTCTTTGCTCCTCACTTGAATTTGTGATTTAGTGTTCTTCGTCCTATCTATTCCTCTAACTAACTAGATTCTGTTAGATTCATCTCTTTTTGGTTCTACTAAAGTTTAAATAATAGTACTTGACTATACAGCCGATGGTAGCTCCAAAAAGAATGGAAGAGTGGTAATCTATTTGTACCGTCCAACAGAGATTAGCTTAAGGAAAAGCAGTGAAAGTGAAACCCAAGTTTATTCAAGCGAACCTAACTCTAGAAAAACTCAAGAATCATGTTGCTGTAAGAGTAGGAGATACGTTAGCAAAATGTAGAAAGCTTTTCACAATGGAGTTTCCCAAGATGTGTCGGAAATAAGTCTGGCTGACGTCTTTATTCCTTACAACATCAACTACAGCAGAAAACAACAATGGCAGAAAAGACCCCTGGGAAAATACATGGAAGAGTCTGCCTCTGCTTTCTCCTTGCGTTCACTTTCATGGAAGCTGTTTTGTAAAATAAAATCTGTGCACACTCTTCATATCGGTTGTAGTTGTTGGGATGTTGAAATTCACCAACACAAAATGGGCCACATATAATCAGCAACAGCAAAATACATACATATCCAAGTGAATTGCAAGTATAAATATATAATACATGCCTCTCTGATAAATATACGCATAAATCGAGATATGAAAACATCGTTAATAAAAATGCTGACAACGTCAGACAGAGCCTATTAGTAAAACTAGTTTGCTACAAAACATGGCGCTATAAGTTGAATGGTATTTGAGAAAATGCTGGACTCAACATAATGTTGTGTCGTACTTTTGTTACGGATACAACTATTGAGTCAGTGGATTTTGGGGAGACCTAAACCAACAATTTTTTAAACCCTTCCTCAACGTTGCTATTTGTTATGTTGTAACAGAGAGTTAAGAACTCAGGACAGTCAGAGGAGGTTAGACGTAGCTGCTTAATGAAGACGACAACAATTCCGGGAAAGGAGAAAGTAGTTAAGAATTCAGATGGCGTATTATATTCTGGTTACGGTTGGCTGTGACCTGTTTTGAATGATGCTTTGACGTATTTGAAGCCTTGAGGACTGCCTCTCTGAACTGACTTGTTTTTATTCCTAATGATGCCGGTATTGCTGGGGCTCACCGACACTACTACTCATGCTGAATTTCAATGTCATTTCAACACGCCTATTCTTCTCTTTTGCAACGTTTGCCTTTTGAAGTCTGTTTCCAGGGAATCACACAAGTCCACATTTGTATGACAAGAAAGTCAGACATGGAAGCGGTAAATAAAATACTGTGGCTTATATTGACACAATCACAAATCATCCTGTATAGGTTAAACCCTCCTGACATTTGGGGAATGTGAGAAGCGGAATTTGGAAAGTACATTAGCACTGTGCTGTTGATATACACATGCTATCATGCTAAATATATGAAACCAACAAAATATATCTCACAAAACCTCTGAAAAGTGCAGTACTAAAAATGTGTCAAATTGGCCAACAGCAGGCAAATGTATAGCTTTTAACTAGTATGTAGAGTATGTACTTGTTTTCCATCTTTGAAAACAAAATGGAGAAAGTGGTAAGCTGACAGTTGACGATTTTGTAGTTTTTGTTTCTGGTTAGTTTTTATTTAACTTACAAAACCTCTGATGTGTATATGGTCAAAAGAAATACCTTGTCTTGAGAAGTCATGTGAAAAGTGAATAATGTTTTGCGTTCATTTCTATTTTGAAGACGGGTGGTTAAGACGGCTCGTTTTCTGCATGTATGTAACTCATGCACCAACAAACATTTAACAATTTTTCTTTTCCTCTTGAATTCACTCTAGTTCACGTAACTACCCGTGCCGAGTGGTTTGTACTACACAGTAATGTTAGGTACTCCGAGCAAGTCATGTTTTGCGAGTAAATAGGAGTACAACAATGGAATGCTGATAGTGTAACCCAGGCATGTACGGTACACACCCACCCACACCTCTGTCGTAAATCTACAGGGAAATTGAAAGGCAGCCAAGAAAATGAATGCGAAGGAGAGAAAATAGAAAGCTGATGATGTACCGTAATATGTCATTGCGTCTGTGTATCGTAATCCCGATCCACCTGACTTGGAAACGTTCCAAATATGTGCAACTGTGTCCTTTATTTTTTTTAAAGAGTAGGTCCGTCATGAACAAAGGCAAGAGAAAATTTACTGGAAAAATAATAATAAAATTGTTGATGTGAAAATGCAAAAGATTCTTGCAACCTATTTTCTTGGTAAAAAATCCACTTTTTCATGCGTCTTTTATTACGAAACTAGCTAGTGGGTGAGACGCAGATGGCTGCCGGGTTTTAAGTCAACAGAATGGCAGCAAAAGTAGCAATTTTGGTTAACGAGGCAATTTAAACCTTTGGCTTTTTCCAAAATTCCGCTTCTTTCTTCATACTCGTAATTGTGACATTAATGGGTGCCATTTATATTTCTATAACTTGACAAAGTACATCATGCCATGTAATAGTAAGTAAACTAAAATAGATTGGCCTGCAACTTGTTATCGTTGGTGTTTTATTGGATTGGGTGGAGATCAAACAATCGAGTAATAGTCCGGGAAGAGATTAATCGTTGTAATTACTCTTGCTCAACGTTGTTGTTTAGAAAAAAATAGTTGCAGGACAAAGAATATGCGCGCTTATGTAACGAATTCATTTATGTGACACTCACATAGACGATATGGCTAAACATTTCTTCTAGAAGAGGGAAAATATATGTACATGATGCACATATAATGGATTACCTTACCTTGACATTCAGAGATAGAGTAAGCAAACAAAACTAACTTTTTATCGCTTAGCGTCCGCCTACGTTACTAGCATTATATTTATGACGTGAAAACATTCGCACTGATACCTTTTTTCCAGATTCACCTCTTGTCAGTCTAATAAGAATGGTAACCCATGAAAAGGTAGTTGTAGTTATGCAACTTCTGAAAGTTATGCGCAAGTTATGTAACCTTTACAATGCCTTAAGTTGTCAGAGAAAGGTTTATGTAAATTGTCCACGATTTAATCATTGTTGTTATATAATCCATGTAAAATCCACAGACATACATACCTATGTGCTTTTAGAGGAAATCTCCCACGAATGCAATCCAGGCGTATTTATTAAGTGCGTGGGAAGAATTCTCGAAATAGGCTGGTTGTTGCAAGTTTCAATAAATGCCACGTTTGCGGTCAGACCATATCTTTAATCATTTTAAAATATATGAAAATAAGATATGATACTCGATTCGGGCGTTATTGATAATGCTATAGTATATTAAGTATATCTTATTAGAAACACTACAGAATGTTTATACGCAGATTATTAGAAGAAAAAAACAGTGATCACATCACAAAATAGACATAGATGAGGGGTACGGAATCCGTGTTATATGTACAGAGTGAAAGTATGTATAATGCTCGCTTCCCCAAGCGCGTTACTTTTCCCCAATGGCATCAGCTGCCTTTGTGTAAAGTAGCAAAAAATCTGCAAAAGTAGTAAAAGTGCCTTTTTGGAGTCGAAGCTGAGTAGGAAGATTTTTCTTTTCTGTCTGACTGAGTCAGAGTTTACGTCGAAAATAAATTCTTCTTGACGTCTTCTTTCTCTTTTCGTACATCTTATTCTCAATAGCCGCAACAGATCAGGTTTACAAGGCACTATGGCAGAATATAGTAGTTTTTGGTTGGTAATGCCAATTTGGTATGGAATTTGGAAGGTATATTTTTCATGGTTTCCTATTTTCTGAGAAATCGTATAAAAATATACTGTTTTTTCTTACACGGTGGATTTTCAACTCCACTAACATACGCAAACAACAACACAAATCCTAGCAGTTAGTAAAACAAGGCAGAGAAAGTTGCTTAGATAAAGGAAATTCTAATTCTACCGGATTTACGATAAAAATTCTATCGGTATTTGGATGGAAATTGACGGCTGCTTGATTCATAGTCATGTGGAGTCTGAATCGGAATGTTTTGAATTCGAATATGTTTAGTATGGGAATAAAAATTATTCTGGAATGGAACAAGTATATTTTGAAGCATTTTGCGTAATGATATGCTGCCAAAGTTGCAGGTGTGGAATATAGCAGTACATATAGTAAATTAATAAAAATATACTAGCATTGCGGGAACGCCCAAATTGTCCGGATGCATTTCAACAATGTGATGTGATAAAATTTGACAGAACGATTAATTGCATGATTTATATTGCTGTATTGATTTTCAACTTAAGTAGTAACGCGTACCAATTTATATGGTAGCGAAAATTTGTATTTCATATTAAATCCAAGATTTAGTCGTGGACTTTGACATTGACATGATACAATATACGTGTACGTATCTGAGAAATTTCAAATAGGCATATACATACTCACAATGCCTCCAACATTCGATACTAAGATCGTTAATTCCATACCTGCAAAATTATGTCCAAGAGTTCGTTTCCAAATTGTACATTAAAGGTGGAGTGGCAATCGTAAACGTTTACGATAGATACCCAAAGCGTGCTAACGCGGACAGTAACGTTAATACGCTTGGAAATATGGCAATGTTAACTCCTCTCGAGTAACAGGAACGGATTCCTTCAGATCATTTGGTCAGTTAGGTGCAAAGCCTAAATTGTCTATCCGAAGTTCTGGTATAACCACTGCCACTGTGAGCCATTTGGAGTGCTTACTAAAGAAGAAGTGACAAAGGAATAAATGGCTCGGCTTAAGACGCATGGTGACTCTTGCACAATCTCCGTAAACTGGGTTCTTCACCTCAAAATGATTTACTAGATGGGACCAAACTACAATTTATCTTAAATGTTGGTAATATCAATGAAATAATAGTATTCTTTCTTCGTTAGCTACAACAAACCCAACTTGCTGTTTCCCAAAATTCCCAGAGTAAAATGAGTAGTGAAATTGGTTATATTACTATGAAGACACAATTTGAAGAAGGATGAGAAAACATTTACTAGAATTCCTCGAGAGAGGAAACTGTAGAGTCTTTTGCTATTATTATGTTTTGTAGTATACAGCTTTCTCGCTAGTGATATTGCTCCATTTTTCCATAGTAAACTTGGAATGGTTCATTAACCGCAGGCACGAAACGAACCTAGTCTTTGATCTCATTTGTCTAATAACTCTCTAATGAGCACTGCCATTGTGCCATTTTCTCCTTTCTCCTTCAAATACATATTATACACTATTACATCACCAAGTTAAGTGCTTTCTGGCGGAGTGACGAAAATCTTATTATGGCTGTTTTGTGGCAACCATAAAACTTTGCGATACTAGCTGACAGACGAGAGTGCAGCGAACAAACTCATTTGCGGTTCATTACCGCCACCGCGCTGCAATCTGGCACAGCAAGAGTTTAAATGGCTTTTCTAAGAAATATCCATTTTCCGTAAACTGTCTAAACATAAAATGGAATCAAAATGGGAGTCTTCTTCTTTAGTTTACCAGTAAGGAACAAATAAAAGGCGTTTCCGCTTCATGACTTTGTCTGTAATAAATGGTTTATTGCTTTGACTGAGGTGAAGTTGCTTCTACTGGAATTAATGTTAGCCGAGAAGAATTCCTTTCAGTATGTATTTTCTTCTGGATTATGATTTTCTCGGTGTCCATATTAAGAATTTTCTGGCTTTGGCTTTTGAATGCCGCAGACACAAAAGCGTAATCAGCATTCCTGTTTTGCTACTGTTACCACCTTTCACCAAGAAACATGGTTTCTGAATTGTTAGTGGTAGTAATGGTTTTAAATGGGCAAGGCATACCCATCCGGTTTACATTTCAAAAGCTTGTATTACAAAATGGAACGTTTTTGAGTTTAGGCCCACAAGAATCCACCAAATAAGCGGCTACTAAGTATTCCATAAATCCAGTCAGATACATGGTGTGAACACTCCTAAAATTTTGACCAGTTTTTGCCATGGTCGGATAGATAGTTTATGTCATAAATTAAACAACCAGCATTCATATTTTGCAAATTTCAAAAATTAAAATTGAAGCAGCGGATAAGAATGATTTATAAGAATGATTCCCTGATGGGTTAAAAAAATCTTTACCATGCCTTTTGATCAATCAATCAATTTCAGCTGTTTTTGACACAAATAAATTCTTGGTACCTACTTCTTACACATATTCCTTAAACGTCCGGAGAAGTGCATGCATTACTATTGGTAATAATGAAACAAGGTCCAAAGGATTCTATCTCCAGAACAGCAACTACTGGTTTCCTTTTTTGTCTCCAACGTCTACTTGGAACAAATCTGCTCTCTTGTTTTACTTTCTCATTTGAATTTACTTTCCAAATTTTCGAAATAGCAAGCAGATATTCCAACCGAATTATATATTTCACTGATAAACTGAAAAGAAGGAAGCCGTACCGTTTGGGAATATTAAATTATGCAAAATTCTACAATCTCTCCATTTCCTGCTCCATGGCGACCACAAGACATCTATTCATGAATATTGAGTGTAAATTCCTGAAATTGTCTACTGTCTCAAGAGGCAATTGTTATTCTGTTGTGGTGGAGCTACATACACAAACTAGACCGCTAACCGAATATATGCATATACATATGAATTTTATCAAGGAATGATCTTTCTTCTTCATGGGACAGGTACTTCGAGTTGTAGATGTTTAATTTAGCTTCGCGCATAATTTAATTATTCGCAAATTAAATGTGGTAGTGGCTAAACGAGAACCGAGGGAGAATACTAACATAGGTATTTCTAGCGTATAAACATGTGCATAATATCAGGGGACTGGTATTCGGTTACTGAATCGGCATAGATCAAATTTCGAATTGTAGAATCGGACAAACGATTTAATTACACTATAATTAAATGAAGTCTTAAAAGAATGCTGCCTGATATGTATCTATCAACATTAAATTGTATTCCATGTTATTGTGGACGCTGGACTGTTATCTGTAGATTCAGTTTTGAAAGGATTGATTAGTTTTGAAACATCTAGTCTACTTGCCTAACTTTGCAATAACGAATTTTGTTTTATTGCTAATGTTTTGTTGGAGTAATTCCAGTATAACATTTATTTAAGCAACGTAGCATTAGTATAGACACATAGGGATATAGGTGCAACAACCGCATAACCTAATCGCCACATCAAAGGCAAGAGTTAGTGTTTTACAAAAAAAAATCTTTGTGGCTACACTTCAGGCTTACAATCAAAATAATTGGATTTTGTTAGTGTTATGGCAGAAAGAGCATCTACTGTGTTCTCATTAT
This sequence comes from Sinella curviseta, assembly GCA_004115045.4. Taxonomy (NCBI): domain Eukaryota; kingdom Metazoa; phylum Arthropoda; class Collembola; order Entomobryomorpha; family Entomobryidae; genus Sinella; species Sinella curviseta. The sequence goes on from CM023201.3 coordinate 38,912,795, forward strand.
TTTTAAGCAATCGGATTGTTAGTTTAGAGAACTTGCCAGCGTTTTTATACACATCGTGTGTAATCACTTATATTACTTAAAGTATAATATGTAACGAACGATATATTGTATATGCGTGCATCATGAATAATACAGCATCTATTTGCACTGATATCACTTTTAATGAATGTAAAAATAAGTAGAATTCTATAAAACATTTGGCAATTTGTAGATGTTTTCTAAGAGTATAATATGTTTTGTTTATTATCTGCATTCCCAGAGCCTACTTCATTGATTATTTAACTTTCTCTGTTTATTTAAACTATAAGCAATACTTATTACATTTTCATTATTTATTTCTGTCTCTGTATTTTATCAGAAAAACCAAGTGCGTTTTATCACGACACAAAAAGAAGCTTGAGGGGCCTTACATCAGTGTTGAATTTACAGTAATATATATCCTGTTGTGTCGATCTTCCCTACTGTTCCAAACATTCAACAATATTAGATAACACTCTTATGGTAAATTGATGCTGCTGTGCAAAAATATCAATCTGGTGGCTCCCTGCGTAGAAGCATGGATTTCTGAGAGAATTGGAGATTCCGTGAAAGCCTGCTTTAAGGTAAGATAAGTTTCTCTTGAGTAGAACAAAAACATCTGTAAATTTCCCAAAGACAGAGTGAATAAAGGCTGATGTTGTTACTGAGAATGGAAATACGAAGGACGGAGGGAAGGGATTTACTCTCGACAGTTGACATAAATATTTTACAACGTCACCAGCAAAATGTCTCAAATCTCAAAGAGTGAAGGATTCCGCTTTCACTTCAAACTACAAATGGAAAACATTCTCACATTCAGTTTCCGCGTTGCGTTTGCGGTGTCACCGTGAATCGATCTCTGGTTTCAAATTCCCGAAAAGTAACCAAAAACGTTGGATAAATTGTAACGAAATAAATTTAAACACGGAAAGTTCCTGTGAAATGTTTCACATTCTAACTTGTAAAAGCTCATCGCAAAAGATTTTTTAGCAGTATAAAGCAACTATACTAATTCCAACATTTTTCACAAATGAAACAATAAAATATTTTTGGTTATAAAGGATACTACACGTTGTCAATAAGACTACAATATTTACTACTTACCTATGAAACATTATAAGGTATGGATACAAATATTGTCATATAAATACATTAGACCTACCATTACCTCTTTAAATTATGTATTGAGTTGCTTACAAGGAAAGTATAGAGTAGTACCTCCCACTGCCTGCTCAATTCTCTGATGGAATTGTTTTCATGATTGTTACCATGTTACATAAAATATGTTCCCGTTCGGGAATCTTGGTGCTAACAGGCTTCGTTACATGGTTTACTTACACTCTTGGTTCATTTTAAGTGAGAACTACAAACTTTTAAATCATTCACTGCAAAATCAAAGTGCAAATTTGTTTTATACACGCGATGTAACAGCAACAATGGAATCGGGAGCAAAGATAATAATAATAGAGTACTATCATTATTTATGTTTTAGAAATTCTCTAATTTCCGTCTGCGTTGTAATTGTAATAACTTTCACTTGACTAAAATGATACACATTTTAGTGTACTTATATTTAAAAAGTATGAATAACGTTTTGCTGGAAAACAAAATAAAGTGATACAATTGAAAAGCAGTTCCGGAAAATCATTGTTTTACATTTACAGGATTTCGGAATATGGAATTGGTTGAGTTTTAGTTTAGAAAAGATAAATGATGTTGATAAAACATTTCCTCTCTCCGTTTACCAGTCTCCCGGTTTTCATGCGTTGAACCATGTATCATTGTTCCCACGGCTCTGTTTTATGTAAACTTTAATGGAAACGGATATGGAAACACGAAGCATCATTCCATTCCATTATACAGGTTAAATCGCAGAGCATTCATTACCAAGAAATTTGGTCTAACAAATTGTTGCCTTATATCGTGCAGTGCAATAGTTTATAATTTCTCATTTCTACAGAAATTTTGGAATAGCTTTCGCAACATGATATCTTGAACGATCACTATCTCGGAAACGATAGCAGTTTCTTAAAATTTTCACGTGACGCATATTAAGTATTCAACCTTTTGGTAATAAAGTTTTGAAGTATTGCGTCGCTGATTTAGCATGACGGACGACATTGCAACTTTAATTATTTTTCATCTGCAATTTAAATTGCTCCTATGATACGGTTATTAATATATCTTCCAAGTAGATGGATAACTTCCAAAGAAATGTCTTGATTGACTGCGAATTCAAAACGGGGTAGATGGGGTGAGAAGCGAAACAGAGTTGATTTGAGCAATTTGAAACTAATCAATGACTTATGGAACAAGTAATTTGTGACTTGAATGTCAAACATGGTATATAAACTGCATGCCACTATAGTGTGAGAATTATACATATGAAATTGTCAGTGTAGAGTGTAGAAGATTCCGCGCCAACATCACTATTTTTCATGTTCTTGTTAAAACAGGCTTAATTTCATTTTAGCAAATAAACTATGGAATAATTACTTTCGTTACTACTTTGAAACACAATGAAGAGTGTTTTTTAAATGTTAGATTAAACTTGTCCATTGAAAATTTATGCTTCAAAATGGCTTCCGCATAAAGTTTTTAATGCCATTTGTACTACTATATGAGTACAGCCTATACTGTACAGGAATCATTAATTAAATTAGGAGCCTTGGTACAGTAGACCCACCAATGGTGGTCCACCATAACCAAAAATCTATATAGTATGAACAATATGGGAGTGTGTCAGTGCATGCATAACTTAGTTAGTTTCCATTCTTCCTCCTTTTATCTTAAATCTAGATTCTCGGTGAAAGGAAGGACACTAAATGTCTCTAAAACACTTCAACGAACACTTAGGAAGAAAGAGGAAGAGAAACTTTACTTTCATTTCTTCTTATTCCCACCGTTTTCTTCCAACTCACTTCCAACACAAAAACCCTTCTTATCTATCTTCACTTGCACATATTTTGGAAGTACGGGTTCGTTTTAAGAAAGGATTTCAAAGATAAATGTTTATACTCGATAAGACTCTGAAACGAATCGATTTAACTCGCCCGATTTAAACTAGCTAGAGGGATGTTGATGGAACATTAATTTGAACTTCTCTAAAACAAAAAGTTTGTAAGCCAAATCTCTGAAGCAAAGTGACAGGTTCCCCCTAAAACTAAGCTGCCTACCAAATGGTTGCGCGATGTTGGACAGTGGAAAGACCAAAATAGTAAACGTAACAACGTTATCATTGCTTTTGTATCTTCGTTTTGTGGTCCAAAACGTGTACTGGTAAACAAGCAGTTTGCTCTGGCCAAAAATAAACAAGGGAAATACCTATTCGCACCACAAAACTGCAACTTTTCCTCTTGGACGAATTTTATTTCACGATTTCCACGACGATATGGTCGTGTATTTACTGTAAACTTAAAGGATACATTTTGTTGAAAGTTGTCAGCGTTGTACATTTGCATATTTATATTTGGTAACGGTTATTGTTTTAAAAGATGGACAATACCATTCACAACTGCTTATGCATTGGAGAATTGTGCAGTCAGTTCTGAATGTAACATACCTTTGTGGGTCTTAATTTCATTCTAATTTCACTCTATAGCAACGAAAGATGACTCATTACAGCGCAAGTTCTGCTAGCTTTTTTATGAAGCCATTAGTAGTTTAAAATTCACCTAGACGGTTCAGTAAAATATTCTGAGATCCTTATAAATAACGATAATGAAATGAGTATTCTTCTACAATGGGAATTCAAAGATTTCTTTAAAGCACTATCATTATAATTGCGGCTACGGCTGTGGCGAAGCCAAAGAAGCGGAACGGCAAGGAGTGAATTTCAAATACTTATTTCGTAACAAACATGTTGCCATAGCAGCTACTTCGCAAGTCCATACAGTCGATATATTCAAATACTACAATTGAAAGTACAATGACGCTTCTTTTGTTATCATTTTTGATAGTGATGAGCACTGTGGACAGGTTTTTATTCAGCAAACATGGTGACTCGCTTGGAAGTTTTTTAAAGAGAAAGTTATACTTGATTTACTTCAATGCTCAAAGACCTTCAAGAGTACGAATGTACGCTTTCAATGGAATATTTCTTTTACTTTTTGATATAGGTTTCGTCAACTAACTAAAGTAAAGTAAGCACATCTCTTCATGACTTAATACTCTTTTCTTTTATTCATGTTCGAAGGAAAGGAATACCAATGACAGCAACAACAAAGGCTCAAAGGCTAGACATGCGTGTGCTCCTAAACGTGCTCTGTAACCAGACGAGCAGTTGTGTAGTGTATGTAACCGACAAGAATAAACGCTTACTCAACATTTTTCGTTTCACGAGTTCATGATACCTGAGGCTGAACTAATAAATAATTTATGCAGAAAGTGTTCTGTCTACTTATGTGAAAGAAATAATTCCGGAACACTTTTCTTTTTCCTTGTTCACTCTGGTGGAACACTGATAACGGCCAGTTATTCATATACAACAGCCTGGCAGATGCAAGATCGGTGAGTCGAGTTATTCTTACACTGTAGGCAGGATTGGAAAACTATTAGACTTTTCCCAAAAAATACTTTGCTGAATTTATTTTCTATCTTAGGAGACAAGAAAAACGACTTGTTAAAATATGAACAAGTACATTCTTATTTTTACTCACCACTGTTATAAGAATTATCAAAGACACATGACAATATGTACATATATAACATATAGGAATTTTGAATTTGTATAGGCCAGCATGCAATAATTTCCGTTTGATGGACATATCAATTTGCTTTCATGTTTCCTCCATGAAAGCTTCAAGATGCGTGATGCGTCGATATCTTTATTTTCTCTTTACTTTTAATGAAGTTGCTTTCAGAAACACGCGCATTTTCTTCAGAAGGATTCCACAAACGTTTATATTTCTGTTGATTTCGATTGTGAGCTGTACTTAAATGTATGTAAAGTAGCATCTTGTCTCTGTCTGACGTCTCAGACGACTCGTCTGTGAACTCTGTGGCCAATTTCCTTTTGTTAAAGTAGTTTAGCATAGCATAGAATAGCCTATGATATGTACGTACAAATACGGGAAGTTCACAAAATAATACGCTTCCTACTTTAGTTGTTGGTAGACATACATTTTCCTGTAAAGCGTTTTTTTGCGAAACTCGTTTGTACCGATGTCAGACAGAAAAGCTTGATGAACAACTCGTTATATTTACCACAGGGACAGCAAAGTACTTATATTTATGTAAGAAATGTCGTATTAAATTCAAAGGAATTTAAAATCCATTTTAGAGTAATATTCTTAAAATAGTATGGACCCTAAGAATACTGTGCCCGAGTGTTTGAAGATACATATGTACATGCCTAGGATAGCAACATATTCTCGAGCATTGTTGCATATATTGCGGTGAAACATTAAGCATGATGTGACAGTAATGGTGTAGAGATATATATTGTTCCTGTTGCTACTTCTGGTTGGTTAGTTGGCATGACCTCCAACAAATTGGGATAATAAAACGGATAAAAATGCGAGGAAGACTTCTGAAAAAACGGGCTTGATGGTGTCCTCTGAGTGTCATTTAGGACCACACGTACCTAAAACTAGAATATATATAACCCATTGTGTAGGATCTGTACACTAAACAAAACCAACCGGCTTAAAAATACATTAGATGCAACACTATATTTTTTTACAAAAAAGTAAAATGTACGCGGTTCTCCGTCATCCAAGCGAATGCAAAGTCCGTAAAAAAATGTCCGTCCGTGCTGGTATTGTATTATTCTTTTAATAATGGTGTATAGGTTCAAAGAGTGGCCCTGCTCCCCTATGTAATTTTTTACGAAATAGTTACTCATAATTACGACATCAAAAACGTTCTTTCGTAACATGAATTGTGATTTGTATATTTGACGCAAAAGTAATGCTGGTTTTGTTAAACATAAACCGAGCAAGCTGGCGCATAGCAAAGTGGCGAAGCGATTACTTTTGATAGTGATTAACTGATAAATCAGTTTATTCAGTAATAAACCAACTTGTGACCTCTGGTGATCAGGCGCCCGGGTTGACCAGCATTCGAAATGTAAAAACCTTCATTACTGTAAAATAGAGTTTCGAAATTTGGGGGCAATATCATATTCAGAATTATCTCGGAGAGTAGTACCATTTTGATACCCCACATCATAAGTAGCTTAAAGAAAAGTTTTGAAACTGAAAAAACCGTCTTAATGGCGACGTAGTATTTCGAATTTTAACGCCAGTATCATATTCGTCTTTAGCTTGAAGACTAGATGCATTTTGACACCCCACTCACATTTTTAGCCAAAATTCGAAATTCTAAAATAGCCCTGCCGTTAAAACCGTTACAAATTACTTCAAATTATAACTGCCAAATTGATTTTCTCGAAGAGACGAATCGAATGATACCCTACACGGCATAGGTTGTTATTATAAATTTTCAAAATTGTAACGGTTTCTAACGGTTACCGTTGACCGATAGTTTTCAAAATCACTAGCAAGGGAGCTTGGGTGACCAGTAATCGACTGCCGAAAACAGAATTAAAAAATTCGAAACCGTTTTCGAGATATCGTCTGGACGGACAGACGGACAGACGGACAGACGGACAGACAGACGGACATCGTGAAATCAATAAGTAGCTTCGCCACTTAATAATACGTAAGAGAAGAGAAAGAAAACCTCATGCTATGATTTTCTGCTCGGTAATCTCCGTAACCATGAGGAAAATAAAACTTCGCCCAACACAATATAGTAATCTAAATCCAGATAAAATGATTTAGAAGATCTGGGTTAGCTTTCAGTGCTTTATGGCGATGATTATGCTGATAGTGAAAGTGATCGTAATATTCGTAGTATTGATCTGATGCTTGCAATGGGAAGTTCTTTCCCAAGAGGTCTGTATTGTTATAGGGACACACTGTATGAGATGTGCTTAAGCTTACTTACTTAGGTATATTCATTTATTTTACAGCAAGCAAGTGACTATCACAAGACATCATATGGGTATTTGTATAGGCACGTATAAGTACGTATGTGGAAGGTTGATTTACATTTACACAACTTTTACATTTGCACTTTATCACCAGCAATCCGTATTTACGGTTCTAGGACGAGTCGAGTGAATTTCATAATTTTTCTTCCAAGCTCCTCAAAGGGAGGAAACTTTGCATTTCTTCTGGACTTGAGCATAAACTAAATTCTTTTTTCACCTTAAAACATAATATTATACCAATATTGGATTTAGTCTTGGTTTTTATTATACACGTTGGCAACATTATGCCACCCTTTTCGCATGTTTATGCTAACTCTGATGTCTGAAAAGTAAAGTACGATGTTTGCTTTCTCCAACAAAGCATTTCCTACTCCTTGCACGCATGAACGCTCCACTGCATTTCATTTCCTGTGCTGAATTTACTTTTTTATTAAAGTGTACTTGCGCAACATCCTTTCCTCTTCCCTTAGGTTCTTTTCTCTACAAAGTTATTTGAAATTTAGTAGGAAGCGTGAGTCCGTATCCACTTTGTATTTGTCTAGAGGAAAAAAATGTGAGGTTGTATGAGTAAACGTTACGTTGAGGAAGGATAAGGGAAAAGGCGTTCTGTTTTCAGGCGCATTTTTCGTTTATGTACTTTGTATTCTTCTTTTTATTCTTCAATGAATAATATTCTTATTTGACATGTACACCCACCTGAGCCCCTGCCTATGTTGCAATTTTGTGACTTTCGAACAACTTTCATACGTTTTCTACGTCAAGCCCAAATTACCTTTCGGTAGAGTGGTCCCCATATTTTTATAATGACAGCTCCAAAGTCCTCATATATTATGCGAGTATGCGACTTGGGTAGAAAGTAGAAACACCTGCACCTGCTTGATGAATTCATCCTGCCTTCACGGCAAAGTAGCGTGCGAAACATCTTATTCACGTGTATCCGATATGATGAATATTCATAGCACTTCCTTATTCTTGCTTCGAAAGAATGGGCTATTGTCAGTAAGCACATTATTAATTTCGTGATGATAACATAACAAACGACAGCAGAAAACCTTTGTGCATTACTGATTGCTATACCAATAGCGAATTTGAATTCACTGAACTGATCAAGGATGAGGTGCATGAAGAATGTAAATAAAATATTTCCGTCCTGTGCTACTTTTGAAACGGATATTCGTTTTGCAAATGGAGAAAAGGAAAAAATCGGCAATTCATATTTACACGAGCAAAAAAGGACAATAGGTTGTTTGTGTGTCTTCTGGTTATTTGAGCTTTCTTGAAAGAGGAAATATATGACTTTCTGTCGGGAGGAAACCCTCTGTAACAAAAGCCTTTTGACAGATACGAAAATATGGAAGGATTACAGAATGCTTTCGGTCTGGAGCGAAAGGAATAAATTCTGCGAAATGTATGCGAGTGAAGACAGGATGAAAGCATATTTGTCAATTCTGTGTAGGATCCATTTCCATTTATGCTGGCGAACAACGGATCTTAAATCGAATAGGGAAAAATGCATGTTATTATTATGTATTTTATTTCATATATAAAACTTGGAAAAGGTGTGAAAAGTTAACTAAACATATGTCCTGACTTGGTGAAAGCTTTGATTCGTGGAATTAATTAGAGTTGAGTAAAAAAAGTGCGCACTCCATCACATTACTAATTACATTAGTTTCTACAAGAAGTGTATTTTAATTATCACGTTTTCTGAGAGCAAAAACTTTTAATTTGGGCCCCTTTCACGCTCTCCTCTAACACATAACACTCCTCAAGCAGAGCTTTAAAGTATAACTTTGTTCTTTTCTCTCTGATCTTGCATGAACAGTAATGAACACCATTCGATCTTGTAGGAAGACTGACAGGGATTAACCAACCTGCATTTTAGCAAGGAAGGAACACTTTTATCCGTTACGTGTAGCATCCAAGAATGGCCGTAAAGTTCCGGAGGAAATGTTTTTGATCGCTCAAGGGAACTAGTTTTTTTTGCTTTTGTTGAATCCAGCCACCTCCCAACTACACATGCATTCTGATTATGCATGATTTAAAGAAGGCTTTCAATTTTCACCTAGTTGTCTACCCAAGAGATTTTATTAAAACTTCCAACTTTTCACTTTCTACTTGTGTACCTTCCTTCGGAAATAATGGCCTTTCTTGGGATCCTTTCGGTTTGCTGAATAATGAAAGGCTTAAGCAGAGAAAATCCCTTTTGTTCTACCCACATTCATTTCGACTTCCTTTGTCTCACTTTGACTGTGCAACATTTCCTTGCTTTTACATCTACCCAAGTAATTTCCACATGAATGCTGTTATCTTTAACGCACATCTTGAAATAATACCTCTATCAGACTCCTGGGAGCTTTTTCCTCAACTTTGCATCTCAATTCAAAGGTGATGAAGGTTCAACATCAACTCAAGTTTGTTCATCTTTGTGGACGCCTTCGACTTTGGATTTAACTTCTCAAAGGAGTCATTTGCATTCTTGCGTAGTTTTACTACAGCAGCATAGCAAACTGTCCACACATGGGGGAAAGTTGGCTGACCACCACTCTTTTGAAAGTGTCCCTAAGTTTTAAATGGTTCGTATAGAATACTTTAGAAGTGGTCAGTCCTGTAATCCAAAGTTCCGACCATAGTCGGCAGTTTCACTGAACTGTTTAATTTAGATTTTATCAAAGTTGAGATGAGTACACAAAGGATACATATATGATGGTCAGGAAGTCTATGTTGCCTGAAAGCTTGAGAGTAAAAGTGTCACAAACAGTTGGATATTATCAAGGTTTTCTTTGAGACTTAACCGTCAACCAGACCAACCCAGAGTTCTTAAATATTCATGACAATTGAGAGTTGGGAATCGGGGAGTTGTTGTAGGCAGGTTACAACAGTTATACTTGCGTTACTTTTTATTGTACTACGCATCGCAACTTGTGGTTACGACTTTGGTTGCAAACTTTCTTTTTATACTGGTATAACAAAAGCTAACTTGGCTACAAGCAAGATTTTAATGATGCAAGTTTACACGGTAGCATGTCTGCCTGACAGCGCCAGTGACGATTTGACAAGACTTTCACCGGAAACGTGTTTTTCACTTCTTTAGGTGCACCATAAATTATAGTGGAAGTAGATTCATTATTTCTGACGATAGGGATTTGAAATCGTAACCAAGTTTTAAATTTTCATGTTATAATGGTAATTCTCAATATCATATTAAAACGACTTTCGAGTTTGAAACCCGTATTCAACTTTTAAATACATGAATATAAAACTTGTGCTATGTGCATGTAAATACACTTGCCTACATATGACTAATTTTATACGGTCTGACTTCTGACTTATATCTTGTGAAAATGAAATGGGCTATGTAATAAGAGAAAGCTTTCTCCCACACGGAGCTTTTTCCCATAAAAATGTTTGTTTTCAAAATATGAGTGAATTGAAAAGTAGCTCTGCTCTGCATCCATACTTTTCTCCAATACGCATTTTCTAACGCTTCGTATTAGTATAGTCAACGTTGAACGTAAACGCATCTCTGTAATCCAAAAAGAGTGTATCGTGGATCGTCGTCCATGTCATTGAACAAGATCCGGGCGTATCCTCTCCTTCCCTGAACACGAAATAAATGGCACCATTAGCTTTTACTACAATCGCTGCTCAACACCCACAAATATCTACAAGATCTTCTTGGTGTGCTGGAGTTTCGTGTGTTGTTTGTCTGCGTTTCAGTTTCACTGTATTCATAACGATTGCGATGACTTTGAAGAAGTGCAATTTCAGTTCTTTTCATAATTGCTTTAGACAAGCTATCCTTCACTGATTGACGAGATCCGAGACTGCAGAAAAACGCTATTCTCTCCAGCTTGCAGTATATTCTTAAGCCAAAGGTTCACAAAAATCCCGAACACGCAATCCTAAAAAATGAGAAAGTGCAAGTGCGCTGTCTGTATTTTCTCATCCCATATCACCAGAATCAAATGTTTTGGCCCACAAAAAACCAAAAACCGGGAAAAGGAAAAAACATTATGGTTATTTCTATCCATTTCCTCCCATTTATTACGCTCCATTTCTGAAAGGTGCTTTCTGATTTTGGCACAGCAACGCTACTTTACCTACCATTCTCCTTTATTTCTGGACGAGAAAAATAAGTACACATGCTTTAGTAATGGATGCTTCCTGGAATTTCAGTTGAGTAGTAAAAAAGCACTCCGCGTAATAAACTTCAAGTGCAATAATTGAATGGAAAAGTGTTCTGGCAAAACTTTTCCTGTTTCATTCTTTTATTTTTACTTACAAATATGTAAAGCTAAAAATGGCATCCAGTGAAACTCATTTAAAATATAAGCCAAAGATTAATCAGCAAAAGTGGTATAGTGACTTTTTGAGTTCGCAAGGAAACAAAAATAGACGTAACTAAAGACAAAGTCAAGCTTTGTCGTAGTTAAATATCATAAATGTTTGTAGCTTTCACTTTTATGTCGCATAATTTGCAAGGCTAGTTAAGCTCTGAACAGCTATCTGTATAATTACACATTTGATATTTACTCGGATTATTTTGAACTTGGCGTTTCTGGAAGTCAAAAAATGCAAAATAATTTTTAATATGTACTTTTTCTAAGCCAGAACGTTCCACGTTGTACCGCTTTATTATTTGACCATATAACGAAAGCTGATACATTTACCCAAAAACCGCCCACTACACCCACCTCGACTCCCGACTTTGTATTCATAGACTTTCAAACTTTTTCCATTTACTTGGACATTTTGAGATCCCCAACTGGCTTAAATTTCCACGGAAACAACAATGAAACTTTTTTCATAGTACATATGGACTGGAAAGGGGTTACGGTGAAAGTATGCTTGAATTTTCAGTGGAGGGGTAAACATTCTTTAGACAAGTTTGATGGCATAATAGGATTTTCTATTCCAGCTTTCACCAGAATCCGACTATCCTCCACGTCGCGATATTTAGATTCAAAATACCATATTGAAGGGAAAGAAATGACAATCCTCTGTGTCACGAACGTACGTACGTACGTTCAATTTAATGTGGGCATTAGTTCCAGAGAAACTTGTTCATTTCATACTTAGCTTACGATAGTTAATATTGAACAATTTGAACATCTTACTTATTTAAAAGATGGCACACGGAAAAGTTCTAGAGAGCTGGTAGTAAGCTCTTCCTTAGGTTATATCTGTGAATTTGCCTAAACAGGTACAATTTCTACCTTAAAAACACACCGCACGTATCCTCCATAAAATTTAGCAACCAGTTACATATTCTGACAAAATGCTTCCCTACCTATCTCGCCTTTCTTCCTATTATGCAAATATATCGCTACTATTGAATGCAAATTACTGAAACTAGTAAAACTACATTTTCTTTTGTCTCCAGAGATTGCAAAATGTGGTAGAATCTGTTATCACGTTCAACGTTAGACCTACCCAAAATAAGTATTTATGTGAAACGTCGGTGTATTTCAAGAAAGTCTACTTGAAATTCAGTCTGAAATACAAATGTTTAGTAAGAAACCATATTATAGCGTTCTCACGTAACCGGCATTTCCGTTCTCAATCTCAAGTCACAAATATACTCCAACAAACCTTGTTGCCTATATATATACCTATATAAGCCTTGTTTATAAGACTTCTCGGCTCTATACTTATATTATGCTTATGTGAATATAATTTAAAATTGCACTAACCGGAATATGCAATAGAGAACTGATGAAACACCACAAATTTAAAAGGCTGCTTAATTCAGTCATCACAGGTGCCTAAAAGCGCACAATTATTGCATGAATGCGTTAAACCGAGAGTGAAATACGACATTTTTAAACCATTGCAAATAATAAGCTTTCATAATACCCTATAATCGACGAAATAGCGATAAATATAAGTTAATGGACAAAGTTTACACTTATGAATACCGCTGTGTTTTGTTGGCACAAATACATCCTATCTCAAGCAGTGAAGCAGTTCTTCCTTCATAACAATAATATGCAGATTTTTTATTGCGCACAGTGTAGGAAAGTTCTCACAACGCCATACACATTATTTATTTATTATTTAAAATAGGACTCAAAACCCACACATAAGTGCTTCCTTTTTTAAGAAGTAGCTGTCAAAACCATACACCTACGCCACGGGAAACAAAGATGTATTTCGTAAAGTTCGTTGTGGGAGACTTTCAGCCCTAAGCTCAAAATAATTGGATCCTATTTGCCTTTGAGAAGGATAAAATAGAAATACTTTGCGCTTACCATACTTAAAATTATTGTAAATTTTGCTTAATACCAAACTAATCCTCCTTTCTAGAATATACGGTAATTTATTTTTACTTTTCGAGCAACAAATCATACTGCTGCCAGTTGCATTCTAATCTGTTGGTGTAGTTTATCTTTCTAGGAATAATCATTGTTTTGTACCATGTTTTGCAAGTTGTGCCCGATTTTCGAGTGGGCGTTATTTTCTGGCGCGTTACAGATTAGGTTGCCCACTGAAAGCATCTCGAGATTTATGAATTTAATGAACAAACTGCTGCCAACTACCGTATACTTTCTCGAACCAGTGACATCCTTTTTTAAACTTTCGTATCTGCACAATCGGAATTTTAAAAGCAACAAAATAACCCACTCATCAGTATGAGCGCCTAGCTCAAATGACGTTGACTCTATGTAGAACCACCACACTAAGCAATAGTACTATATTGATGAATACCGATGAAACAAAATGTTCATACATTTTTACTTTTGTTCTTGTAATTATACATAAACCAAAATTTTATCCTGTCAAGAAGGAACCACATTCCAGCATATTTAGATAATTTTACATATAGGTGAAGAGCATCATAAAGTGAAAATTCAAAAAGTCGAATATTGAAACGGTCCAAACTTAACCAGTCCGCAAAAATTCTGGGTAGTCTGGATTCTTGATCTCTACCATTTACCCAACTCTAAAAATAGGAAGTTCCATAAACATAGCACTAACTTCTTTTTTACTCACAGAATGATACTATGGAGAATAGAGTTTTTCATGTCTGCAAAATCAGAAAGTACCTTGGAAAGTGGAGTGCAATAAAAGGGAGGAAATGGCTGGAAATAATAATAAACTTTTTTTCCTGCTCTGTGTCGTTCTCTTTTTTCCCTGTTCTACTGTCACTTGTTCTATCTTGTCTAAAAAATCGAATGTACGAAACATTTTAAAACTACAATTCTCCATCTGCATCCACATTTGCCATGAAATTGCGGAGAAGGTTTTTGTGTTATCTTCTAAATCTTGTTTACTTCGAACTGAGATTCAATAGCCGCGGATTTCATAAAGAATCCAAATTCTTCACAAAGTTTTAAGTGAATACGGAAACAACAGAGGATAAAAAAAGAGTTGCATTCTACTACCAAGCATTTCCTTTTGCAGTAACATCCCTATCAAACTAAGTGAATTGGTTACGATTATATAGTACCTATTATAGCCGTAATAATGCGTGGATTTGAATTGTTTTTCTTCAAAAGTCACGACGGTAATTTGTTTCCCCGTGAATTTGATAACGCTGAGTGAATGAAACTGAAGCATTACATTGCATTGAATATTGAACTACAGGAAGTTTCCTTTTAAAACTACCCAAGCGACTCGGATAGAAAAACATTTCACTAGTGAAAGTTTAATGTCATTTTTTACGACATCAGAAACCTAGTCTACGAGAATTTCCCCACTTTATATATAAGTTCATCCAGTGTACTAAAAATTATTACAGGCAAATTTTCTATAAAGATTCTAAAAGACAAGAGAAACTTGCCGATATGTAGTTCGATCTCCCCCATCTCTCGATTACTTTTTCCTTCAAAACTAACAAATATGTATTTTACAAGGGAAAGGAGTATTAGATTGTCGTACAAATTTAATGCTGTCGAAGAACCCATTTATGAAAAAAGTTTCAAACTGCTACTCTTGTGCTTTCAAATAACTATACAACATTACTTGGTGGGCTGTGCTAATGAAAAGGACAAAGTACCGCAACTGCCTGACTTGCTAGCAAACTCTGTATTATTTGCCTGCCTGTACCGCAAAGCAGCTTAATAAGATTTTTGTCACTTCATCACTGTGAAAAGCACTTAAACTTGCTAATATAAGGTTGGGGAATGCCAATGCTCATTTGGAAAGTTATTAGAAACGGAGATCAAAGAGCAGTTGCTCGGTACATTCCTCCCTTGTTGTATGGTTAATGATCCATTTCACTTTTGTAAAGTGGTGTAGCAACGGAACTTAATGAGGAGAGAAAGAGAGCTATTCATTTTGGGACCTTGAGCTTCCTTGCATTCAATAGTTTCCATGCAATCTTATTGCGTCTTTTATGTATACACGCTGCTTGCGTTACAATAATTCACTATTCCCCCAGTATTCCGGGGAGGAGAGCATTGATCCAAGTAATTTGCCTTCCATATATATTTCCGCCCAAAACAAAAAAATAGCTCAACAGTAAGTGTTGCAGTAAAAACTCAAAGGCTGTTGGAGAAAATATCCAAAGTTTTTGTCGGAATTTTCACAAATAATGCTATAGGGATGGAAGTAATGATCACTTAATTTCCAACTCCCAGTCTATATGTTATTGTTTATGTATGTTTGTTTGCACATACGGCATTTATATTTTCATTATACTCGGGCTCTGTAACTAAGGCTGCAAATGTTCATAATAGTAGGTGTGCAAGTATAAATATTTTGCCGTTTCCTGAATTTTTGGTAAACAGGAGATTTTCACATGAGTATGAGGATTTCTATTAATAAAGCTTTCACAAGCTGGTACTTTCACTATATTAAGGGGAAAGACAATCGATAACAAAAGTGTCTTTCCATTTCGGTTAGAATCCTGCTGTAGACTAGCAAGTTAGCTTCATGGCACGGTCGCGCAGTAAAAATGTCATGCCATTGCCATCCATGCATATGGTGTGCTGAGTGGGATGAATGGGTATGTAAAACGTGTGTACATGCAAATCAGCTTACGATCCATTAGTTTGGCACAAGTCTTCTCACGCACATTTGCTCGCTTTTTATCTCCCTCTCTACATTTATTTGCGAGAGCTGTCAGAGATACAGTGAAGCGTGGTAAAGAAGGAGGCCCCTAATTGTAACGGATGACTCCCGAGTGCAAATATACTTAATGTACCACTCAGCAAGCAGTGCCGAGTATATGCACACTACAATTTTACATTTTCCATTTACGTCGAAACCGGGTGAGAGGAAATTCGTGCCGTGTACACAATCATTCCTGGAGAAAGGTGAATACACCATCTTGAAGGATGAAACGTAAATGATAATCAATGTGCAAACAGACAATTTACTTTTCCTGCTTATCTCGCCATAAAGTATGCATACCTTTCCCGGTAAAATGATGTGCTCATCATAATTTGTTGTTGAAGTTTCATTATGCAAAACGGGGGAGTCGGTAAACAAAGCTTCTTACGAGGAAAAAATATTACATGCTGCTTATTTGCCCGGTGTGTGTCGCCTGCAGAAAAACGGTGCCTTTCATGTCAGATGCTCCATTTATTTTCCAAACACGTTCAGGGTACACGAGCAAGTCATAAATTAAATGGAAATTACCATCTTTACTATTAGAACGACGACATGAACTGACTGCAAGTGCATCCGGCACCGCATCTGTAACCATGCTACTTCTTATTTCAAAGGTCTCTCAGGGAACTCCATTATTCAAATGAGATGGTCTTCTCCTTCAACGGCGAGTGGGGGATATATATTTTTCGTTAAAATGCTAACTTGTTCATATTTTTCGACAACATTTTACAGACAAGTTGGAGCAGACGAAAAACCGTGGGAGGTTTATGCACGGAGGTATATATTGCGTAACAACTGTGTAGAAATTCCGCCACTACTGCACTGGTGCAGATTTCCTTACAGATTAGTTGAAAAAAACTGCTAGAAATTATGTAACTTTGCTTGTTTGTTTTTCAATGTATTTATTTTGTATTCTTTTATCCGTGAATTATAAAAGAAAGCTAAAATAACACAAATTACGGGCTATATTAGATTACGAATAGGGTTTTGAAATGGATGGAGGAAAAAAGAATGCATGACAGCTTGCGTTGTCGTACCCAGGTGGATATTATCACTACTATAACATTCAGCATCAGCACAAACTGGAGAAAATTTCAAAAGTGCTGAAAGCGAAATGGCCACGCCACAGTCAGTTTGTGGATGTCTCATAAATCATTCATTTGGCACTGCTCAACAAAGAGTACTGTATAGATACGGGCCGAAATTCTGGCGTTTAGAAAAACATGGCTTGGCATTTTTCTGCGGTACACTGCACGATACCTTTCACAATGCCCGGCACATCTCTCATAAAACATCAGTTTGAATTGCGTTAAGCCTTTCCCATAAGGATTTATGTTTCTCCCAGCTTTTTCATTGTATGGTACGTATATTCATGTAAATTAACACCACAAAAGTTTCGTGTTTATTCATTAAACGTATTTACAATTTCTATTGATATAAGAAGGATTACTTAATAGACATGGCTTCAATATATTAGTTATAGCATATTTGCTTTGACAGCTTGATTTGTTGAGCAAATACAAGTAAGCAAATATTCAACTTTTCCTTTTCTATACATATATAAAACTAGGCTTTAGCAGTTTCAGATTTATTGATTCTTACATTTTGTTCATGTAGTCACTAGATCATCCCCAAATTCACTGTTCTTAATTTTGCAGTCTCCATCCTGTTCAAGTCGTTCTCGTGATCTTTAATATAATCTCATAGTCCTCACCTCACAACCTGGTGAAAGTTGACAAAATCCTCTCTCATTGCATCCTTAAATTTACTCTTGAGATCAGCTTTTTGTAGAAAATGGAGCCCAGAGAAGATTACGGAAATGTTTTAAAACTTTTCTTAAGCAGCTCCATGATTGTAGCAACTGCTCAAGTTTCTTTGCAACATAAATACTACCTTATATGCCAGGCTATAAAAGTTTCAAATTATTTCCACATGAAACGAGAAATAACTGTGCTGGGTTTAACTCTAGTTCCGACAGGACAACAAAGGACGCGATATCAAATCTATGCGGACATAATTGTAATGCTCAGTGCTGATCTTACATTTTAAAGCGGTTGTTAGCTTTCCACATTCAAAGTCCAGCTAGAATACTATACTTTCACTTTTCCTACCATCATCTTTCTCATTTGAGCACGAACAATATGAGTTTAAGTGATGATTTTGTAACTTAAATGCAGTCGTACGAAATTAATGAAAAGTTTATGAATACAAAATGGCTTGCACTAAAAATTTCTGTCCTGTTACTTCGTTACAAATTGTGGTCACGTTCGCGTCACATCAGCATCCACGATGATATGAAATTCTGCATCATTGGCACGTACAGCTTGTGCAAGCTGTGTGGGTGATGGTCGATATGTTCAGTTCGCCAGAGGGCTCTAAAATACAAAAAATCACATAATAACACGCGTAAAACATTTTACCTGACTTTCTCTACCGTTAGCGAGCCGAAATGAACAAGGGTACAACCATTATTGGTCGTACCAGTTGAGTTATTGCAGTCAAAACTCATTTCATTGCACTCCCAGCATATATATCTTACCGTACGAAACGATTTCAAGGTCCATATGAGTTTTATTGTTTTATACGAATTCAGTGAGATGGTTGCCGCGGGATACAAAGAGGTATTATATATAAATCACTTGCCGACTATTTGATTGCTATCAGTAGCAAGTGCAACGGTAACACGGTGACATGTACAATGATCAAGATTTTATTGCTTTCACGGCTCAAGTCATTGTGAGAGAAGAAGAATTGAAATGAAATCAGCCATTTTGCCAAATAATCTATGACTATAGCCTTCCATTAAGATCATGGCAAAAAAATTCATGAAAAAATCTCGACCATTATTTTTACGTGCGCGACAAAATGGAATCTTCAATCTATCTCGTGAAATTTATTTTGCAACTAGAAATGCTCAGTTTACTAAATTGTAGTACGGTTTTACCACTTTTCCTTCCTCCAAGGAAGCGGGTTGCAGCGGTTGCAGCTGTGCTAGTTTTGGGAACATCGCCAACGCCAAGTCAGGTATTGGGGCCAGCACCAACGGGCACCTCATCATGATGACTAAGTGTGTCATCAACTTTTCACTTTGTTTCGTTGGCGTGCATTTTACTTTCCCACTCCATGTTGCTCTGCAAAGAAAAGAATATTATCGAAACAGTTTTTTCTCTCTCTCAAGAATGCCACACAACTTAACGTGTAGCTGTTTGGTGTTTCTGAATCTTCCTCGTCATTCTACTGGCATTAGTTCAATTTCCCCATAGATTTACGACATGGGTGTGTGCAGCGTGTATAATACCCCATAAGTGTGTTCCTCTTTTCATGCGTCTGGTGGCTGTGTAGTCTTATAAATAAATTGGGCAGAAACCCAGTGCCAACGGCACCGGCAGCAGTATCAATGAAAAAAAAGAATGTTCCCAGAGAAAAAGGAGTAATGCGCGAATCTGTGAGAAATGGAGAGAAAGGAATGTAAGAAAAAAGGGAAAAATGTCGTCTCAGACCGCCTGCAGAATAGAGATAAGCATTCACGCTGCATTTCACTTTCACTTGACTTTGCAGTTTCCAGCAGAAGAATCTTCCCATTCAGCCTGTCCTCGTGTGATGGGGTATTTCTCGGTGTGTGTTCAGCAGGAAAATAATATGCTTCTGTCAAGTTACCCGGGTAACACGTAGATAAAAAGCTGTTTCTGTCAGAGGAGCACAATCTGCTTTTGTCACAGGACACAAACAATGAACATTGTGTACTATCGGTTCATTTCTGTAAATGGCACCAACCAACTCATACTCCCAACCAGAAAAAATTTCATTAAAAAGCAAGCAGTGACGGTATTATACGTTGAATGAATTGTTCTTTTGTACAGCAATTAATATCAGTAAATGCTTGGAAATGTATTTAGGCAGGTACACATTCCTGTAATCGATTACGTTGGTTATAGCCAACTAATGAGAACGACAACCGTTGCCATGGTTGCATTTACCAGTATAATTCACTAAAGTGTAAATAGTCATATTATATTTATTACACACGTGCAACATGGGTTGTTGATATTGGAAGCATTCTCGTCACAGCCAAACCCGGCAATAGTAGCGGCATATTTTATTGTTAGTTGGTTAGGGCCTTTTGATATTGGCATTTGCTGTAAAACATTACTGCCGCAAATAATGAGTAAGAAGGAAACGGAGGGTCTAAAGCTGCTTTCTATTTTATGGTCTACTCATTATTTTTTCCAAGATACAGGCAGTCATATTAGGGAAAACAATTTATTTATTTTTGGGGCCATTTTACTGCTGTTGCATTAAAATGGCATTATTTAGAGTAAGTGTTACAAACAGCAGAGCGGCTATTTTTTTCTTCTAGCTCTCTTATAATAAGTCTTTGCTAATTAGCGGAACCAAGAACAAACACGTATTTGATGTTGTAATTATTATGAGAGGTTGAATCGCTAAATTAGACAATGAAACAAATTCTGAGCCGTTGGTTGAATTTTGAGTAAATTTATGTTTGTCGTGGCACGTATCACGGCCACACAGTCACATTTCACTACTTTCACTGTAGGGAAAGCAGCGGTTGTAAATTCACATTTACTTTGGATATTATGGTCCGTGCCTGCACTGTGAAATGCAGAGTGAAGTTCTACCATGAATCCTACAGTTTTTTTGTAGTGCAGAGGATTCTTCGCAGGGATGGGTCGTGTCTTCTTAAAGGCACGTAGTATATCTCTTTCTGTGTGGTTTAAAATGGTACTCTGAGGACACCGACAAGCCGTTTTTCAAAAATTCTTCCTTTTTATTATCCTTTTTATTACGGCAATTTGTTGGTGGAGGTCATGCCAAGCAGCCAACTCAGACGAGTACTTTTTATGAATGTCTTACCCTATAATACGGCTCCGCAACCACATTATAAAGTTCCGTGTGGGTTTTTGCAACCGGTCGATATCTCATTTCTCTTCAGAAGTGGGGGACCTCCCATTAATTTTCTGTGATTACCAAAATAACTGAAAATGAAATAGAGGAATTACTTAAAAAGAGAAAAGGCTTTGTGAAAAAATATCATCTACAGAGCGCCCTGTGCTGTTTTGTATGTCGTGAACACAATTGGGGATGATGGAAAGAAGCCATGAATTTGCACCGCCTCACAGCTTCAGACATCAAAGTAAACAGAAGACAACTGTAATAAAGAACGCGCCTCAATAGCCTTGTAATAATATTCTAAACAAAATTTCCGCGTATTCTTCTTTGTTCCGAATAAACTTCGACATCTCGTACGTTCGTTCCCAATTTTGTTGATGCTAGTTGGTGTTCATTGTCTAAGGCCTGTCTTGCTGTTAACTGCCACTCTTCACTGGGTTGTTGTACGCACCACAACAACACCTTCTCTAGAATTGACAGGCAGACAGCAGACAGGATCCTTAATTTGCTAGCTAAGCCAAATATGCCATTACATAGATATATACACAGCGTCCACGTAAATCCAAGTTTGACAGCCAAACAGTCATTCTCTAATGGATTCTACTTTCTGACCAAAGTGAAAGCACAAAATGCATTTGTATGCTTACCAAAACAATGGATCCTAGAGTTATTGGCGAGTTTCCGCGAAATTTCTTGAGGATTGTTGGGCTGAACTCGATTCACCGTAAGAATACTATGCGGACCAAGAGCCTATATCTATATAGGTCTAATAATTTCGTGTTGTCTTTTGCTAAAAGTGGAAATCGAAGCAAACCTGAATAGAATGCTTAATAGTATTATTTTTCTATACTACATATACACTTACATGTCCATTGTAATATGCATTTGTCGACATTTTTGCCATTTTTTCTAAAAAAATTGTTTGTTAGTAACACATGGAGATGTCACACAGATTTATTGTCTTGCACCTTTTCTCGACAATGCAGTCATCACTTTTACTCGTCCCAACATCTCAGTTCTCAAGAAAACACATCCGATTCATTGGAAGTTACGTATGCGTCGTTTACAAATACAAAAAGTTTACGGTCACTGGAATGAACTTTTATGACTTTATCGTCTATTTCCTGCCGTCAGTTGCTTCAGGTGAAATCTAACAGACAAAATACACAAGGGAGCCAGAAAACAGGAAATAAAATTTTATGCTATAAATCTTTTTACCAATGTCAAAAAAGCAAAGTTCACCAACAACTCTCATTTTTCCAGAGTACAATAAATGATTCATTAGTTTAGCATCTCTTGGAATGTGAATATGTGCTACTTCCTCAAAGGACGGATACATAATCAAATATTCTTCGCTAAATTCTTCATTTCTCCGTGTATTTATATCGACAAGAATAAAAGTGTTTAAGAACTATTGCTTGCCCTGTTGTGTAACAAACTGATTAAAATTCAAATCAATCAGACTGACGTATCATCATTCAAGTCAGCTTTCTTTGTGAATTTGGAATACCAAAACTTTACACAAAAAATTCTGTTGTATTTTCCATTGAACAATTAGTCTAGTTTCTGCTGTAAATTTCTTGTTTGGAGATAAACTTTTGTTTCGTTTTGTATCGTATCCCCATGAGGTTGTATCCGTCGATGACAGGGACTTGCAACTTTCTCACAAACTCACACAACCGTGCTTTGAAACAATAACAATGAAACTTTGTCATTAGCAAACTTTCCTATTTTGGTAACCAGGACAATGACAATGACCACCTAACCTCTACCCATCACCACCACTGCTACATGAAATGAAGACATTGTCATTTTACTGTATATGCCTTGGAAAATATCCCTACATAGTAATTAACTGGCATATATGGACCGCTTTGCTTAATTTTCCCCTGTAGAAGCATTCATGCAGATGGGATGCCTTGAACGAACGAACATTCCTGGCCCAAAACTGGATGTGGGAGCTAGGACACATTGTAAGTAATGACATGTAATAAGCCTCAGTTCAAGAGAGTCGAGTAGTTTTCCAGTCAAGTGGACTGAAAGGCTCACCTTGCTCGTCAGCGCAACTCTGTTGGCTGAAGAGCGTAATAAAAAGTAGGACCATCTTTTTACGAGAAAGTAGATAAAAGGCATTTTTATGGAGTACAGCAGCGTGTGGCGGATGATCATAAAGTTGTCTCAGGAAAGAGTACAATACTGAAAAGAAGGAAATGGCTAGAAATAAAAGTAAACTCTTCCTTCCTTTCTTCAACGCATTTCTTTTCTAGTCTTTCAAGGCGCTTTTTGTTCCATTCAGTAAATGGCGGATAGAAGAAAGACATCATATGAAGAAGGAAGAATGTAATGGCAAAATACTTTTCTTCGTAGTCACCACCGCTCTCGTAACTATAAAACCAGTGTGTGTGCGCTCGTATGGTGGATATATTCTTATTTTCCTAGTCCGTGTTCCCAGTCTCTCATTTTCCCTTTTCTTTTCGCAGGTCAGGCTGAGTAAGTAAATTACCTTGAAAAAATGAGAAGGTATTCATTGTGTGTGTGCTGTCCAATATTTGTGAATGAAACTCGGCGAAGAACGGATGAAATCTCGTTTTTGTTCTGTTTCATTGTACGCGTATTCTGATGAAAATTTTGATGGCTCTTTTGGCCCCCGCCGTGTTCTTGTATTTTGTCGCTCTCCTTCAAATTTTCACGGTCTGTTTTATATTCGGGATCCCGGGAAAAAATAAAAGAATATTTCCGTCTAGGAAATAGTTGTAGAATCAAATATTAAATGGAATTCTGGGGTTTTGTATGTGCACAGCGCTGAATCAAGCGAGCACATTGGAAATATGTAGGAGAGCAGGGAAAATAATAATAATCAACCAAACCACATAACATTACCTACAGCGAGTAACATACATATGTGCTTTCAAAAGTAAACGTTTTTTGTAGTAACAGCGCA
Organism: Sinella curviseta; assembly: GCA_004115045.4. Taxonomy (NCBI): domain Eukaryota; kingdom Metazoa; phylum Arthropoda; class Collembola; order Entomobryomorpha; family Entomobryidae; genus Sinella; species Sinella curviseta. Next base: position 38,936,719 of record CM023201.3, read on the forward strand.
GCGGTCGCTTACATTGATACGCTCGCCCAGGTTGCGAATATAAAACAACCAAACCAACTTTTTATTATACCTTTTCTATTTCGTTGCCAATCTACGACGGAATATACGTGCAAGGTGCTTGCGCTTTTCTACATTGCAGTAATATGTGAGCCCATTCTCAAAACAAGAAATCAACGGGATTCGTTTTTTCGAAGTATCGTAACCCGAATTTTCATCAATTGCTAAATCCATTTCCTGAAAATAATAAATTAATTTACTCAGAGTTACTTTTATTCTCTTTACGAGTGATATTTATTACGAGTGTGCTTTTTTGCGATCTCATTATGAAGGAATAGACGAATCAATGAGAATAATTGCATATATGTAGAAAGTATATAAAAAAATTATTTCACATATAAAAATTATTTTATCATATTGGTACATTTTGCTTATTTTTATTTCCGTAAGGTTTTAGCAGGTCTCCGCCTCAGGAATTGTGTTTGTGATACCTTTACAGAACTGAAACGAAAACAGAACTATATTTTGAAAACTGAAAGTTTATCGATTCAAAACCATTAACGCTAATGTATGTATATGTTAATGTATGCATACCCCGTAATATTTTTGGTGTGTAGATTTCCTTTCTCTTCCCAAAGTTGATGCTGTTGTTGTTTGGAGGACAACATCGCAGCTCTCATTTGACAGCATGGGACCATTACTTTTCTGGTTATTTGGATGGAGCAGTTGGGACTTTTCTGTAACGAGAAGAGAACGGGGTCCTCCGAGACACACCTCTTCATGGAGATTACCATCGCTACTACCACCGTTGTTATTGCGGTTGTGGTGATTTACAGCGATGGAATATCCAGCAGAGGACGGAGTGGATGCCATCAACTCGAGATCCAGCGTGGTTGTAATCTCGCGTGTGAGAGATTTGTACACGTGTGATGCGATCATGGTGGGTTTGATGGAAAACGTGATCACTCCCGTCATGACCAGAACGTAAGATAGAAAGTATAGAGCGTGGAACTGGAATGATAAATAATAAATTGTATAATCGTGTGGATGCGTAGCTCACGAAGCGCCAACAACAATGACATTTTTCTCTACCTTGACACGGAGAAAGTACATGGAGACAATAAGTGAGTAAAAGTCTGCAGAAAGGAGGGACAGGTTGAGCAGCGTGGCACCCGAGTATTTCATAACAGCAGTCACCAGCACGTAGAACGCCAGCTGTGAGGAAGCGTAAATGATGAGAAGTGACATTGGTGGCGTGGAGCTATCCGACCAGTCCATTTCCGTTACTGCACCGTATTCAAACAGGACCCTGAAAAGTTAATTTTTTCACTATTCTAGCACTCCTTTGCACTTACTTTGCTCGATACAGGTTTATCCAAAGTGAAATACTAAAAGTTGATAAATGCGAGTTTTTTTATTACGCTTGGGTGCCGCTGACAAAGCTCCCAAAGAGACCGATCATCCCGAGAAACTCGATGCTGTCAAAAGTCTTGACCACAAACTCTTGTGCAATGTTTGAAAAGCCAAGAAGAAAGGCACCAGCCAAACAAAGCATGTCACCAAGAAAAATGTCCTTCAGTGGCCCCGTCGGTCGTCCGTCCTCAATATCCGCCCATACAAGGCAGGACACTCCAAGCAGTGATATGGACACGCCGAGAATGTGAGGTACCTTAAATCTGATACGTAGCACGAGCCACGACAAGCTGAGGACTGTAGGGATTGCGAAACAGTCTAGTAGCTGGACACTTGTCAGAGTGGTATACTGGTAAGCCTTTGTGATGAGATAATTAGCTTCGGCATCTGCCAACGCAACAAATGCGTATTTCCATCCTCGTGTTCGGAGAATAGGGAAGAGATTCCTTTCGGCTGGACGGCAGGCAAGAATTGTGGTAAACACGGTTGCCAGCACCATGTAAAATGTAAAATTTTGAGCTGCGAAACACAATACATATCAAATAAACATTGGGGCTCATCCAGTGACAAAAGAGTCGTATTGAACGTTTAGTTGGCTGACTTGGAAATAGGATCAAAAGGAAATACCGTTGGGAACGCGAATGTTGTAAGTCTCGACGAGTTGGACGGATGCAAAAGCAGAGACACACAGCAGCGCTGACAAGACTTGTCCCAGGATTATCGCCAACCATGTTGTCCTACGAATAAATAAAATAAAGGAGAATGAATTTTTGGAACAATGCATTAACATGCGGCAACAGTCACAGTCAAACAGGATAATGCGCTTGGAGGCAACTGCCGTTCCAATCGCTAGCTGCATTATCTTTGTGCAACAAAAGTCACGTCAAATGAAAAGTTAATATGATAACATGTGTATATATGTTTAGTCCACATTGTAGTAACCAAATGAAAGTATGTTTGGTTGGATATTCGGTTTTAGATGATGTATCATCATGATACACATTTCGAGGACATACCCTTTTCCCAAGTGTTCCAGCTGCTGCGTAACAGCATCACACCATCCACTTTCCCCCTTACTTCCTTTCCCCGAAGTGGCTTCCCGATTTTTAATATGAGCTGCATCCACACTTTTACCATTTCCCATTTTACCACTACCATTCACTGTACCACGAACGCAAACACTTTCACCACCAGTAGTAGTGGCAGAACATTCTTCTTTGCTGTAATTTGGATTCCTCCCGGCATCTGCTTTGTCGTCGCCATCACCACCTGAGTGCAATTTATCAATATTATCTCTGGTGACATTCATAGCGTCACATGCTTTCACCAGAGACCAGAGCAAGACCCGGTATTATCCTACACTGCTGTTGTAGAAGCTCTTCAGATAATATTACAGAGTGTGCGAGTATTATGCAAACTTTTTTAGAAACAGCGCACACATCATTAGTTTCTCACTACCACAGTGGCTTACAAAATTCTCTCCTCCACACAAAATATATAATACCCTGTGCATCCACATTGTTAACACTTGATTGGCAATTGCTTTTACTGGTGGTGGAGGTTGGTAGGCAAATAGCGTAGTTGACTGGCGGGAGCGAGCGGAAGTGCACTTTCACTTTGCAAACTTCATTTTCTTGCTATCGCCTCACTCTCTTCACATTCTCTCGTCCGTACCAAGAGAGATAGAGATAGTGGAAGCACATACTTGAAGTTTGATGAGTTGTGTTGTTGTGATGACAAAGCGCAGTGAAATGGAAGAATTGTGTTTGGTCAAGTGTGGTTCGGAAGTACTACGACACACAGAGGAGAGGACGAAACAACAACAAACCGCATTTGCTTTCTCCTTATCTCTCACAAACACAACTTTCACCTAAATGATAATGAAATGGAACGTGGAACTCACTTCATTCCACTCTGTGAATAGGGGCAACACGAGAGATGCGGGAGGGCCTTCTTTTCACGAGTAGAGGTAAACAGAGACTGGCGGTGAAAGCAGCAAAGATACCAAAGTCAGATCTCTCTACTCTCAGCCCTCCTATAGCACTTACTACTTGGAATTCCTCTTCAGGTTCCGTCTCCTCCACCACCGACAGCAGCGTGCTCCTGTCTACATCCTGTTTCGTATAGACTCTCTCACACACAGCCATCCACATTCCGCTTTGCCTTATGAAATTGTCTGTTTGAAGAACAGGACGAAACGGAAATTATGATGTTTATGCTGACGACCTGCAAGCTGCTTTTTGTAACGCAGCTGCTTGTGAAAAAAGGAAACAGGGGAAATCGTTTCACCCATAAAACATTACGACAGAGATGATGATGAGCCACAATAAAACTTTTTCAAGAACACACTACTGGCAATAACAACCAATGCTCATGAATGGAATTCACACAATTTTTTGCTTCCACTCTGTATCGCCAAGTTGCGTAAGGAAATAATGGGTGCAAAGAAAATATAAAATGTCCATAAAAATTTATTCTCTTTTTACAACTGCAGTCAACCTTGAACATTGAACCTTCAAATTGAACATCCAAAAAGGCTCATAAAATTCCATCACACACACACGTCACTCTATAATGGCGAAGAGATCGGCACAACGACCAACACACTTAGGGCTTCTGGCGATATTGCTATAAAAGTACCTAGTAGGACCCATAGGTACTTACCTTACTCGCGTCGTGTTTTGTGATCACTCACCACACGTCGTTGTCAGAAACCGTCATGCACGTCAGTTTAAAACTTTCACTTTCAACACGACCACAGTACACAGTGCAGCAGCAGTAGCACCGTTTGGTATGCATTTTTTTAAGCTGGGTAAAAAACAGGAAAAAGCACTAAAATATTTTTTGTATTGAAGTTGTCTTCAGTCGACCGGACCCGAGTTGAAAGGAAAGTGACTTCAATACTACGTGCGTTATTATTGTGCAACTACTGCTGTAGCAGATATACGCTCCCGAGAAGACGACCACAGCAAAACTAAACTTGCTATGCGTGGAATCTCCTGTCTCGCACTACGTCGTTGATCCCTATAGGCAATGGAAACAGGAGAAAGCTAAAACTTTTTAACAGAACACAGGTCAAAACCTGCAACTTTCTTTCCTCCACTTGAAGAATGTGAAGACGAAAAAGGTATGTGTCGAACAGTAAGTTTGACATGCCGAGTCCATTTATTCAATGAGAACTCCATTACTTGGGAAGATTGAAGCGACAGAGCACGTATAATCCTTCACGTTCATGTTCCTCATTATCACGTGGGTTGACTGCTACAATTTGATGGAAATTTATTCCAAATGGTGCTTAACATCCTGGTTGTTTTTGTAAGTGATCAAAACTGTCATGTAGACAATGCAACAGCAGATATGGGAATACATTTTTTCAGGAAACTACGTTTCAAGTTTCTAGTATATTTCCTTTTTGAAAAAAATTCAGCAAGATAAATTACCGTTGAAACAATTAAAATGAGACTATAGACCACTGACGAAAACATAAAAATGTAAAATACAATTTTCCCCATTAAATGTTCCCATTACACGTGCAAGCTTCAGAGCAGACAAAACATGCTACATTGCTAAACGAGGAAAAACCTGAAAATCTTGCATCTATTGTAAATCTTGTGGGAGACCTATATGCCCGAAAGCCCAAAATAGGAGGCTCTTGTTAGTTTATGAAAAGGAAAAAAAGTAAACCCTACTGGATGCTTTATAGCGTGAAAAGTATAATAGTAGAGTGTGCCAAGTTGAAATTTCCTCATTATTTCTCAATTTTCTAATCACGCCAACCCTTCATCCAATTATCGATGTTCCGATGTTCGCAGAATCATTATTTTATTTTTAACGAGCTTCCAATCCTTAGACAGCAGTAATTGAGATCGGGGAAAGGAAGATGAATTTAGTGAAACTGAAATTTTCTAAAATGTTATCGCCAAAATGAATAGAATAACTTCAAACAACATATGTACCATATCCCAAACTACTCAACATTATAGCCTCATGTTTCATCTAGTTTTTTTTTTGCTAAAGTTTGAGAAATAAGTGCTTCAGAAAAAATCCCAAATCATAAGAAACGATGAAATAATCATGTTCTCGCAAAAAACCCTTTCGTAATGGTTTGTTAATGTTAATCCGTCTCATTTATACACGTTTGGCAGAGCAACATCACAGTAGTCAGCGACGTAATAAATGGTTGTCAGCACGCTTTTGGTGACTTGTGTACATCATTATTCAAGTTCATTATTTATGGTGCATCAGTAATTGGGCGACTATTTTTTTGAGTTACCGGAAATTCAGTACATCACAAGATAATTTATCTCCATTCAGACAAAATATCCGTATATTCCATGAAATCTCCTAGAAATGCTTTATGCTATCCGTTCATGACATATAGTGCGAATCGTGAGTTGGCGAGCTTAGCACACTCGTTGTAAACGAAAATACTCATTAATTTGATACCTTGATAGATTTCATTCTGTACCTGAAAACTCTGCAGATATCAACCTCTTTTATGAGAGTTTTGTCATGTGTAAGGTATGGGTGTCGTTGATTTTCTGGCATTATATAAAGTCAAAATTGACATATTTACCAGACAGCTTTGGTACTTGTGGGGAACGTCGGGAACGACACATATTAGAACGATGATGCTGATGGTGACGTTGGTGATGTGTTCATTTTTACTAGAAAACCAAGGAGACATTTTTATTGAGAAATATATCTGAGACAGTCATGTAAATTTCTCATGTGTACACGATACAATACTACTGGCTTGTCTTTTCGATTTGCTTTTCCGTGCATGATAAAATTGTAGTTCCGTTCAGTGTTAGTCAAGTATATACTTTTCCTTTCAATCTTTTGAATAGTATTGTGATTTATATCTTGGGAATGTTGATGAGAACGTGACGATTGTGATAAATGTTCAAAATAATGCCAACTGTTTTTGCGAAAATACATACATACGTGGATCAACGGTTAATGAGAATTTTGTAATTTTAAAAAGGAAATTTCTTCGCCCAGACCGGAACTAGTTACGACGTGGCGCTTATCAGAGCCTACAAAACGGCTGTCGGAGCAATTCAGTAAAGCCAATCTACACACGTTTCAAATACTGCCATGGTAGGCACTGAAAGGTTGCTTGCTAAATAATGGAACGGAGAAAGTGAGAAATGTCATGTTAAATAACATTTCAACCTGTTTCGTTTCATGAGAGTTGTAAAATTGCATCTCAGTACTTTGAGAAATGCGTGCCATGTCACTTGCTGTAATCCTCTAGTGGCGATCAATACTCTTCTTCTTGCTTTTACTATACATTTTTGTGCGGGATGATTTCATTTCAAGAAAAAATGGGCTCGTGTCTTTGACCCTTGCCATTTCTTTTATACATTTCCTCTTTGGGAGTTCTACTTTCTTTCTAGAGAGCACTTTCCCAACTAATGTCTCTAGAACAAAAATCTATATAAAATTGGATTCGCTTTTCCGGATTCTCGAGATCTTTTTCAACCCTTTCCATTACTCCAGTGAGAAAGCAACACTTTGATACGGCTTTCCACTAAATCGGTTTAAAAAAAGAGTCCAATCTAATTTTTTTCGTACTTTCGTCTCTAATGCACTTTTCCTCTACTTTCAATCCTTTACAAAAGAACCGTGGAAAATGAAGTCATGTACAGAAATATTCCTTAAGGCGTATTCTCGACGTTATCCGCATTTTACAAGAAAATATATGGCATTTAAGTGGAAATGTGAGAAATGAACAGTATTTTATCTAAAAGTTGGGTTGATGATGCTTTGCGAGCACCATTTGGTGTTAGACTTGATGACGCAAGCCTGAACGCCTGCTTCAAAAAGCCGAAAAACATAATTTTCACACACTGGACCGCCAAAGGTGTATCACATACGATACGCATGGAATCAATGAATTCATTTCATAGCCTGAATAATTTACTATTCAAGTCTACTTTTTCACTTTTCAGGCTTTTAAAATAATTTAACGATTCAATTGGAACTCGTTCATTTGCTTTGGTTTCATGGCATTACGTCTTGCGTCATATAACTACATATTAGATATATTTTCGGATTTCTCGTAACACATGTACATACATGCATGCACATTACCATAATAGTATTATGGAATGTTACTTTAAAAACGTGTATTCTGTGACATTGGTGTATATATGGGAACGGAAGCAGGGTTGACGATTTTTTACACACTAATTAAAGGCAGCATTACATAACGAAGCAGGACTTGGTAATGTGAGTGGGCGATGGACAGCACAAAAGAATTCCTCTCTTTCATCTCATACAATAATGTTATTATTTAATCAACATCCGGGAAAAGTAATTTGGTTTTGTGAGACGTAACACGTAACTATTCAAACATCCGTTGTGTAAGCAATTTTTGGAAAAACAGTAGGCGTAAATTAAGTTGTAGAGCTTAAAATGGTACCAACTTTGTCTAGGCTAGGTACTGATGGGTTAATTATATATTCACTCCCTATTTGTTATTTTTTCATTTTTTGGGTTAACATACTACACTCCTACATGAATTCGACACAAGTCTCTCGTCGAAACTGCGCTATTTATATCCAATTTTGTTATTTCCTGTTTAATTTACATGTTATCTAATAATTTTAAAAGTAACTTTTGGACAAGCATACTCCGACCGAGAATGACGTAACATATCTTTAAAATTCACGAATAGTGGTAAAATATTATGCTGAGTAGCTTATATTTTTCGTTGTAAGATAACTTTTGTTAAAATGTGTACATATGTATTATCAATTTGCCCCATAATTTTATTGAATGATAGCGTAAGTTTGATTGTGTTAAAACGTGGTTTTTGTAATGCAAGTTCGCTGCTGCAAGAAAACTGCGTACATGTTTAGTCGCGTTCAGCAGACAGGCAGTCTGGCAGTTCGGTTGCAGCAAGAGAGGAGAGGAAGAGAGAAGCGAGGATCATTCGGTTCATTATCAAAAAAGTGGAGACAAATCGAGTAGACTAATTTTTGTTGTATCGAAAATTAATTGTAAAAAGTTGATTGTTGATTAATTTCGTGTAGAAATAAAATCAAAGTTGAATAATAATTAACTCCGACGTTTGCTAATTAATGATTATTGTGCTCAGTAAAGCATTTGTCGTTGACAGGTCATATTTAGTGTAAAAACGTTGTGTAGGAGGACATTTTATTCATCACAGATCATCTTAATTTCGGCATTACAAGTCCGCAGCATTTTCACCGACGTACGAACGCCGTATTATAGGGACCTTGGCGTCGATAAATCCCTTCATTCTGTGCCGAAACCCGGGACACGTTCGGAACCTGCTGCAGGACCTGTGTAAGAAGACAACTTTAAAATGGAAGTAAATCAAACCATCCAAAAGTTGGAAGAAGACATCGAAAACAAGCAGTGTGTCATTGCTGCTGCAGAAAATTGGCTTATCATCATTAAACCGACCCTGCAGAAGTTTGCAGGTACTGAAGAGAAGGATCTGACGGAGGAGCAGATCGAGGAGCTGGAGAAGGCTCGACTGGATTCGTCAAGAGCGCGGAAGTGCATTGACAACGAGTTGCCGCTGTTGCAGGAGATGGAGGAGAAATTGGATAACCTCAGGAAGGAGGCAGCAGCCACCGCAGCAGCAGCATCAAAGCCAAAGTATCTCTACGAACAACTGGCGTTAAAGAAGAACATTGTTCCAATTCAAAAAACGATAATTGCCCGAACGGAGCAGGATCTCCTCAACTTTCAACATAAAATGTTTATGCAGCAAGTTGGAATGGAAGACGAAATTGAAGATCTACAAGCAAGTCTGGAGAAAATAACAGACGACACCAAGAAAAATGAATTGGAGGAGCACATCGCCTTTTTGAAAAAGAAACTGAAGCGGTTGGATCGTGAAGTGGAGATGCGGACCAAGATGATCAAGGAAGCAGCGGACGCTGACCTCAAGAGAGCAATTGCTGAAATGGAGGAGGAGCAAGGAATACCAGAACCGGATTTTGAAGAAATCCCTCAAGACAAGAAGACAGTCAGGGGGTTATTTGTTCCAAGCTTTCCTCCAGTAGAGAAGAAAGAAGATCATCATGAAGCTGGAGCCCGTGGTGGTGATGCTGACTTTTTGTTTAAAGCTCAACCTGTTCCAGCGCCAAGTCAAGTTCCAGCGAATGTGGACAAAGACATCCTCCTCATGCAGCTTATGCAGACACAGATGGGATTTATTCAAAAATCCCAAGGAAGCTACGCAGACAAGAAACTGCCAGATTTCTCAGGTGACCCCAGCGATTGGGGGAATTTCTATGCCACTCTCAAGAGGACACAAGAAAAATATCATTTTGAAGACAGCGAAAACATCGCTAGATTGCAAGCAGCCCTGAAGGGAAAAGCAAGAGATGCAGTTAAGCATCTTTTATCGAACGTTGGAAATCTCAGAAAAATAATTGAAGTGCTCGAGCAGCGATTTGGAAGACCCGAGTTCGTTTTGGACTACCTCACGGAAAAGGCCAAGTCATGTCGCAAGCCAGATCAAGCTAAACCAGAAACCATTGTGGAATTTGGAACTGCAGTGGAGGACCTGGTGACAAATATTTGCAGTTACAACGAGCAGGAGTACATGAACAACAAGCAGTTGGTGGTGGAGTTGGTGGATAAGCTACCCGGCTCCCTCAAAGGAAAGTGGTACTACTGGCTTGCTGAAGATCGTTCAAGAAAGGTCAATTTGCTGAACTTTTCATCATGGCTTGGAAAAGAAGTTACCGCTGCAATGCTTCAAATTAAGCCCACCGTCCATGGAGAAAAGAGTGAAGAAAAGGCCACCGGCCGAAGTCGAAGAAATTTTGGAGCTGTGAATGCAGTGGAGACCGAAGAAAAGTCATTTGGAAGAACGAAATGTCAAGTTTGTGGTGCAGCGTCTCATGGAATGGATAATTGCTGGACATTAAAGAAAAAGAAGCTTGACGAGCGCTGGCAAATCGCAAAAGAAGCACACGTGTGTTTCTCATGTCTAAAACAAGGTCATCTGACCAAGGATTGCAAGGAAGCTAAACCTTGTGGGAAGGATGGTTGTACAAGCAAACATAACCGTTTGCTCCATTCAAGTTCGTGGAAAGGCAAGACATCTCAAGTTGCTGACGGACAAGTTCAAGATGGAAAAATAGTTAAAGCTGTGGATGGGGTCAAGTCCAAAGACAAGAAGGGAGGAAACTCATCGGACAGCTCGGATGGATCGATAGGCGTATCCATAATTAAAGGACTGGACGGTCCTTTGCCAATCACTCCCGTACGACTGACAGGACCAAAAGGAGTAGTTCGTGTCGTCTTCGCACTACTCGACAACGGAGCCACCAGAACGCTTATCAGAAGCGACTTGGCAAAAGAACTGGACTTGGAGGGAGAAACAATTAGCTACAGCTTTAAAACCTTGAGTGGAGCAGTGGTGAAGAACAAGAATGCCAAGAAGGTATCAATGCAGATCAGCGGAAAGTACCGAAACGCTCCAAAGTTCACCATCACAGACGCAGTGACGGTAGAGAAAATTGGAATCTCACCGTACTCCCTCGACATCGAAGCGGCCAAAGCCAAATGGCCTTATCTGAAAAGGTACAAGGGGCCTTCTCTGGAGAAAGCAGTACCTCAAATAATTATTGGAGGAGACAATGGATACTTGACTATGCACAAGGAACTCCTGTACACTACACCGGAACAGCCGGTAGGAATACGAACAGTTTTAGGATGGGTGATTCAAGGCAAATTGACGGACGCCAGCAAAATTGGATCATCATTTTACATAAGTGGAGTAAGCTTGGACGGGGCCCTCCATGAAATGATTGCGAAGTCGTTTGAACTAGACGATTATGGAACTCAAGATCCGCTTGAAAAGCACATGTCAATTCAGGACAAACGAGCATTGAAAGTGCTAGAAGATCATACTCAACAGCATGATGACGGACGCTGGGAGACTGCGTTATTATGGAAAAACGACGAATCATTTCCAAACAACGGATACAGTCTGGCGCTCAAGAGCCTCGTTCGAGCTGAAGGAAAAATGCAGCGTAACGAGAACTTCGACAAAGTCTACAAAGACAAGATTGCTGAGTATTTGAAGAAAGGATATTTGAGGAAGCTGACCAAGGCGGAAGCGGAAATCGTGTCACACAAGACACGCTACATATCTCATTTTGGAGTAGTTAACCCGAATAAACCAAGCAAGTTCAGATTGGTTTTTAATGCAGCCGAGAAAGCAGAAGGGGTTAGCTTGAATGATCGTTTGCTGAGTGGGCCTGATTTTCTACGCCCGCTTCCCGCCGTGCTGAGCAATTTTTGTAGGCACCCTGTCGTCATCTGCGGAGACATTGAGGATATGTTCCACCGCATATTCATTCGGAAAGAAGATCAACAATCACAACGGCTACTTTGGAGGGACGGTGAAACTCATCGTGATCCAGACGTGTACGAGATGGTGGTTATGATTTTTGGTGCCACCTCGTCCCCATCTTCAGCTATCTTCGTGAAAGATAGAAACGCTGATTTATTTGAACAAGAGTTTCCTGTTGCAGTAAAAGCGATCAAGGAAAGCATGTACTGTGATGACCTTTTGACCGGCAGTACAACAGTAGCTGAAGTGACGAAGATGAGAGAAGATATTACCATGATCTGTGCCAAAGGAGGAATGGTAATCAAGAAATGGATTTCAAATAGTCCAGAAGTTATGGATACGATCCCAGCTCATTTGCGGCTTGACGGAGGGAAGACGGTCACGGAAAAGTCATTATGGAACACAGAAAGAATTTTGGGATTGTGGTGGAATCCTGAGCGAGACGAGTTCACGTTCAAGTTGAACTTCAACAAAGTCAGTCCGGATGTGATGAATGGCAAGCAGCCAACAAAGCGACAAATGACAAGTTTGCTGATGTCCTTATTTGACCCTCTTGGATTCGTCGGACACTACAGAATCAAAGGAATGATTCTACTGCAAAGAGTATGGACCTCTGAAATTGGATGGGATGATTTTATTCCCGACGACATTTATGAAGACTGGAGAACCTGGCTTGAAGAAATGAAGGAGATTACAAAAATCCGTATTGCCCGTTGTTATTCACTGACGTTGATGGAGGCAAAAGTTCAACTCCATTCTTTCGTGGATTCATCCAGCCAAGCATTTTCTGCAGTTTGCTACTTCCGGATACAAACTGGAGAAAAGATTGAAGTAGCCTTTGTGGCTTCACGGGTGCGAGTAGCCCCAAAGAAGAAACTTACGATTCCCCGCCTGGAGCTGGAGGCAGCTCTTTTGGGATGCAAGCTGGCAGCGAAAATCATCCGAGATGTCAAAGTACCTGTGACGACTTGTTATTTTTGGAGTGACTCCAGCACTGTTTTGAGCTGGATATCATCAGACTGTCACCGCTACAAGGAGTTTGTAGCAAATCGTGTGAGCAAGATTCAGACTTTCTCCAAAGTCAGCGACTGGCACTGGATAAGCACGAAGGACAATGTAGCAGACGACGCCACACGGTCAGGAAAGAAAACGGATCTGAGCAGCGATAGTAGATGGCTACGAGGCCCAGAATTTTTGAGACTATCGGAGGACCAATGGCCTAAACGAGAATTGGAGGAAGACGAACTGGGTGCCGTTTTCAGTAGTGACAATTGACGAGTCACTTGAAGATTCCGTAGCAGACGCCACGAAGTTGAATGTTGCCGAGACGCTCCCAGACACCCTGAAATATTCCAGTTATTTGCGACTGGTGAGAGCCACGGCTGCGGTCATTGCAGCAGCTCGCTATTGGATCTGCCGATTGAAGAAAACAAAATCTATTGCACCATGGACGAGAAATGGAAAGACCCTGGATTCCAATATTCCTGCTGACGAGGTCATTGCTGCGGAAAGAAAACTAATTATATTTGTTCAACAGCAAACGAAGAATGAATTGAACGTTAAATCCCGGAAGTTCAGTGTTGCTGTGGATGAAGATGGAATTTTGCGGATGAGAGGAAGAATAAATAAGGCTGAAGCAGATCCCGACACGCGGAACCCGATACTGCTTCCGTCAAGACATCACGTTGTGGATATCATGGTGGACTATGAGCATAAGAAGAATGCTCACACAGGAAGAAACACTGTCTACAATAATCTTAGGCAGCGTTTTTGGATCCCGAACGGACGACAAGTGGTCCGACGAAGCTGGACCAGATGTTTTTATTGCAAAATTGCGAAGGCAAAACCAGTCATACCGGAAATGGGGCAGTTACCTAGATTCCGGTTGGAGGCATTCACGCCATCATTTTCCTATACGGGACTCGACATGTTTGGACCATTGGAGGTGACGGTTGGCCGTCATCACGAGAAAAGATGGGGAATGCTGCTTACGGACATGGTGACCAGAGGCGTTCATCTGGAGATCACCAGCGGACTAAGTGAAGATGAAACGATGATGGCGTTATCAAGATTTGTGGACACACGAGGCCTGCCGTTACACTTCTACAGTGATAACGGAACAAATTTTCAGGCAGTCGCAAAAGAGGTGGAAAAAAGACAGAAGTTTCATGGTGCCCAGTGGCACTTTATTCCACCTGCGTCCCCTCATATGGGAGGAGCTTGGGAGTCCCTCATCAAACAAGTAAAGCGGGTGCTTTACAATCTACTACAGGACAAGTACCCGAAGGATCAAGTCTTATTGACAGCCTTTAAGGCTGTAGAAAATATCGTGAACTCCAGACCACTTGCCTTTGTGTCTGGAGACCAAGATGACCCGGAATGTCTAACTCCGAACCATTTCCTGCGTGGAGTAGGCATTGCGTCTTCTGGATTGAACAGCCAAGCAGTCCTTTCATCATCGTCATACTTTGATGAAGACATTACGGAAGAAAACCTGAAATGGGGAAAGCAATGGGAGAAAGCGCAGGCTTTGGCTAAAACATTCTGGCAGCACTGGAGCCGAGAAGTTTTACCTGGATTATTACTTCGGAATAAATGGCACGCCAAGCACGAGTCACTGCAGATTGGAGATATCGTGCTGATGATTGATGACCAACAGCCTCGGAATCAATGGAGGAAAGCTGTTGTTACCAAGACGTATCCAGCAGAGGACAAAGGGACGAGGATCGTGAAAGTGACCCTGAGGAACTTTGACTCGAAGAAGACGTCGTCGTATAGAAGATCTGTGGCGAAGCTGTGCCCTATTGGATTGCGAGTTGGTGATTTGGAGCCCTTTGAAGATAAAGTTCCCAAATCAGGGGGCCGGTAAATGGTAAAATATTATGCTGAGTAGCTTATATTTTTCGTTGTAAGATAACTTTTGTTAAAATGTGTACATATGTATTATCAATTTGCCCCATAATTTTATTGAATGATAGCGTAAGTTTGATTGTGTTAAAACGTGGTTTTTGTAATGCAAGTTCGCTGCTGCAAGAAAACTGCGTACATGTTTAGTCGCGTTCAGCAGACAGGCAGTCTGGCAGTTCGGTTGCAGCAAGAGAGGAGAGGAAGAGAGAAGCGAGGATCATTCGGTTCATTATCAAAAAAGTGGAGACAAATCGAGTAGACTAATTTTTGTTGTATCGAAAATTAATTGTAAAAAGTTGATTGTTGATTAATTTCGTGTAGAAATAAAATCAAAGTTGAATAATAATTAACTCCGACGTTTGCTAATTAATGATTATTGTGCTCAGTAAAGCATTTGTCGTTGACAGGTCATATTTAGTGTAAAAACGTTGTGTAGGAGGACATTTTATTCATCACAGATCATCTTAATTTCGGCATTACAAGTCCGCAGCATTTTCACCGACGTACGAACGCCGTATTATAGGGACCTTTGGAGTACCAGTATAGTTGGCGTCGATAAATCCCTTCAAATAGGTTACTTATCTCTCTTGCTGATGTACCGACTCTGGCAATTTTTGTCTTGTATTGCATGCAACAGTTGTATCCTAATGGACGAATTTCAACATTTGACATATTATTTGGTATTGCCACAGAATACATTGCTGTGCATCGTTTACTGTTTCCAGGCTAGCAATTGGCAAGTACGCTGTCTACAATCTACAATGAGAAAACTAGCCTTACGCACGTTGGGATTTGTCAATTCCTAACATCGTTCAAAATCGTGCGAAATGGCCGTAGATATGTAAATGGCATTCTCATCATTGATTTTGGAAACTATTTACGATGTACTTCAATTTCAAACATGGATATATGTAGCTCAGCTTTGAAATTATTGACAAATCATTGTAGTACGACTAATTATATGAGTAAGTGAATACGCACCAGAAAATACGCTTACGCAATTCTAAACACTTGTGTGTTGGTATACTACACACATCGTAACCAGTTCTCATGTAGTGTTTTGAAAGGTTCCCTCTTGAGTGAATTCACGTTCGTTTTCGCTTACCATTGCAGTAAATAAAACTGGCATAATAAAATGTGTACAGCGTTATCGTACTCAAATTGATAGAGAAAGTCAGAAGTAACTAGAAAATTATGTTAAGAAGTATAGAACCAGGCGTAAAGTTTCCTTCGAAGCTGCCCTTTTTGAAAGCAATGCACTGTAGTCGTGCTTCTGCTAATGTCTGGTCTTATCATAATTTGCTGTGTAGAAAATTCCATTTTGCAAACATAAGAATGTGAGAGATAAACAGAAAAATAAACTAACATGCTTCTGCCCGTAGGCGATTTGAGCAAAATAATATGCAGCGCATTCCTGTGTCGGATTTCATTTTAGTTTTCCAAACACGTACACTGTACACGAGCAAGTCATAAATTAAATGGAAATTACCTTCTTTACCGTGTCGACGATGAATATATGAACAGGCTGCTCTTCTGACATGTAGTATGTTTGTCCAGACTATATTCCTTTGTGCTTGAAGGGTCTCCCGAAGAAACTCCATTATTCAAATGAGCCTGCCAACTCACTCAGCGACGGCAAGTGGAAATCTTGTTAAAATACGGAAAGTTAAGACATCTCACCGCCGAGTTGTCTGCCTATTCTACAAGTGCCATCAAACTCAAACGTGAGTTTACTGTATAATATAAAGGAGTAACATCAACACTACAAAATCTTAGAGCGTCCGGTAGTACGTATTTCCGATACGACACTTCATAAAAATTTAAATTATTTGTGCAATAACGTGTCATTTGTAATCGCTTTTATTGTCTCGTTTAATAAGCATCATCAACTCAATTAGAGAGATATGCAACGTAGTCTACGAAATATACCAAGAGCTGACAATTCCATGGTCAATATTTCAACGCAACAAATTTTTAAGAGAACTATTTTTGACATCTCTACTTTCCCAGACAATTTTGATGAAGGGACCTATAATAAACAAGGAAGTCGGCTTAACTGTTGCATTTCACTTTATCGATAATAAAGTCAGCTTTCCCATTTAATGTCAATGCCGCTACAATGGTACATGAATTGCAAATTATACTGCAAGGTTTGAATAGGTAATTTCGCTTTGTACGACTAATTTGGCATACTCGACGAATAAGTAAACGTTGCAAACAATTTTTTGAAGATAATTGGTAAAAAATGTAGTGTTTCGTCGCCCTAAACATTATAAGTAATATATCGGACGAGAACGGTATATGTATTATACAAAGACTGAAAGCGATAATCATCTTCGTTAATATACTATCATAGTTCCTCTGGTTGTTCCAATCAGTGAAGTTTTACAACTAAATGCTATATACAAACCTTACTATTATACATTACAGTTTGTTCATAAGGGTTGTCATTAGTCTAAAGTTTGTACCCTCCATGAATTGGTTAAACTTTTGATTATACCGCCAAAGTAACCAACTTTTAAATTAAGTATATATCCAAGGCTAGCTAATGGTGGCGGTTGTCAAAATTCGTAGGAGGGCTTAACCATAGACCAGAGAATACTCGTAGAGATTAACCCTTGACTTTGACTGTTATCACCCCCTCTCTGCCCTATTTTCTCAACTTTATATAAGTTTTGGGCACTATATGCACACTAAAATTGTCTGTTAAAGCAATGAAAGTTATTCTACAAATCCCCCCTCAAATAAATAACGGATTAATTGTTACTTAAAGCGAATGTGCAGAGATAACTACATTACAACAATTACATTGCACTCAAGAAAATTGTATGTGCAGTTTTTTTCAGAAATATGTGCGAAGTGGAGTCGGAATCCCTATGTAGGTAGCGTCCAATTACCTTGCAGAATGTGTAACGAATGGCCAGTCCCCTACTGATATACCATACCTAATGGTAATCCTAGTACTTAGATAAGGTGTACCTAGAATCTAGGTCCTAGATATACATACTTCATGCCATGAAGTTCATGGTGCTTCTATGTTGTGGATCTGTAGGGAGAATGAAATGGAGTCATTGAAAACTTGAAATTACTGCAAACTTTGTGAATTTAGCAAGTAACTTTCATGTCCCTGTCTGATCCTCTCTCCCTTTTTATATTGAGGAAACTTCTTTTTATCAGTTAGAACCAGTCAGAGTTGCTGGTGCATGATTTCCTGTTTCCAGTACAACAGCAGTCCTGTATGACCTCTAGCCCATCAAACAAAAACCGTGTTGCATGCTCCAGGGACAGAAGAGGGAATATGTCTTTGCTTTTCCTTCCAACGTCATGGTTTCCATGGAACAGTTTTAATATTTACATAAATTACCTTAATTTTTAGCAAATGGAAAAAGTAAAATGAATATTTCTCTTGCTCTGGAGGATTTTGCATCCATTGAATGCAGTTGGGTATTATGTAACGCAAATGACTTGAGTGAAATAGAAAATGTACTGTTGTGGGAATTGCCCAAAATGCAGGAATGCACAGGTAGGCTACTAGTTAATACAACGCGTTTGTTGTTATGGTTAAAAACTTGGTCAGAGCTAGATGGAATGCAGTACAAATTGAAAGTGGAGCGTGAAATTGAATTTATGATAGCAGACTTGAGGGTCCCTTCTGGGTAGGAGGAATAATGCCAGAGTTATCATGAACTTTGCCTTTTACAGCGGTGCTAGTTTGAATGTTGAAAACCTGAAGCATGAGTACGTGATAAACGTTTGCTCATTTCATTATACATTTCTCTTACCCGGGACTCAGCTCAGTGGGTGTAAATAATACTTTATGTTCAATTTACACTGTCAATAATGTTTACTCTCGACTTCCAATTTCATGCTGAATACCAGTTCATTGGAGACCACTGAGAGTTAAACCCATGCCATTTCTGACAGGCTTGCACCAGAATTGTCAATATTTAATTTGTGAGAGAAAGGGGAAGCTGGAACATATATGAAACGGGATTTGGTATACGAGTCAAGCCTTTGAGGTAAGATCATTTGTATGATGAGCCATTTTATTCTCTGCACAACGCAGTTAGTTCTGAACGTTTTGGAATGTATGACATAATGATATATAAATATTACAGAGTTACACATGTATATAATATTCGAATCAGAATGCTTAATAAATAATGGATTCTGAAGGCCTGCAACGGAGAAACAGGAAGTAAGAGGCCGCCTAGCTCCTCTATAAATCACATAGCTTTTGATTGCTCCACCAAACACGAACCAGCATCCAATTCAATATCATGCAAAATGACAACTTACTACGAAGCATAATACGTGCTCCCTGAGGGCGATATAAGCCTCAGGATGTCATTTCAATTATTTAAATGAAATGAGTTTTTTAATACAAATGTTTGCGGGGAATACGAATGAGGGTATGACTTTACAAGTAACCGTATAATATTCGCAAATTTTAATGGATTTTAGTAGAATATGACATTTCGGTTTTTGGAGGAAATCAGGTGCATCAAGTGCAGTTTAAGAAATTTTAAGCTCATTCAGGATTCAGATCGGATTCAACGGGGGGACGAGCTTCTTATCAATATGACAATGCACATCACCGAATTTTCCCTTACTGTGCATAAGCATTTTGTTTCCACCTTGCAGCTAGGAAATAAATTGCAAACAATTTTTCTCTGAAATGTTTCATATTATAGAACATGGCATTCTTTGTTAGGGTTTCTGCACCTTTTTTGCCTTTCTGGCATTTGTTCAATTTCCCTGTAGATTTACGACCTGGCCTGGGTGTGTGCAGCATGTATAACCTCTGAGCGTTCTAGTCTTGTACCCATTTCCCTGTTGTTGTATTATTGTTATTGTCGTTTAAATAAATTGTGTAGAAAACTTGCCAGTGGAAACAGTCCAAACATGGAGAAAAGAATGTTTCCAGGGAAAGGTAAAATATGTGCAAATCTGTGAGAAATCGGAACAAAGGAATAAGGAAAAACTTGTCCCGCAGTCCGCCTCTGCTTACAGATTTGAGATAAGCATGCATGCTGCATTTTACTTTCACTTGACTTTCCCGCTTGCTGTTTCCATAATAGAATTTTCCCTTTTGTCTGTCCCAAAGTGAACAATGGAGTCCCCACAGCTACAGAATAATATATGCCTCTGTCAAGTTGTCGCAGTAACAAGAGATGAAAATGGTGTCTTGTCAGAGATAGGGAGAATCTGCTTTGCTAGAGATGTAACATTATTATTATATCTTCTTCATGGACATATATAAAATACTGTGCTAACTCACTATTCTTGAAGCAGAATTTAAAAAATATATATAAATTTCCTAACAACAATATCTAAACCTCCAGTTATTGAGTTTGATATGCATAATATTATTTACATTCACTTATGTTGAGTAAGCATTTAGGTAATTGTATTTAACAATAATTGTTTCAATTTAAGATATGAATCGGATTAGTTACTATAAGGTATCATCATCACTGGAAGTTTCAAAATAATTTATTTTAAAAATGTATGAAGTTTAATACGGTTTTACTGGTTTCTAGTTTTGGTATTAACGATGTACATATATTCTAATACAATTTATACATCCCTTATTAAGTCGAAAATTGCAACTCTGGCCTATAGCCTGTAACTCCAATTAATTTACGTTATTTCTTGCCTAATCCCAAAGCAGCGTAACGGTATCCATTCTGGTGAAAGAGAGCAAACAAAATGTGTACTTTTATGTTGTAATTATCATGACATGTTGGTTAGCAAAATTAGTCTACGGAACAAATAAAATAACTCTTTTCTACCAGCAGGATTTTGACCTAAATTATGTGTTTGTGGTACGTTTTTCTATTACTATTCCTCTCACTAAATTGACTAGGAAAACTATAACATAGTTGAGCTTAGAGCTTGTTTCTGTGGTAATTTGCAATGTGTGGTCCAAAGTTGCACTCAGATTTTATTTGAAACTCGTATAGAAACCAACCCGGTTCACATTTTAAACGTGCGCCCCACTTTCACAGACCAGTGAAAGTATTGTTGTAATATTATAATTCTATACACAAATTATACAATTATAGTGTATTATGATAATTATATTCCATTGGGCCGAGCACATTGTTTAAACATATTACACGTTTTATTACCCTAATTTGTTGGCATAAGCGTCATGCAAACTGTTGGTCGTTGTATGTATATGAAATTCATATTCCAAAAAGGATTTCAGCAAGGTTTGCCATTTCCTTTCTCGTTTAATAATACCATAATACTCAATACTGTACGATTATTTTAAAGAATGTTGAAACTGGAAGCAAGCTGCAACTCAGAGGAGAACATTCATTTATAACGAGAAGAGAACATCGCCTTAAGCCGTAACAAAAGACATGACATGACTGGATGAGTTGAATTAAATCTAGTAGCTGCTAATGCGTCACGCTAACACGACGGCTATTGTGAGATAACAGGAGACAGTGATAAACAACGCTGTCAACTTTTCATTTTCCAACTGACATTATTGTCTGCCTAAATGCACATTACGCTCAGAGAAAAGCCCTTTTACCGGCCCTCCTGGTATAAATTTCCCGTCCATGCGTGGAGATTCGCTGTTGTTGGATATTATGTGGGGACGGAACATCACAATCACGGGCCACGCAAACTGGAAGGGCATACTATTTGTATCATTAAGAATTATGACGGAGATAGAGAAAATCCCTACATTACTTTACTGATCCTAGGGGCGTTCAGCATCAAAGAGCATCGTAGAGATGACAAGGGGAAAAGAAATAAGTATACATACTTACTTTTAGGAATTCTTGTAAAAAATAATGATAGAGAATTCCTTGTCCTTTGAGTTTCCCTGCTGCTGCTGTGTATTTTATTGACTACCCACTGGGCCGTTTGAATATTATTTTATTTGCAGAGAGAAGCACAAGAGTCTTAACGTCAAGCTTGGCCAAAGTATATATAAGTCGGTTATATAATGATAGGTATCTTGGTTGGTGTACTCAATATGTAATCCACGATTTCTTCAGAAATCCAAATTGGATGGCTAAGAAATTTGTAGAGGTGAAAGCGGAGAAATGAGGCAACAACAATACATAGGAATGTGTATACGGCATCTACGCAGTTTTCCCTGAAGGGAGGATCCCTGTCACGTTTGTTTACTTACTTCTCTCGCTTCCCATTTATTTATTATTGCTGATGTTGCAAGAAAGGAACACGTCACACAGATTTTATTTTCTCCACATCAAGAGTTGGAAATCTTTCTGAGGAAAGTACAAATATAGAAACCCTTTGTTCCTAGGTATTTATTTTGTAACTTGGCAGCAAATTTTGACCTTTAACATCGTTGAATGATTGCTTACATGAGAACTCCAATAATAGCAATGGGACTAGTCTTGAACTTGAGCAAATTTCAGTCCACTCGATTCTCAATATAAATCGATTTTTGTGGCTACATGCTTTGCGAGTCAACTTGACAATTCAATTCATTCAATTCTGGCAAAAAATAAATAAAATTCATGTTTTGAGAACATAGTGGCGTAGAGAATTAGTCATCAAGTTTCTTTTTTCTTCATTCATATAACAGCCAGCCATCAAAGTGTCACCTAACTTTTGTATCATGTTGTGCCCCCGTCGAAAGAATATTACTTTTCCCCGTGATTTTCTCCAGGGACGGGATGAGAAACTTTTCCATATAACAGAGGACAAAACTTTGCAATTAAGAAACTACCGTTGCTTTTATGAAAAGACAATGCCCCGGATACTGACGTGCCTTTGTTGATGGGACAACAACGGTCACAAAAG
The DNA here is from genome assembly GCA_004115045.4 of Sinella curviseta. Taxonomy (NCBI): domain Eukaryota; kingdom Metazoa; phylum Arthropoda; class Collembola; order Entomobryomorpha; family Entomobryidae; genus Sinella; species Sinella curviseta. Next base: position 38,959,184 of record CM023201.3, read on the forward strand.
CAGCACTTCCAACTCTCTGCAGAACCTTCGTTTACTATGAAACTATGTTGTTTGGATGTCTGGAACCTGCCAGCACGATAAAAAGGCTGGGGCGCCGAGCAAGTACTGGTACAGTACCTCAGTAGATTTACCTCTTCATGGAACGCCATCATGATTCATGAAAAGTACCGACAACTTAGAGCTGGAAAGCACGAGCACGAAAAGTAAATAACACGTTTTCTCGTGAAGACCTTCTGTGTTTTGATGTGTATGAGGATGCTCGTAAAGTTTGTTTCAAGAAATAGTACAATGAAAAGGAGGAAATGGGTGGAAATAAAACTTTCCCTTTCTACAAAGATTGCGTTCATATCTTTCAATAGCAAGGAAAAGTGAGATATAGGAGCAATGTGTAGGTGGATTCTCAATTTCTCTATCTGCGCCAGATTTGTTTTGCATGCCTAAATGCATGAGCGTTGAACGCTCGTATTTGAACTCACCAAACCGTTTTCATACTCAAATAAGTCGACTCAATATTATGACTTTCTCACAATATATAACTGATAACAATCGAGCTGAAGTAATCATTGCTGAAATATGTTATTATACACAAACGTATGCCACGAACGAACACATGGAAACAGAACTTGAATAAAAGATGTCGGCCATGATGGTTTACAGAAACGTCAGTCACATCCCGGTCTAGGTAATAGCAAATTTTTGTCTAATTTGCTCCAGACAGTCTACTGATAAGTACGTCAGTATTATTATTGATAATTTAACTCAACCTAGAGATTACATATATAAATTATTCGTACATATTAATATAGAAAATCAAAATGGATGAAACATCGCCATAATAAACATTGCCAGATATACCCAAGAGATATAGTCAAGGAATTATGGCTATCATCTTGAATTTTTACTGTTTTCCTAATAGTTGATATGAAACTTGCTTGATTTTTTACTCGCCTGCGTTTCAAATTCCGTTCTACTAGCTTATTTAATGTTACTACTAAATAATAATGGTAGAAACATTGTATTTTGCATTGCGAAACTATGGCATATGAGTGGGATGGAATGGAATAACCATTTGATCAGATTTTTTGGCGTGGAATTTGTTTCTTCTATGGCAACCATAGCAGAGCAATATTGCTATACTACTGTGCAATAGTGCAAATAAATAGCAATATGAACTCCTTTGACTTGTGTGAGCTCCTTTATTACTTTTTCTCATTTTCTTGTGACAGTAGAGAATCATCAGCTTTCACAGTCGAGAAAAGAATTCAGAATCCAATTTTGTTCCACATGTTACTTGGATTTTGTCGCCGTATGTATTTCATGAAATATTTTATATCTAAGGATTTTCTGCAGAGATCACCAGACTATTCTGTTCCACTTTTTAGAAAGAGACTTTTGCGTGGTCTGTAGATTTTATGTACGCATTTTGCTTTTGTGACTTTGAACGAGAACAGTGCTAGAAAATTGTAATTCATTTTCCATTTGCGATCCCGCTGAGGACAGTGACTATATGCATATTAGCTTGATATTCATACAAGGACAGAAATGTAATATAAAATTGTTTCATCGAGCCGAATGGTAATGTCATCGTTTCAAAAGAGAAGAAAATTTGGAACATGAAATCTTTAATCTTCCAAATACGTACAAATGCTTCGTAATTTCTCGTTTGATGTGTTTATGAACATGCGCCACTAATTTACTTGGGTATAGTAAATTTTCACTACGCAATGAAAATGAATTAAAACTTAAAATAAGTAATCGGGTATGTTGTTGCGAAAATTCGCTTTGCTGGTGGTCATTCATGTAATTATCATATTATCGGACGACAATGGAGTTTTGGCATGTGACCAGTGTAATCGATAAGTTAGGTTTTTTTTTGTTTTTGTAGTGGCTCGTTTATAATTAAACCTCTGGTGGTAATACATATCAACAATGATATATAATCATGTTCACTGCATGCAATTTTTCAACAAAGAGCGCACTACAAAACATGCTCTATAATCACCTCACATAATATCACCCGATATTCTATTCTGTGCTTGCTCCACTTTCCACCAGTCCCCAATTTTACATCCATGCTCGTTTCATCATCCTGGAGCAATTATCAGTTTGATCCATATAAACCATAGAGCAACTTTCTGTTATGAAACCCATGAAACGGGATCAGTGTCATGCCCATCATTATCTCTCCAGCACCGCCTCAATAATAATTACATCATATTAATTATAGGAATACATGCTGACACGACCATTAGATGTACTCAACTTCACATTTTGCTTCTCAATTCCTTGCTGCCATACATGCTATGTACATAGATTATATTATGTTATATATAGCATATATTCCATTGATTCTTTTCATCTGAAATATATCTCCTCATCCCGAACCACTCACCAACAAAAGTTCTCAAACTTTCTCCATTAATGGCTTTCATTACGCAAATCAATTTCCCTCTAGCATGCATGACACAAATGTGCATCCTTCCTGACTCCTGCACCAGAAAACTTGAGTTTCTCCTCCTCGTACGCTTCTCCACTTCACACTCCCATTTCACATGGAAAATACTTGAAATTTGATGAGAAATGAGTAGAGCATTGAAATGGAAGAAACTAATACAAGCACGATATATGCTACCACTCCATTGCATTATCCAGACTCAACAATAATACCAGCTAACTGCCGGTTCAACCGAGTACGACCCTCTCGACCAGGCAGAGGAGTAAAGAAGACTGAAGGGGAAAGCAGTAGGAATTGCTGTTTGTATTATGTGCATAGTAGCAGACAGAGAACCTCTGGAATGAATCAATGTGAAATTCCAAGCGCTGTTGGAATGTGAAATGTTTTAATGCTGCACACATTCTTTCTCCTTCTTACCAAAATTGTTCATTTCAAGTGAAACGGAAATGTTGACGTTGCTGCTTGCCTACATTCAAGGAGAAAATTGATGTAACTTTGTAGTGAAGAAAGTCGTTCCCCTCCAACCATATTAAATGATGACCCTCAATAAAACCTGCTTTTCTCTTTTCAGCAAGAGTGATTGGATGAAAAAATAGAAATAAAATGAGCACTTGTGAGTTTTCTACATAACCTTAATGTGTATACACGCTTTCACCGCTACATTTCTTTTTCCAGCAGTAGTAACTACTATACACACGCACAAAATAAACGTGTGAGTGCTTCTTCTCTTTCACCCTGAAAGTTTCGATTTTAATCATGGAAAATATCTACTGGTGTCCGGTGTAAATGGGTAGTTGTACTATTGGAAGTTGTAATTCACACATAGACATCGGGAATAACAAAACTCTTGTCTCGTTTATCATTATTATCATGCTCGGTTCGTTCACGTTCTCCGTAGTAAATTTACGCTTTCTCAGTTTCTGGAGCGGAAGTGTATTTCTCACTAAACAAACTTCATTTTCTCCTACTCCTGTCATTATTCTTTCATCTGTGCTCCACGCGACATGAGAGGACAAACACTTGATGTTTGATGAGTGATGAGAAAGCGCAGTGGAACGGAAGAAGCCTTCCCATATGTGTAGTCAAGTGCGCCAGCAAGCTTTGGAGCAGTAGGACCGAAACGGCACAAGGCTGGCAACTACTTATCCCTTATCTTGTCGAAACATACATGGAATAATGATAAGTACATAGGTCCTTACACCACATAGCATTACTACACATCAGATGCGTGGAGTTTCATAATATTTCAGAGGGTAGAAACTCTCACGGAAACTTTTTGGAAAAAGTACGCGTGTAAAATAGACCATCTTCCGTGAGCAGGGAAACCAAGACTGATGGTGAAAGCAACAAGGAAAGCTACTTTGGTAGACATTTGGTGGAGAAATTCATTTCATGTGTGGCATGCACCGTTCTGTCTGATTGTATTTCAGGTTATTATTACAGCTAGTTGCACAGCAATGCCAAGTGTTAGGAGGATGTATTTCCTCTACAGCAAACCTAGTGAAAATGGGCATTTCATTTCAGCAGAAATATATGATATGATGTGAGTGCCAACGGCAAAGTTTTTTTTGATGTAGAAATCTCACAGGGGAGAAAATGTTTAAAGCAGTCGGAGAAATCCTTTTGACGCAATAGCGGAACGTAATGTCGACTTTCAATAAACCTCCTTAACAACAATAAGGGAAATCCCATCTCATAATATTATGCAATATCATGAATAAAATGCTCACAAATTTTGGTGTCTCAGCAAACGAAGAGTAAAGTTGTGTACAAAAAAGCAATAAAAATTTGCTTTCTTGCTGATCGCGGAAGAACTGGAAGCAATCTGAAGCTTAAAAGTTTAAAGTATTATTGCCATCTTGCTTTAGCTTTAGCCAGCCAGCTAGCTTTTCTACGTGCTACCATCACCATCTGTTACCATGGATCATAGTGCAAATATGGCAAAACGCAAGAGAGAAAGAAGAGTGCATTAAAGAAAAGGTGAAAGGGTAGGGAAAAATTTCAGAGTGGAATCCTACGTAAGACATTTTGTGTAAAGTGTGTTATTTAGGTTCTGGCTGGGTCGATATATAGCTTTGCTATCTTGCTATCTTGGCTTCAATTTTCAATTTTGCCAAGGGATTTTAGCAGGCTCGAGAAAAGAATCCGATTTGCTACAAATAAAATCCCTTTTCTAAAAATAGACGCTTCCCTTTTTTGAGGAGAGATGAAATACACGTCTTTCTCTTCTTCAGTAATATGACATGAAGGAAGACATTTGTACAGTTTTCGTCTAAATGAAATCGCCCTATAACATGGATTTAAGTGCAAAAAAATATTGCAAAGTTGAAGGCAGTAGTAGTAGATTGAAAGATATTTTGAGTAGCAATTTTCTCACAAACTTGAGGAAAGAAGTCAGAGTACCACAAAAGTAGGCATTATTTAATGTAGTAAAGCTACCATAGTTACCACATTATACAGAGAGACAATAAGGCAGCCTTAATAAGATTTTTGTCACTCCACCAAAAAGCACTCAACTTTTGCTGATGTAAATGTGAAACAGAGTGGAGCGAAGTGGAGACAAGTACTGCTCATTAGAGAGTTATTACAAAAGTGAGATCAAAGAGTGAAGTGTTTTCGTGCCATCATACTCGTGCTTAATGAGCCATTTCATAAAGTAAAGTGGCTTAATGGCTCAATTGGAGCTTTAGAAAGGAAGAAGCAATTAAGCCTTATAAACAGAACAAAAGGTTTGTCGTTTCGAGACGTGCACTATAGTATTGATCGGTGCTGTTTAATTTACTTTTTAGAAACCTGATGAAAGAGAAAGGAAATGAATGCTGAGGGAACTAAAAAACTGATGGGAGAACTATGTGTGCAAAGATAAAGTTTTGCAAACCAACTTGGCTTTGCTGCCAAACGTTCAAGAAACTGAACCACACACTTCCAAAGAAACTTGGTAACCAACGTGGGGGGTAAGACCGCAGAAAGTAGTGGAGAAAAGTTGCTTCAACCTCAAATCCGCAATGGCGTGAATATTTCGCGCTCTCATACCATGAGATGTTAGCTTTCTCCGGAAAACCATGCAAAAATTTTGTTTCACTTACTCTAAATTCAACAACCATTCCGACAATGAAGTACCGTCTGGCCTAGTTACGGGTTCTGACAGTGCATTGCATTAGCTAATCGTTATGACAATTCACACAGACAGGGCAATAGATGCGGTGAATTGTGAAGGACACGAGGATTTTCCATTTTCTCATTAATCACGGCCTTTCTTTTCATTCTGTCATTCTCTACTGACGTTCCAAGCCATTATAAGCTCCACACAGAACAAGAGACGTCTATCTTTATACTGAGATTTGGAAGGGCAAGAAGCTTTATCTAAAGTGAATACTGAATTCTGAAAAGGAAACACAGACGCTTGTACTCTTTCGTTCACTTTTGAATGGAAAAACGTGGACGTAAAAATGTGCAAACAGAGTGAGTCTGTTAAATTCATGTATTTTAGGTAAAAAGGTAAAATAGCAAATAGCAAGATAGTATGCTGCTAGAAATAGAAAAGGAACAAAGGAATGGTTAATGACTGTGGGAGGAACAAAGGCAGTCTTAACTTTAAAAGCTAGAGACACAAGAAAGAAAATCATTTTGTTAAGAACTGAGAACAAAGGTAAGCGGAGAAAGTTGTTGGAAGCAGCTTAATAGAGCAGAACCAGTTCTGATACATCTTGTGTTTGTAACAAAATACTTCGAACGCTTTCTTCTAAGCTTCCTCTGCTAATTCATGCATTAATCAGAAGAAAAAATTGTGCGCGTGCAGTTGACAGGCTAAAAATCGCAGGAGAAACTTGCTTCAAGCAATCAGGAAACGTTTTCTTCGTCAGCAGAATACATGATAAGACGAGGATTGATGGTGCTCTCACGTATACGGCGCTGTCATGATGATGCCGCTTCCATCCGACCTGTTATACAGCGCTGTTTGATGATTCGACTGCACTTTTCGAATGATAAAATAATGTATCTGCCTGTTAGTGCCATTTTCAGGTATATGCCCAAGAAAAAAAACAGAGGTGAATTCCCATATAACTTTCCTCAACTGTTGTTATCATTATCATGCCAAAAGTTGAAAAATCATGTTTGTACTGGCAGAGTCCACTGTATACAATTTACAAAGTCATATCATCATTTGTTTCTCTGCTTTCACGGATTTTCATGGCTTAAAAAATAAATACATCCGCAATTCAAATAATCCTCTCATTTTTACGAAGCTATGAATACTAAATAGATGTGTTACTTTGAGAAGCTATCAGTAAACCCCGTTTATGCCTCAAAGTACACACTCCACTCTATTCCATGATGAGATCAATTCTATCAAGAGCGGAAATGAAAAGCGCTGCGATGTGAACCTAATGAATACAAAATGAGCTCTAGATATACCATATTATTATTATATCTCTCTCCTCTCTCTCTCAAGCCATCTCATCTCTCTAGGCTTTCACGTTTTATGTTGTGGTCATGTCCAGTGGATTCAAACAAGGTGCAGGTCCAATAGCCAACGGCAGCGTTGCGTTGTTTATGTAAAGGGTACTCTTGTTATGCACCGTCATAAATATAAACTACGAAACCACATCATGACATGTTCATCCTCCTCTCTCGTAGTAGGCAAACAGCAAGGGAAAGTATAAAGTGGTACATAGTTGAGCATTCCTCTCAGCACAGCATCTTGTTTTCAAAGAAAAATGGCTTTCGTCTAGCTAACTTTTTAAACCGCTCACATCACAACCAACGGAGAAAATATGCCAAAACTTTTATGACTTTGAATATATTATCACATGTAGCATCCTCCTTCATCGCGTGTTTAGAATGCAACTTTGTAAAGAAAACGTTGCGCTTTATCTAGTTTTAAGAATGAAATACATGCAACACTACTACACACACTCAAGAGCAGCATGATATTATTATTTTGTTGAAACAAGACGGAACAAAATGTCATACGAAATTTCATTGATGAGAGACAAGCGAGGTAAAAAAAATCCTAGCAAAGGGTGATTTCGAGAGTTGTTAGCTGCTGTTAAATTTTGAATGGAATAAATGATGATGGCGTGTGTGGACAAGTTTAGGAATATATTTATGAGATGGTGACAAAGGTCCACTGCCACCAGTACTGACTATAACATATTTTATGTTTTTGGAATGCAGTACAAATTGGAAGTGGAGCGTGAAATTGAATTTATGCTGCCAGACTTGGTGGCGACCATTTCCTCTGAAAGAAGGAAACAGAAAACCGTACACTGACTTCTAGCTCGCCGAATGTTTTTATTGTGGAAGGGGCAAGGCCCCGTGAAAGTTGACGATAATATTAGATGACGATGACGACTTGGGAATGTTTGCTCATAATATTATTATTTCTCTTGTGCAAACACAGCATACTAAGCTTGTTGTGTGTATCTGGTGGTGAGGACTACTGGAGGAGAGTAAAGAATGGCTCATTCTCAATAGCAAATATTTACTTTGGCTCTCCTTACAAACTGACGATGAGTTCTTCCCGATGAGTGGCCCGGGAATGAAAGCAATACCTGTTCGACAATGTCATATACCCTCCATTTCCAATTTGGACAGAGAAAGGAAGAATGAGAGTATAATGAAATGTGATAGAATTACAAGGAAAGTGGAGCGCCAGCGGTAACAGAGAAAATTATCTATTAACCTTTGTGACTTTGTAGGTACAAAAGCGATGCGAGGAGAAAGAAAATTAGATTTCGATAATAATCATTTTTACATGTAGACGTTTTGTTTTCTTATGGTCGTAACAAAAAATAATAATTGCTGCAGATAAGTGAATAGGAATGGATAGGGTCTATAACTTCCTTTCCATTTATTGTTATCGTTTTACTTGGAATGACACCTTTCTCCAGCCCCAGAAAAACATTTTCCTATTATTTGGGAGGGCCCATAATCTGGTATGGGATGCTTTTCATGGGTGATTATGGGAATTTGAGTACCTTGTGGTTATTGCCTGTATGACGGATAGAAAATCGGTTTGAAAGGAGGAATTGCAAAGTTGTAATTGTAGTAATGATTTTAGTTTACCTTTATAATCACAGTGAAATATACATGGAGATAGGATGATGCAATGCTCCAGGGTTTTGTGAATAGTCGGCGAGTCAATCAACTTCCTTTTGGCACATATCTCCTCAACATACTGACTATGAACATGGCTTCCAATTCCCTGCCAAATAAAAATGGTAACGGCGTACCTATGGATAGTGGAGACGATGTAAAACGTTGACTGGAAATTTCCACACATTTTAGTGCTGCCATCATTGCGCCTTTGCAAGGACTGACTCCTTGATAACATTTCCCTAACGATTGGCTTGTACTGCGTTACAGGATTCTCCAAAGGTGGCTAAAGTACATCTTTGATTCATTCTTACTCATCGGTTCTACCAGTTTCCAAACTGCATCTTTCAAAAATGTATTTCAGTATGTATATTATAGAGTTTAACCGGAAATAATTATTCGTTGTCTTGTCTCGCTGTCGCTGACAAAAGAAAATATGAAACCATAATTAAGCCTCGCCCGTAATTAAATCACCAAAATGTGACAAGATATTTTAAAAAGCACTAAAATATGTTCAGTCTAGCAAACAGTTTTAAAGAAAATGTCATGCCATGAACGCTAACAAAGCAGAAATAACAAGACCCTGTCCCCGTCCTTCTTATCAAAAGACGCGTTTCCATTCTCCTTTGTTGCGTTGCTTGTTTTTCCATCCAAACCAACAACAGCTGAGCATGTGCTTTAAATGCACAGCGCATTGACAAGAAGAAGCTGCATCTTTTGTTTGCCAACTAGCTATGATGTTTTGTTTGGTAAGCTGTCAGACGGGCGGTTTCTTTCCTTCGCTTCAGCAAGAATTCATTCTGAAAGACAATTTTTCTTGAACGCGTTGGTTCAAAAGAGGTAGAAGCAACTAATTAGTAGTAATTATGGTAAGTAATCATTCATGCAATCTTGTTGTATTTAATTTGATTTCTATAACTTAGTGCTATGGTTTGATAAGATGGTTTCCTTATATTTTTGTTTTGTATACGCATCCTAATTTGTTCTCATTACGTCGGTGAATTATATATAAGTGGTTGCTTTTGTTTCCATTGCAGGAATGTAAGAGACAAGATTGAAAGGACGCCAATGTCAACTTCTACATCAGAGTCATATTTTGAAGAGGATGATGAAGAAGAAGAGATAAGTAGCGCACCTGCGTTTTTTACAGATTTAGATCAGTCCGTGGAGCACTTTATTTTGGACTGTCTTCAGTTTGACGACTATAAAGGACGAGATCCCCGAGTTTGTCACAGTTTCTACCAACTAATCCACGACAGACTAAATGTAGCTCTTAATCGAGGCTTCCTGCAGAAAGATGACTTTATGGAGTATTGGGAAAAGTATGACTCTTGGGTGGCGTCGGCGGTCGAAGAATTTTCGGCACCTAAGAAACCTGATGGAAGTGGAGAAAGCGTTCGGAAATTTCCTTCCAAGGCGCCTGTCATCCCAGATTCAGCAAAAGTGAAGCACCTGCTTTGCAAAGGGAATATTTATAAATGTATCAAAGAAGTGTTCCTCAAATCTCGAAACGAGCAAAATCAGTACAATCTCGCTGATCTCAAGACTCGATTGCTGTTTTTTAATAGACTGAGTCATTACAGCGCAGAGATTATGGATCATTACTGGCATCGGTTGCTGTGTTCCACAATTGACCAATTGATGCTCTACTTGACCGTGGCCAAAAACCATGAAGCTTCCGCACCGACTACGTCTTCCTCACAACCAGTCAACATTAAACCGGAGGAAATCAATTTGGAGCCTGAAAATCCACCAAAAGCTGCTTCGCCTGTATTATTGAAAGCTGACCTGGAAACTTTAGAGGAAGCAAAGTTGAGTGAAGAATTAAATTCTGTTATAAGCAAATTCAAAACGGTCCATGGAGCTGATTGGCAACAGAGACTGAAATGTGAGAAACCGCTAATTTACGCCAAATTTTTGGAAAGACAAAGGAAATTGCTGCAAACTCGGAAGGCTAATTTTTCCCAGGAAGAAAAAAGGTATCACGTGATGAAAATGAAGCAGCAATTTAAAGATAAGTTGAAAAACAAAGGTTGGTCGACAGAGGAGATTGAAAAGAAAGTGGCGCAGATGGAACAACAGATTGTCGACAAGTACAAAAACATAGCCTAAAGAATAATTGTCAGTACTTGATTTTTTAAGAAAAAATTGTATAAGTTAATTCCATTATCGTATTTTTAAATTCTTCCTATCAAAACTGTTTTCAGTTAGTTTAGCCCTATATATAGTTTTGAGTAACATTAATAAATACCTACAATTTTGTACAATAATTATCAATTTTACAAAAAATGTGGCGTGCTATAATTAAACTTCAAACTCAGTATTAAAAAAGCGTTTGAGAAACAAAATGATCAATGCATGCATTCTCTTCCAGACTAACATGGCTCTGTCACATTTTTATCCAAAATTGGAATAAGGGTGGCTTGAGTAACCTTATCCAAACTAAAACTCATATTGGGCTTGCTCAATTGGGCTCAATTTGCTACGATATGAGGTTCACTGTTCACATTTGTGTCTACAAAGACTGTGTCTAAAAATCTATTTTTTTGTAGTTTTGTAACATTTCATGATTTTCCTTCTTCTTTCGACCTTCAAAATTCAATGAACTACTCGAAATATTTAAGTAATTCGTTCATAAATAACAGCAAATCAACCATCAATACTTCATATTGGTTTCGACGCGTTCAGAAAAGTTTGTTTTATTGGCTGAAATTGAATTCTACAAGCTGTGGGTGATATTATTAATATTTCTATTTCCCATCTCATTTCTGCAATTATGCGTATAGTTCACAGCAGGATAATATACTAAACTATTTCCAAATATAAATGATGTTACGTAGGTAGTTGCATTTATTTACATTTCTGTACTAAATGACAATTATGGCAGGTAAACGGTTCATCGGAGAAATATGGGGGCTCTGTGAGATTTGTGGTTGTAACAATTATATTTTCGTATGTAACAGTAAAACCAAATAAAAATCAGATCTTTCCAAAGATGTTTTGCTTGAATGTCAAAATTAAATCCTGGCAGAAATTATTAGTAAACTTAATAACCTCGCGGTTTCTTTTTCGATGATGACGCTGGAATTCCATTGCAAAGATTTGTGCGACAGAAACAGTAGGCCGCAGGCATATCATTGCTTTGCTCGCATGTACCCGCTTTAATGTCATGTCCATCTATGCACATTCGAAGAATTACTTGGCCTGCGTGGTAACCCTCCCGGTTTCTCTCATTTGCAGTTACCAATAGGCAAGAAGATACTGGCTCTGGCTCTTCCACTTCAACAACTGCATCTTGGTTTTCTTCACTTTCCAGTTCCAATTCCTGCAGACCCAGATCCCCATCCAAATCCTGACTGACCTCCTCCTTTGGATATCGGATTGGTGGGTATTGGCACGTCTCCCGTTTCATTTTTGGCAGCGTCGTGTTGCATTCCGAAAATTCACAGTAGTAACACTCAACTTCAAGACAAAGACGAAATTTTAAATTACATTCTTCAACTGTTGACCTCACATGCAGAAAAATAATACATAGGTAAATACTTACGACTTTCATGTCCTTTAGACGCGCTCAGGAAAAATAGAATTAAAAGCAACGTGAGCGGAAGAAATACGGAGATGATCCGATAAGGTTGGTTAAAAATATGCATTGTGTAAGGTGAGAAGAGTACTATCGTGAGTATGCATGTAACGCAAGTCTTTATCACATTGATTGAGTTAATTAATTACGGCTAAAGTAATTACCATTAGTATTTAGCTATAAGCACTCTGTTTTTATCAATGCTACATTTATGACTTGTAATGAATTAGCATCATATTTTTACAGTATAACATTCGCCGTCCCATGTATTCAATAAAAATTGGCATTACGACACATTAAGGTCGTTAATTATTTTAGGCCGTGAACAATTTGTGATGATGATGATAAGTAAACACGACACTAAATCTGGTAAAAAATCGAAATTATGTACATGTGTCAGTCTACATAAATTACGTACATGGAAATTCTTAGCCGAAGCCGTCGCTGGCATTTCGTGCCTCCAGGTGCATTTTCGAAATTTCGGTTAACATATAGGCAGAGACACTAACAAATATAGCATGTACATTTCGGAAATTTGGGTTACCATATATATCAGGTACATTTTGGAAAGTTTCGGTTAACAAACATAGCGGGTACATGTTGGAAACTTCGGTTAGCAATTATAGCGGGTATATTTCGGAAACTTCGGTTAGCAATTATAGCGGGTATATTTCGGAAACTTCGGTTAGCATATATAGCGGGTATATTTTGGAAATTTCGGTTAGCATACTTAGCGGGTACATTTTGGAAATTTCGGTTAGCATATATAGCAGGTTCCTTTTTGGAAATTTCGGTTAGCATATTTATCGGGTATATTGGTTAGCATATTTATCGGGTATATTGGTTAGCATATTTATCGGGTATATTGGTTAGCATATTTATCGGGTATATTTTGGAAATTTCGGTTAGCATACTTAGCGGGTACATTTTGGAAATTTCGGTTAGCATATATAGCAGGTTCCTTTTTGGAAATTTCGGTTAGCATATTTAGCGGGTATATTTTGGAAATTTCCGTTAGCATACTTAGCGGGTATATTTTGGAAATTTCGGTTAGCATATATAACGGGTATATTTTGGAAACTTCGGTTAACAAATATAGCGGGTACATGTTGGAAACTTCGGTTAGCATATATAGCGGGTATATTTTGGAAACTTCGGTTAGCATATATAGCGGGTATATTTTGGAAACTTCGGTTAGCATATTTAGCGGGTATATTTTGGAAACTTCGGTTAGCATATTTAGCAGTGACGTTTTAGAAAATTTCGGTTAACATTTATTGCAGGGACATTTCTAATGAACCACTCATCAAGCAATCTCCAATGAACCAAGTCAAAGAAATTTCATTAAACTTTATAACCTATTGCAACAAGAAACTTGAGAAGGAGAAAACTGAAAAGTTTCAAGCTGCTTTTCTGCACGATATTTCACTTGCAGTGCGACATTAGTCCTCGTCATATTGATGGTAATTGTGAACTAGTCTTTCAATTTGATAATTTGCGCTTTAAACTATTACAAGGCACTTTGTTTTTTCCATGCAAAAAAATTTAGCAGTTTATTTTGAACAGATTTTCAATAAAATTATTAATTCTCTAACAAACTCGGATTAGATGTACGCCTGATTTGAAACAATTCGTTGTATAAATATAATTGCAGAATGTACATGACATCATTTTCACTAGACAATTTGGAAGTCGGCCTCGGCACAAGCTTCGACGTTGTTGTCATCGACACGGTAAAGAATGTATTGTGTGGTAATGGTTTGTCCTTGAAGTTCCTTGGTAGCACCGCCAGCAGCATTAACAATGTAGGTTTGTCCTCCTTGTACAGCGCTGTCGGAAACTGGTCGTTCGTAAACTGTTTGTGCTTCACCATCGGTAATGACAATGAATCTAACTCCAAGTGCGTCAATGTCTTCACTAGGAATGAACTCTAGTTCGGACTGGCGAGGCTGACCATCACCGGGAAGGCGACAGGTTCCTTCACCAGAGCAGCCATCAACGCGCCATTCCACGACACGTCCAGGTCCACCTGAATGATACAATGTGACATTGTTCAGAAAATTAGCTAATTACCAACAATTTAATATCTCGCTGTAAGTAAAAACTTACCACATGATCGAAGTCCATTCACTCTGCCCAGATTATTGTTGGAGGAACCCTCTCCAGGCTGAGTCACTTCAATTCTGGAAGAAGTTCGGTAGTAGGGTCCAGCCATAACCACCATGGAGGCGGCGAGAAGAAGGGCAACAATAGACAAAGTGTTCATTTTCAGAATTTCCCACGAAATTGGGAAACTAATTTTTTCGAAAATGTGGAAAGTTACTAAAGGAGAATGTTATATGAAATGATATCGAATTGATACGAATTCGCTTCCCTTTTATACAACGTGCTTTGAAGACATCGAGCTATCATTCGAGGCTAACGTATTAAATGTTACCTTATTGCCTGCCAATCTCTCAAATTCATTTCCAATGGGATGTGTTGATGCATAAAATTACGGTCTCTAAATGCACTGGCCAACTAACGCAAGATTTGAAAACTAGGTCAGTGTGAGTGTCCTAGTTGCATTCTCAGAAAAATATGCACAAGAGAATTTTGTTTTGGAAGAAATGTCAATTTATTAAACTTGAAGACATCCATATTACGTGCACTGCTTGACTTAATTTTGTTTGTTCCAGTTTTCAAACTGATAAACACAACACGCGAGAACCTTCAACAATGATGATTTATCAAAACGTGATTTTATTTCACTAATAATAAATATTAATTGCAAGCAGATGAAAAAGGGTACAAGGTGGTTGGAAAGGGCAGGTAAGAGTACACATGAATATCATTTTAATTTCAATTATTGTTATTATTTACGCAAGGTAATAGGTACATTCACCATGTATGCTAAAACAATGGCCTTTTAACGTTGTCACCGTACTGACCACCGAAATTACCTGGTGGACTGTAGTTAGCAACTACTACCCACCACCGTTTCTTAGGATTCCATGCAATGCCAATACCGATTTGCTTGGTACTTTTCCAAACTACAGCAGTGAAGTGGCCTGTTTGCAAACTGAATCCAGGACGATTATAATCGTATTTCGTGTGCTCATCGTACCATTGTTTCACAGCGAAGCGAACGGCATCAACTTTATCTCTGACTTGATTGGCAGCCAAGTTCTCACCGACACCATGGGCTCCAGAATGCTTGAACAAATCATTCGCTGCCAGATATTCAGCGAACTTTTGCGCTCCTCTGTGTAGCTGTGAGACGTTTAAATATTTCCTTTTTAAATTTTGGATGGGTAATAAATGCATACATGATTTTAAGTTTAAGGATTACCGAAGAATCTCCAACCAAATTAGGGGACCCATGGCGACGCCTGTACTTGTTATGTTCCGCAACAGCAGCATTCCAAACTTTGTTCCCACTTTCACCACTGCCAATTTCTTTAGAACCAGTTGAGTCACCTTTACAGGTACTTGCTGAGCTTATTGCATCATTAAAGCCCAGATCTTGCAGATACGAATGGCTAGGTGTCCCGGGGGCAATGACGGACGATCTTCCATTACAGTTACTGTGCTCGTAAACCATAATACACTGGTTTGCTGTGTTAACGGAAGATATTACATCGTTCCATTCTGGGGTGAATGTGAAGCACATGCCCGAGTGAAGGTTTACTTCAATTCTAGACCCTATCAAAAACCAACACTTGAAATAAAAACCAGGTAAATATATTTAAAAGTTGACCGTCATGAAAAGCCAAATATACCTTGAAAATGGGAATTCTCGTAAAATGTTACTTTTTCGGCATTACAACAGCGAATTGAAAAAGTCACGACAATAATTAAATTCAAATTCAGTGAACTGATAAGGTACATTTTGCGCAAAATTTTCACTAGTCAGTTTTACTAGCAAACATGTAATTGATTAAACTATGATTTTGATTAAAATGTTTGAAGTGATTTTAGAATACAATTCACAATAAAAACTCTCAGCTTTGAAATTGTCGATTCTTCAACCGCTCTGCGCTATATTTTCCGTAATTGTTGATATGCTTATTTTCGTGATAGAATATGAATGGAAAAAGACCAGTCAAGTATTTGCATAACTGTTGTACATAGGTAATCAATTAAATATTAATTGTTATTGTTGTTAAGTCAATTTCGGTTAGTTGATAAATTACAAAAAACCTGTGGAATAATTGCTTATCCGTTGTACTTTTTTGTGGCTACTGTGGTCATCTAATTAATCCATTTAAATGAAAATCCGCAGCACGAGTTTCCCTTACCACGATATTTAACCATCCTATTGCACCGAGCGAAGAATCAGCCAACTTGAAGTACCGTTTCTGTGTCTTGACAATGATGATACACATTGCATTTGTATTTCTGTGTTACCGCCGATTAGCGACTACGACACTTGTCAACCATTATTTGTCACAATAAATGAAATATTTACCTATAGGTAAATATACATATGCACATTGGCGTTTTTAATTTATTATTTCTAATCGTAGATATCATATTTAATTTCCATTGCAAATCATTGAACCCCTTTCTGTGTTGGTAGGGCTTTTTATGTTCCAAAATACTTTCGTTCTCCATACACTTGTTTATTGCTTACTATTTTTTATTAAGCCAGTTCGTTTTAAACTGCATAGTGTTCGCCTAAAATATGCATACCTAAATGAAACCGCAAATTAGCCGTGAAAAAGGGATTGTGTGGGTACAATTTGATGTCTTGTTACTGTTGACCTGGTGAACCATTACAGCACCAAGAGACAAATATGAAAATCAACGATTCTATGTATTTTCTCAACTGATTGAAAATCATTACTTTAGTAAATTCTTGAGTTGGTTATTCTACTGAAAACTGCCACGAAGGCAAGTTACTTTTTGTGGTTCGGACGAGTTTTATTCAAGTTTTGTCATTCGATTTTAATTTCAAAAGAAATTCTTACATTTTATGCTCATTACATTGGATATTTACATTAAGTTAGTAGCACAGTTTTTTAATGACATGACTGGTCGCTTCCAGTTCCTCAAATCAGCAGTGGCGTCATTATCATAAGCGATTGTTCTATTTACTGAATTTCCCGAGCACTCCTCTCCGTCAAAGTATTCAAGACAGCCATCAACAACAATAATGCTGCCCAAATTTTTACGCCACTTTTCCCCTTCGTATAATGTAAGGCACTCGTCAGGTACCAAAACCCTGTACTCACTTTCCCCTTGAAAGCTTTTCTCTGAAAACATTCTGAAACTGCTATAGTTGCCATTGTCAACCATACACATGCCTAGACCATTTATATTGCCTCTCCAACTAGAAACGTTTTTCGACATTGGAAGAGATTCATCAAGTGACATGAATCCGTCATCACAATGGCATCTAGTGTATCCTGAGCAATCACTGTTGCTCCAAATCCTAATACAGTCAGCTTTATATTCCAAGGAACCAACACGACCAACCCATTTGTCGGGAATGCGATTACATTGACCGGATGTAATTGCGAAACTTTCGTTCAAACCAAATCCCTCTTGGTTCTCGAAAAGTTTAACCAGTTGCTGAAGAGTTCCATAGAGCGGGCCAGGTTCTATGGCCACCGCATCGTCATCGTCAGTCATGCCCTTAATTATTGTGGAAGCATCACGTTCAGGAACAGTGCAGCATTTGATTCGAACATTATTCAAGGCGCTATTATCCCCTGAACACATTTTAAAGATCTTTAAATATATCATCTACCTATATTGCTTACGCAAAATAATTTATGATGTGTAGGTATTTACCTTCCCATTGTATTTCTTCTACTTGCGTTTGTATGCCACAAACTCCGGATCCCCGGGGGCACACGACGGCTTCAGTGTACTCTACATCCGGGTATAGATTATCTTTCTCGTCATATCCTTCAATTTCTTCACCATCTGAACAAATCATTTTCAAATTCACTGCTCCCACATCATCTACAAGTGGTCCTTGATCTTGTTGGGATTTTAGCCGAAATCCTACTATGTAATTTCCGTCATTACTGCCACAAAATAGCCTACGCTGGAATTGACCGTAGGTAGCACTCGTACTTGAGATCCATTCAACTTGATGTGATTGCAGTTCATCTTCAGAAATATTATTTCCGTGAGGATTTCCACACGCAAGCCATATTCCGTTCAGAGCTGTGTTATCCTCATTAAAAGGGTCCCTATAATCCATTCGAAGCTGGAAACCAATTGCAAATTTATTGGGATTTCTGGAACAATTTACCAGATCACCCCAAACACCACGGTCCGTTATCTGCGGGCTTTCTATAATTATTCCATGATTTTGGAACGGAAATGACAATGCGAATATGAAAAGAAAGAATGATAAAAACATAGGTCGATTCATTGTCGGTTTGAGAGTATTCATGTTGCAAAAAGATTTATATGATTACTTGAAGAAGACTGTCTGATCTGATTTGTTCAGCACTACTGTACAGTATAATTCTGAATTTGCGCTTTTGGTTCATGGTCATATGTTCAATTAGTAGAATACATTTACAGAAATAATACAACATTAATTAGGTTAAGCATCTGGCACACATTTATTTTCATTACATAGTATGGATACATCAAGGAGATTAACGACCACATTCGAAAATTTCAATTCGGCCTTGGGAGAATATTACCTAAGTTGTGAATTATATATCCACCAGTTCCTTTAGTTACCTTTGTCGCGTAAATGTAACTTTGAAAGGCTATTAAAACTTTTCGATAAGCGATAAATAAATAAATTTTATAACTTAGGAATAAAATGAATATCAGTTAATGTAAAAATACTTTGTTTATACATTCTAACGCGTGTTTGTCGTGAATGGTGCTGAATATATTGTTTATGAATCAGAAATCAGATTTATATGCGCGCCTGTGTTCCGATTGAGAGCATACATTTTGTTGTTTTTAGGGCTTTTGTGATTAATGAATTGTGTATGTATTATCACTGATAATGATAATACGTAGTGCTAGGAAACGCCAACAAGTTTGGATTAATAATGATAGATTATCAGTATTACATATTCAATTTGCAAGGAATCTATAACTATTTTCTGCGAAAACAAAATATTTATTAATTTGTTTTATGACATATTTATGCACATTTTTAAACCTCATGGGTAATTAAAAACAAGGTGTGTCATGCAGTCCGAATATTTTTCGATACGCCATCCAGCAAGAAGTTTAATTTATGTCTCTTTATGTATGTATATACCTGTTAGTTATTTAAGTACTGGATTACGTAAAAGTTTTGAAAAAAAGGTCAGGACACTCTCACCTTACATGTCACACCCAGCAAGACATCTATTCGGTATAATGTATCGGTATATAAATAACCTAATGGTTTGTAAATGGTAATTTGTTTAGACACCTTGGAAATATCACTTACATTCCTTATTCCGAGAACATGTAACGTTCACGTTGCATATTATTACCTATTGACTTAGAATTAACAGACTAAAAATAGCATTTGATGTGCACTTTAACAATTATCGAAATCCATTCTGCCAAATAGTCAGTAAAAATAATAATTGAGTTGGGAAGCTGTTATATCTTGCATTTTAGTTTAATTTGCTGCAAAGCCCATTATGTGGCAACAGTACAAAATGACAAATATATTGAAGACTCTTTTTACGGTTATCTGCATTCATTCTATTTTCATATGTGAATGTAGTAGAGAACTTGAAATGTGTAGGAAGGATCTGAGCAATTGTAATAGGAATCTTGGTTTGTGCGACGCTAATTTTGGATATTGTAACAGGAAACTTCGGAATTGCCATGTTGAGCTTGAAGAGAATCAAAGTGAACTGCAAATTGTTACCAATACTTATGAAGAAACTGCGTTACGGTTCACTGTGCATTTAGCAAAACGAGAAGAGTACTCTGAGGCATCCACTGAACTGCACGCGATAAAAAACTACGAAAGACATATCGGCGCTGTGATCAAGTTGACATACGATCAAAACGTTACAAATGTTCTTCGCGTTGCGTCATTTATTAAACAACTAAGATGGTGTCGTGATTTGGCAAAGGGACTCCGGACACTATATTACGAAATGAGAAAAAGTGGCGATTTACTCCGACCCGAAATTTTTCTTCTCCCATGGTCCGCTTCCTGGTGCCCACATAGCGATGATGTCAAGGATGTACTAGCGACTATTAATATACACGTGAAGAAAATGCTTTCACTGTGGGCTACAAACATTTCCAGTAACAATTTTACTCAAATTGTTACATTTATCGACAGTAGTTCCGTGGCAGCTTTCAGTTTTAGGCGAGTTCAATCCGATCTATTTAAAACGGTTCTCGACAAAGTGAGCGGGAAAGAGAAGCATTTCTTTGAGGAAATTGTTACACTTTTAAAATTTGTTCACGCGGTTCCACACACGCCAATTCAAGGAAAAGGTTATTCCGCGTTGCTTAATGAACTAAAATCAAGAGACCGAGAGCACAGCGAAGAAACAATTGCAGTTGCCTATGAAATACACAAAAAATGGCAAGTCAGCTCGAAACTTGGACTCAAGTTGTATCAGGAAATATACCAGAAATTGTACGGAGAGATTCCCACGACAATCCGAAATCTGTTCTGGCATACCAACTGTTCCATAAAAAATGAGCATTGGAATGAGTATCTTCACACGACCATTGAAGTACGATGGAATGAAGGAAATCGTCAGGTATTTACCAGCGCTCCTGGATACAAGATTCCCGAAGAAGAATGGCTTTTAGAACCGTATTATTCCTCTGATGGTCGGATATACTTCAGAATAAGAATAGCGAGCGAGGCAACTGAATACTTGTACCTTTGTGAAGGTATGGAGGGTCGCCATCATTGGTTATCGATGTGTGCAGGTAGTCATGGTAGTCGCACCAATAATGACGTGTGGAATCTGATTCCGTCACAATGGAGACACCCTGAGACAAAGCAATTATTTTTAATAAAGATTAATGACACATCTGAAATGTTTGCATTTCCTTCGGAAGAGCAACAAATGGGGCTAGAGGTACGGGAAGTAAAATTAGGAGAGCCAATGTTGGGAAGCTTCTGGAATGTGGAGTGTGCTCCTTCGCTATCTAATGAAAACAACACTATACACAAAACATTTTAAATATAGTTAACATTTTAGTGATGCTTATTAAACCGTTATATGTATATCCTAATAGTATTAGATCAGGATCAACGTATGAATTTGCTACTAATTGTTAATTTTTAATGAATAAAATATAAAGACTATATTATGACTGCCTTTGATTGTTCGTGTTCCTTTGAAAAACCATTTCCCGTTCAAACACATTCGTATGTATATTTATGAAGGAATATAATTGCATGCCGTAAGCTCGTCACTCATGAAGGTCGTTTTTCGTTATAAACACTCGCTTTTATCAAACGAGACCATTGAATTGTTAGGCAAAATATTTGGAACAACGGTGCTCTAGTTCTAGTTGTATTCAAGGACACCAAAAGGTTAGTTCATATCCAATTATTATGATCACCAATATTACGATATGATATAACGATGGGAGGCCGCACACATTTTTATAAGTTTCAGCCAAAATATAAAACCCAAGTTATAAGTAGTAAATTAAAATAGTAATGAATTACAATTTCCTTTATTTAGATACTACCAACTGTGCTCAAAATTGCTTACAAGATTCTCGTATGATAGCACAGCAAATTTTTTTATTTACCAGATATCCTTGCTGTTTAGAGATCCAGATAGGTAGTTGATTCACGAATGATGGTGGACATTGCTGGAATCAAGCGATATGTTTAGCTTCTGCAAAGCTGCCTCCCAGTCTCCCACATCAGATTGTTCTTTTGTGAATTTCAGGGGCAGTGGACTGTCTACACAATGAGTCACAATAGCTGTTTACAAATTTACAAAATACAGGCGATGTTAATGACTTAAATTCGTATTAAAACGGGAAAGGGCCAGCTAAACTTAAATATATATATTTTTTAAATCCAGTAGGTTTTTCTGCTATTTACCCATAGCTTCTTGACTGCATTTAGGAATGAAGAAGCTTTGGACACCGCACTTTGAACAGAACAAGTGCTTTGCTCGATGAGTGCCAAACGTGTAAGGGCTGAGGTCTGTGTGACCCGAGAGAAGTTTGAAAGTGGACGATGACACCAAAAAATGATCAGTCTGCTTCTTTGTACAAATGGAACACCTGAAATGCGTAATAAAAGTATATCCAAGAAGATAATATATTTTATGATTAAGAGCGAAAAATATGGCTACAATTTCTTTATACTTTATGAAAATTGTTACATACTTGCAATGAAAAACTTGCAGTTCTGCTGGGGCAAGCACTTCATATCTCACCGTCCCACAATGGCAGCTACCAGTGTATTTTATCAAAGGTGACATGCTAAAGGCTAATGATTTCTATTTTGTCTTTAAATCTTAAACAGCGTTAATACCCTACCAATTCATAACTGAAACGGTTCCAAGGAATATTTGAAAGAACAAATTTGTTAAATCATGATAACATGCTCCACAAACGAAAGTTTCATTCATTAATTAATTTTATATAATTCGCAACCAGCCTCGAAAGATTTTATGGCACAGCAAAAAACCTAACCCAAGTAAAAATCGGTGATGTATTTTTAGCTTTTGGCTGTGGCTAGTATTCAATCACTCGTGTCTTAATTGTACATTCAGACGCTCTAGTTAAAATGATTGACGGAAATAGGTAATTTTTCAGTTCCATTGAGAGGCCATACGAAAATAGAATGTCAAAACGGACATTTTATTATTTATTACAGGTAAAGTGTAAACTTTTGCAGCATAAACACAATATTTATACGAATATTCATCTGTTAGAATGTTCATCATTAGTTCCAAATGAGTTCTCAATATTTCAAGTAGACTAAAAAATGTTTTGTGCTGATAATTTACAATTATAATATTGTGTAGAATAACTTGACAATTTTGTACGTGCCAGTGCAACAAGATTATTACTACAAAATGTATTAGCTACTGTACTACACCCGCAGACAAGTGCGTGCTTTCCCATATAATCCTTTCAGCAAACGCGCATCCATATTATTTATTAGGTATACTAAAATTCGATGATTTTTTAAGTTGTGAAGAAATGACGAGTTAGTGGTTACTTTCATCCCGATTTTTGAAAGTATTTGGAAATATGTAGTTTTCCAATTGTCACCTTGTCCTTGACCAAGATCAAAATTGTCACAGCCAACCTTTACGACAAATTAGTTCAACTTGTGGAAATACATATGCATCAGTTTTGTCTCTTGACAATTAAATAATTAGACATGCAAACTCATTTAAACAGCTGTGCATGATTAGTGTATGTGTACTTTATACGAACATATTATAAGCCCAACGAATTTAGAGCTAAATGAAAATACATTTTTATTGTATTGACCATTTGTGATAAAATTGATAAATAATAATAATTTATTTGTTGAAAGTTGCTTTAAATGTTCTCTAGTTGCCGTTGTTGTCAGTGTTCTCGTCGTTTTTGGCTGGATGGATTATGAGATCTTTTGGGAATTGGCTGTGTTCCAAATACTCCAAAATGGCAGGCTCCCAGCGACTTCTGTTTGGCCCAAAGATTTCTATGGATTGCCGAGCGTTCATATTGAAAATCCGCTGGAGAGTGTCAAAAACGACCTCGAACATGGGAGGAGCTATGAGAAAAAGTGTCACAAGAAATGGATTCTATGATGTCATATTATTGCGATTTTATAGGATGAAGGGAAAGTTTCATTCTAAAAAATGTAGAATCATTCCATAAGAATTTAATGGCTACCATTAATAAAAACAACACGTTCTGCAACTCGAGGAAAATGAGCCTGTAGCGTTTCACCAAGTCCAGAATAAAATGACAGACCTTGATTGAAAAGAAATAAAAAACAATTAAATGCGTTCCCATTAAATTATATTCCCGACACCGGCGCTCTAAATGGTTTAGTGGATGATTCTGTTTATTTTAAAAATTACAATGGAGACATCCATGTTTTTGCAAACTGTATCCTTCCATGTTAGCGAGAATAGTGAATTGGCTGACCTGCGTAACAAAAGTAAAAATAAATCCAAATCTAAATAGAGATGCAAAATAAACACATACCTAGTTTTAAAAAAAATTCATACATTCTTTCCTTTGGCACGTGCTTTCCAAACTTTCAAGTCCGCCTCTTCCATGATTTTGGAAAAGTAACGACCCAATTCGGAGAGATGCATCATTGTCGACATTTTGCTGATATTCCATGCACCCAGTTTAATATACAGTACTACAAACAGATACAATGCAATATGTTTCCGTAAATTGAACAATGTTTTTCAGGTAAATGGTATGCCTACTACTTATCTGGGATATATCAAATACACACTCAATTTATGTAAGGAAAATATTACAAACTGGAATGCACTTACATGGTCGACCTTCTTTGTCCATCGTGCTAACTTGATATGGATACTCTTCATTCATTTCTTTCCAATTTTCCTTGAGAATCGTATCCATTTGGTGAGCCTTCCTCCATTTTAAATTCTATTTAAATGATTTAAATTTTAAATACCAAATTTCATCACATGATAACAAAAATTAAGTTACCCTTTTTAGCAGGTCCATAGCCTGATCCACGTGAAAATTTTTAGCAGCCAGCCATCTAGCTAGGTACAGGTCATCGTTCATATACGTGTGTGGCAATTCAATTTCAGTTTTCACCTGCTTTTTCAACTGAAAACAAAAAATGTGCGTCTCATTCTGCCCCATTCGTCAAACCATCCTGAAATCTGTCTTTATTTGCCAATACCTCTTTAATTGTATCCTTCTGCCATGTTGTAAGCCTATCCAGGGATAACTTGCACGAATGTGCCACCCCAACGGTCATTACAATGCATAGTAATATACCAGCACTAAATCGTGGTCTACACAAAAATGTTGCTGCAGTCATGTTACTCTTGGAAACTTTACAGCCTGTTCCGGTCATTTTTACAATGCCACAGGAATTACACTTAAAGACCTAAATAATAACAGAGAAATCTAATTTCGAGCTTTTCATGTAATGACGCTGAGAGAAATGCAACAGTTTCGAACAGAAAATGGAAACTGAAATCTCGTAAGAAAATAGTTGCATACCTATTTGTAATGTCAGTAGGTGCAAAAGGTTCTCCCAACTAGTATACAGGTGAGTGGAGTAAATCTTAGGACCCAAGGGTCTGGTTTATGAACTGAATGGAATAAGTGAATTGTGCTTGACATGGAATGCTGTGTGTATGCATATCAAGCACATAAATTACTTTACATGTATTGAAAGTATACTCATATACCCTAAATGGCTTATTAGTACCGTTAGATTTCACTTTCATTTTCCCCTTCTTTGCCATTATCCCTCACTTTTCATTTGGAAAGATGACCCTTATTCAGTTCTCATTTTGATCCTAATTTTAGAATAGAACTGGAGCAATGTATGGCCTAAGGAAAATTTCCCCAAATTGAATTTGCTAGTTGCTAAATTGGGTTGTTTGTGTGAACAAGTTCATCGGTGTTGTCCAAACAGGATGATAATTTGCATGGACAAACATAATTAAAATGTCTTATCATCGACATCCGTGGCTGTTGAGCAGCAGCGTAGTTTTAATTGCGGTGACGATTGTGTTGGTAATAGTAATAACACCACAAGATGCAAATGGATGGCAGTTATCTCTTGGGTCACTGAGTGAGTCTGAAAAGGGTGCCATTGATAAGCTCAGAGATATAGTACAAGATGAGCTTACTCATGAATATATGAACGAGGATATTTACCTTCTGAGATGGCTCATTGTCAAGAATTTTAAAATAGACCAGGCCGCTAGGCATCTCAGGGAAAATTTGAGATGGAGAGAAAAAAATAATGTGGACAATATTTTGGAGGAGGACTGGTCAGAAATGAATTTACTGTTTCCGTACGAGTTGGATGCGAAAGATAAGGACGGACGACCATGTAGGTTCCAAAAATAAAAAATTATGATGTTGCTTATATGATTACCAACAGTAATTAAAATGATTAATTTGTATTTTGCAGTGCTTTACTTTAGCATTGACAATTGGGACATCAGCAAGTTGTCAAGTAGGGAAGGCTCCCTATCGAAATTGGGCAGATATTTCACCAAGATGGTAGAGGAAACCGATGAAAAAATTAGGGAGATGAGGGCCGAGGGACAAAATGTAAATAATTATATGTGTAAAAATTAAAATGGTTCTTGAATTAGATATTTGATAAAGAATTAGAAAGCATCTTTTAACTATTTTTGTGCAGGTGACCCAATTTAATCTGCTGATTAACATGAAGGGCTACACAATGCAGAGACATGGATGTTTCAGATGCATGGCATTCTACTCTGGACTTGGGCAAACAATGGAATCACATTACCCCGGATCTGCTGATCAACTGATGATTGTTAACGGTAAACCAAAATAAAAGTACCGTTGTGAATGAATGACTGGTGACTGTGGGTGGATTATGTCAATGTGATCTTTGTCTATGTCAGCACCTCCAATGTTTGAAGCCGTCTACAGTTTCCTGAAAAGAGGTCTAACCGAGAAGAGCAGAGAGTCCATGAAAGTTTATGGACAAAGTAAGAAATCCTGGGAAGCTACACTACTTACTCTCATTGGAGAAGACAAGTTTCCAGCAGATCTCAAGTAAATCATATTGTGACATGGATATCACTTATACTATGTGATCGTGCATGTACTTCAACGTATAAAAGTGATTAATTTATTTCTTAATTATAATTTGACAAATTCAAAATTGAAATAAATATTTAAATAAATAACGTATTGAATCCCTGCACATAATATGTGTCCTAGTATTAATACATATTCCGTATCATAACCAATTACAAGGTATTATTTTGAGTCCGGGTGGTAATGTACTCGTCTCCTTCTTGAGTCAACGTCAGCTCCAACAAATCGGCAGGTACCTGGTCTTGCTTGATGTAACTCAAAATAGCAGGTTCCCAAACCTTTCGATTCGGTCCATAAAGTTTCACAGATTCTCGCGTCTTCTCGCCAAGCACTGCTTCTATATACCAGAATATTACTTCAAACGCTGTTGGCACATTGACCAGCACTACTCTTTCGATGGAACGGGGAAAGTGAGACTCGAGCGTTTGACCAAACCCACGATAGAATGCCAGGCCTGTAAAAATATTACATAAAATAATTTATATAATATGTAGTTATGTTCCTATTAGAAAGCCAACTTGGCAAGGACAATGATGATAATAATACTTACACTGAAAACAGCCTTGGTTCCAAATGCTGTATCCGTCAAAATTGATAATGAGAGTAAACTGTATGGGGCTCTGACTTCCTTCCCCCTTCTCCTTCCTCAGTTTCCTCACATGTCGATCCGACTCCTCAATCATTTTCATCATGTACCTTCCCAAGGTGACGAGAGAATCCTCCTCAGTAATCAGCTTATGAATGTCCCACTGTCCAAAATAAAAGTAGAGCACGGGTCGACCTTGCATATCCATCGTTTCCCGTTCGTATGGAAATTCGCCCTCCAGTTCCCGCCACCTTTCCTCCAAAATCGTGTCCATTTTGTGCTCCTTCCTCCATTTCAAATTATCCCGAAGAAGTTGGGCAGCCTCTTCAACGTTAAAATCTTTAGCGGAAAGCCATTTAACAAGGTAGACATCTTCCTCCATGTATTCTTCGGGAAGCTCATTTTCCATTAGAGCCCTTAACTGGTCAATTGCAACTTGTTCACCTTCCGTCAATGTCTCCATACTCAATGGCCAACCGTTAACACCGTTATAGCTCCATAATACAAATAGCAGCAACGCCCGAGTACACTTTGTGTTCCACATTGCCCCACAACATCAAAAAAAATATTATTTAAAAATCTAGCAAAATGATGGTTCGTTTAGCGTTCGCCCACTCATAAATTGAAATAATTAAGTTTCGTTTCTCCTCATTAATCCATGAATACCTTAACGTAAGTTTATCAGTTCTCAAACTCTAACGGTATCCCAGACTTGGATACATCCAGTTATCTTATGCGACCAAACCTGTCTATTGATTATCGTTACCAAAATTAACTATGCTCCCGTCATCACATTAGCGTTTATAGGTCGAGTTGGTTTAAGAAGGCAGATATTTATGTTTATTTTTCTATGACCAAGATAAGATAAGCAAGTTGCATTGTGGGATTTTTATTATCATCAACCAAGAAGAATCAAGATGCAAGATATTAGTCATCGCTGTCGCTGTAATGTTAAACGTCACGGTAGCCAAAATCCCTTTGCTGGATAATAGCTGTGTTTGTCATACACCATATAGGTAAACTATGAGTTGCCATTTTAGTCGTCGTGAGGGCCGATAGTATGTATACTTACCTAAATGTCGGCCACTCGATGAAAAAGGAAAAAAACGGTAAAAGTAACAAAGATAAAAAAGTACCCATAAAATGATCTTAGTTTAATTTGAAAAATCCATATGAGAAAGTGATGCGCATGAAATAATTAACTGCCTGTTTTTATTAAATTTAGGTCAAATTATTTAATGTAAAGTAGCTAGCGTTCTTGCTTAATCTGAGAATCAAACCCGACCACCTTGTTGCTGAGAGTTGTGTCGTGAAAAAGTGCAGCCAGAGGTCAACGCAAGACGTTAACCTTTTAATTTTCTTATTAAGCAAATTGCATCCTCGATTATATCGTTATTTGAAAAGAAAGATAAGAACAGCATGTTTTTTAAACTATGGCATTTTGCAAGTAATTTATTATAGAGTCTAGTAATGGTAACGTCTGACATTTAAAAAATATATTTTAGTTTTAATTATGTTATTTGGTCATGTCATTGTATGCATGATTTTAATTTTTAGCATAGATGACAGTTAACAAAATACAATAGATACAACGTAATATCGTTGTCTACAAAACTATAACTTTTATTTTTCCGTTTTAAAGTTATTACATGACTTCATTAAAGAGAAATGCTGAATTGTAGTCATAATACACTAGTCTCACAGCAACTTTTCTACGTATCCAAGTCTTTACATTTTTATACATACAACATAATAATTTATTTCCTGTCTCCACTCGTTTTCGCTCGTCATTAATCGTCCGTTTGTCAACGGTTAACAAACAAACCTTGGTTCTTGTTTGCATTTTAGCTTTGTCTTGCTGACTTACACAATAATCCAATATCTGTCCTGCTTTCTAATTTCTATTTGGGACTCGTAACTCATAACTTGGGAGCAGTGGAAAGGGACACCTTTTTGCTTAATTCAAACCCCTTATCTGGGAGACATGCATGCATAATTAAAAAAGGGGAAAGTGGCATTCATATTTAAATAACGTCGCACATATGTAGATGTAACGTCTCAATTGAAAATTCAGTTGAAGGATCGATGAAATTAAAATAAAAAATCCACAATGCTCTGCATGAACGCTTCCACTTGAAAAATCCTTTCACGGTGTGTGAGACACATAATATCTAAAACAGACTTATATCAGCAACGGCAGCCTTCAAACTGGTGGTGGAACTGACGCATCATATCATAATAACCAAGACGTACATAATGTATTCAACTTATATACCTGGTAAAAAGAAAAGACAATAGCACACTATTTTGCATGGTAACTATTTTTTATTCTGCTTACATACACCAATGACATAATCTGCTTATTTAACTGTCTTACTACTAGCGACGTAAGTTTAATGACAGTAATAGAACAACCACTATACAAAAAAATCCTTCACAAACGTAACTAGATAAGACATGAAAAACAATGGTGACTAGATGAGAGAGAGCTTATAAAACCGAATTTGAGAATACAATATTTCCACTCTACATCATCTAGAGAATAATCGTGAATATTAAATATGTCAAGGATGCAAACGAGGAATCGACCGATCGAAACACCAAACATATTATATGAATGCTATGTATATTATACCTTCAACCAAGTTTGCCCAATTTATTGAATATCGATGAAAATGTAATTAAAAATTAAAACAGAGGAATGGAGCTGAAGACTAGACTACTTGTACTGTATGTATACATACAACATACTTTTCTGTATACAAACGAAGTTATATGTTGTATGAAATGCGTTATTAACGGAAAAAGACGGCCAGTAATGACACGACACATGTTGCTTTTTCATTGCTAGTTGTCATCAGGATGAAGTACCGTGTCATTGTATTCCTTACATTGCCAATTTGACTAAAACGGTTTATAGACCGATTTTCTTTATCTCCCCACTTTTAGTACTCTTCCGGCAACCTGTATCTTTGATAAAATCGCCTGGAGACAAGAGTTGGCAAATCAACATGTTTTCATCAGGACCGTTAGATTTATCCTCATCCCCAGCACCACCACCGATTATTAATGAGGCGGAGGAAAAGAAGCGATTTCGTTTAAAAAATGGGAAAATTGTTTACCAAGGGACACGGCATGAAGAGAAACGACACCAGAGTAACAACGATTGGTATGGCTGCAGTTTTTGTAACCGTTGGTTCCAAAGCCTGTGCAAGTTGGAGCAGCACTACAGCAGGGAGCATGAGGGAGCCGACTCTTACAAATTTGAGCTCCTCGAGTTAAAGTGAGATTAAATAAAACTTTATTTTATGATTATGAACCTGCCTATTCGAATGCTTACAAATTTTTCATGTTTCAGAAATTGCATCATAGAACTGCCAAGCATCCTGCCGTCAGCGCAACACTCGAGAATTGTTTCACGTCAAAATGTCGCTGCCACGACCTCGACCCCCACCCCCGATGACTTGAATCTCCATCTCTCCGCCCTGAGCTTATCGGCAAAACCTGCTGGTGATTTGAAACTATCAATGAGAAAATCGATTCGACAGGCTATCAAGGACACGCAAGTTGATGGAAATGGCTCATCGTACAAAAAGATCAAGGCCTACTTGGTGAACAAGACTGGGATGAATGCTGAGAAGCTGAACAAAAAGTTGAGGAAAGTTTTGGAACGATCTGTGGAGTGTAAGAAGCTAGAGCGCCGGTTCAGCAAGGGGAAAACGCTGTATGCGCTGAGCTCTCATAAACGGCGAAAAGGAGACAAAATGCCAAAGGAGGAAACACGACGCTTCAGGGATCAACAATTGAAACTTATCGCGAAATCTCTCAAGCCTCATGGCCTTTTGCCACATAAATAATGACTTGTAAATTATGCTTAGTTTTTCATGGCCAATTGCTAACAATGGGGCTTCCAGCAAAATAAAATATTCGACTTCAAATATTATTTTGTGTGTGGATTTTTCAATGTATAACTTACAGTTACTAACTATAACTGCAGTTTAGTTTATTTCTTGAACATAATATTTGTTTGTTTTAATACGTTAAAGCATATATCATAAGTAATCTCTGAACAAAAAATTAAAAATTAAGGACATGGTTTGGCTTAATAATTAATTTATATAATACAATCCATTATGGTACAATAAAGATACAGAGTGTATACGTGTACAATTCAAAAAGAGCAAAGCATACATTGCTAGAGAGTTGAATTAGGAATTAGAATAATAATTCTGGGAATAAATCAACATCGACAGGATCAGGGCTCCAGTAGGAGTCGTATAAATCTGCCTCTTCAAAGTACGCCTTTTTCTGATTTTCTTGACCCTTTTTGATGGATTGCTGAACATCGAAAACAACAGGAGAGACCGGAGCTGCTGCTGGTGGGGATGCAACGGCAGAGAAGTTCAACTGTGCCAGTTCCAAAGTTTGTGGCTCCTCCAATGGCAAAGCTTGTGGTGCTGCTGCTACTGTTGCCGGAGTATTTGTACTATTTTGCTGAGACCCATAGTTATTTCCTTGCTGTTGCTGGGCAAGTTCATTAGTAGTAGCAGTTAGCCTGGTGTCGGCGATCTGATAGTTGACCTCATTTCCGTTTTCAATGAATCCAGGAGAGGCGATTGGTTGCTGCTGCTGCTGTTGTTGTTGAGATTGTGCATTTGCAACCAGTTGTCCAATAATATTTTCAACTTGTTCAAGCTCTTCTCTGAACTGTTGCTGATCTCCGCTGAGAATTTGTTCAGAGAAGTCTCCAAGGATTTGCAAGATTTCAGGTGAGTCCAAATCCCAAGGTACGACATCAAGAGGAGAAGAATGACTGCTGGGTTGTTGGTGTTGCTGAGTTTGGGCTGCTGCTGCTGAGGCTGAGACAAGCTGTGGAGATGATGGAGTGGTTCCTCTTTGGATCCCTTCTGCAGAGGGATAGTGCGAAGCACTGCAGGCTCCGAAGGAGAAGAACCACTGTTACATTTCCTACCACTCATGTCATCCTCATTGGCTGCAACTTCAAATACAACGCCTCCAACTTCCTTGACACCATCTTCTGTTTCTTGCTTGACAATACCGTTGAGATTTCCGAACTGCTGCTGTGGAACACCTTGCAATTTCGCCTCCAATTCCTGGACCAACTGGGCCAATCTGCTGTTTTCTTGTTTCAATGTGTTGTTTTCATTTTTCAGGGTCTGGGTTGTCGTGCTCAAGACATGATTCTGCTTTTTCAGTGACATCATCTATTAAAAAAACAATAATAAACTCATTAGCATCGTGAATCATAAAATTTGGCAAAGGAGCTCGTAGTAATTTACTACAATATCAAGTTAATTTTAATCCAGCTAGGTGAACTTACCGTCTGTTGTAATGCCTGGATTCGAACATCCTGCTGCTGCATTTGCATCTTTTGCCGATCTCGAGCACTCTGGGCCGACATTCGGTTCATCATCTTCCTGTGCTGAGATTTCTCTTCAGGAGAAAGGTGATCCAACTTCCTACGTTTCCGAGGAGTCTTCACACTGTCTCCTGCAATACTGCCACACTCTGATCCTGACAACATTGTGACATCCATTGGAGTAAGTGGTGGACTGGAAAGCACTGTAGCGCCACCATTGTCCAAATCCAAGAGGGGAAGTACCGTCTGCTCTGGTGATGATGGCATGGCCACACACAGATCCACAAACTCAATCTTGATGTCCTCCATATTCATAGGTTGATGTGGGGCTTTTCGTTTTCGAACTACAGCTGTTGCTGGAGTCTCAACTCAACCATTTATGAAATTACCAACTGCTGAAAACAGAACAGAACAAAAAAAATTACAATTAAAAACAGCTCCACCCAAAAAAAACCACGCCACCACCTCACAAATTTCCACACCAAGTTTTCACAACTATCACCTCCACCCAAAACAACAACTTTTTATTTATTTTGATTGCTTACCTTTTTTATCGCTTCCAAATCTAATTATTACTCTATTAGAAAATTTCTTTGCTCTTAATTATTTTTCAGCTTTAGATTTGTTAGCCGTTAACTTTTATCACACAACAAAAATTGTTCACTTGTTCTCTGCTCGACTTTGCAACTTGAACTAAAAATGGATGCCTGGGTGCTGCCGAGGTAACTATTTAACTTGTGCGACTTTTGGACTCGCTGATGCTACTGCGAAGAAGGAGAATTTTATCCTGTGACGCTGACGAGACAGGACGCTGATAAAAATGGTGAGAATAGAATGCGAGAGAAGCTGATAGAAAAAGCGTTTACAGAGTAGAGTACTACATATTGTTAAAAATTACTCCCCTCCTCTAATACTCTACCAAGTATATGTTATAGTTAAATGGGTTGGCAACTAAACTGGTAAAGAGTTGAGTTGGTGATGTGTTGGCTGAATTGAAGTGGATGATGCAATGCTCTTGTGCTTTTCATCTAAGCGTACGGGGACTTTTTTGATTGGCTGTTCACGGTCACTGGCATCTGCGTCATCGCCACCACCACCACCACAGAACAATAAAAATATGCACAGAAAGTAGCATAACGAATAGCGATACATTCACACAAATAGTAAGAGAAGTGAACGGGTTGAGGTGTTAAGGGAGTGTTCACTTCTCACAGGCACCTAAAATGAAATGAGTAGGGGGTGTGATGAGTCATACCAATCGTTACACCTGGATTATTGCATTTTCCTATTTTTGCATTTAACTGACTAAAGGTGACCATCATCATGAGTGTGGGTGAAGATTTAAAGAGTAGCGATGATTATAGCATATTGAATGAACGGTTCCCCGATCGCTATGAAGCTGAACATTTTTATGAGGGTTTTGGGGTGGCTGAAACGTTGCAGAGAGCTTCAGGTTCTGTGTTCGTTTTTTTGGTGCAATGGCAATAATAACATTTTGGTTTGCGTTGTTTTGTTTGTTACGTGAATTTCAAGTCTTGAAAGAAACATGATGCAAGGCAGAAACGTGATTGCAGTTTGATAGGAAATGCATATTAGAGCGACTAGTTTTTTGGTGGATTTCAGCAGCAGAAAAATACTGCGCTGCGAAGCGAAGAGAATTGAAGAGGAGTCATAGTCACGAGGCTATGGAATGGCGTGATGTGACTCATTCACTATCGCCAACAATGAACAATTGTTATCAACGCTTGTAGTCTTGTCATCAAAATCTGAAATTGTTTGCTCACTTGGTTGGACTGTGGACCGCAGCACCTGCATGTTTATGATGATTGATGATGATGATTGGCAGACTTGTGATGTTGAGTCTTGATGATTGCTTGAGTGGTTTTTGGGTTTTTCTGATCCTCGTATTAACTTATATGTACATTTCTCAGATATTAATTAATTAGGTACCTACTTCTTGGTTAAACTTCTGAAAAATCTATTTTCAGGGAAACCATAATATTACCTACACACCTACGTTGTAATACGTAAAAGATTGCCGAGGTGTAGATGTCAAATGCTGTCAATAAAGTGACATTATTGTAACAAGTGGAGAGATTACTTTTTCAAGTGAAGCAATAATTATCATAAAGTTATTAATACAATATTACATGATGATGGATAATGCTGGTTGATACTGAGTAATGCAAATGCGCACAGTATTGAATAAAGTAGTACTTTTTGATGACGATGAAGGTGATGATACTTTGAACCGATTCATTTGAACTTTGAATTTATTTGCAGAAACTGATAGCAATTTATTGCGCTGTCGTGAGTAATTGAATTGAGTGTTGCCGTCTGCATAACGGTTCTTTCTACGAGGTAGAAATGCAAATATTGATGTCAAATTTGAAGAATCATCATGACAAACTTTGTTATCTAGCAGACATCTGCCTGGTAACAAATTATTGCCAATCGCCAAATGAGAGAAAGAAAGAAAATGAATACCTACCTACTTTTACATTATGAAGCCTTATATGATTTTCGCTCGCCATTAAGCAACATTTTAAGTTATATGCAATAAGCATGTTGTATTATAAGTTTGATCATTTCTTTATTTTTCAGTATAAAAAATATTCTTGCGTTTTTTCAACGCGACCAAGTAGAAAAATGACGTTCACACAATCTGAAAAAACATGTTACGTTCAATAATACTTTTAAATAATTTTGCTATGTACCTAGCTAGCTTATGGAACATCCAATTTCGCAGGGCATCCCTTCCCTTTAAGATGGTCAGCAAGAGAGCCACTCCTTTTGAATCTTTTCCCACACTTGTCACAAGTCCAAACCCTCCAAGTCTCATTTGAATGCTCCACTCGAACGTGATCGTCAAGGGAATCCTTCCTATTAAATCCTTTATCACATTCCAAGCAAGGGAATTTCGGAGGAGGTCTTTCCAACTTTTTCGGATTATGAGCATGCTTTATGTGCTGCCTAAGATTTCCTTGGGTTTTCTTTCGAACATGACAAATGGGGCACTCAAATTTCGCTTCCCCGTGGTACACCATGTGAAGACGTAGAGTTGTTCTATTCAAACACACCTTTCCACAAAGCGAACACAAATGTTGCGTGCCCTTCTCATGAACCTGTTTCTTGTGGCGATACAGCGCGGACATATTACTGAAACTTTGCCCACATTCCCGACAGTTATGGTCAACATGAGCAGTTTCTTGGTGAGATTTCAGAGATTGCATTGTCCGAAATGTTTTCACGCACTGATCACAGGCAAATACGGTAGAAGGGTCCGTATGTTCCTCAATAACATGCTTAAAGAGGGCTCCTGGAATTTTGAATCCTTGTCGGCAATGAGAACATTTGAACAGTTTCAGATTGAGTTCATGAGCAGAGTTGTAATGATTCTTTAGAGCAGGCAATTTCGTGGCTAAATGTTCACACAAGGGACACTTAAACTGAGACTTTATCCTGGGCACGTGGTTCAACTTGTGAATGGTGAGCATGTCCTTGGAAGTAAAACCCCAGGAGCACCAACTGCAGTGATGAATCTCTCCATTGTCGCCGTGACAACTAGTCAAATGCTCATTCAGCTCGGCGATGCTTGAAAATGGTTTCTTTAGGTTTATATTTTCTTCGCAAGTTTCAAGGTCACATGGAAACTCAATTTTTATCCTTTTATGACGTGTAGAGTTTGCCAAATGTTTCTGGCGTGCTTTCTCATCTGGAAACACCTCCCAGCAAAACCAACATTTGAATTGGTAAGTTTCTTTAGCTACTTCCCTTTCAAAATCTCGACGCAAATGGGCAAGTTCATGCTTTTTCAGTGATTCTTTATCCAGAAATGGATATTCGCACTTGCTACAGGTATGAATATGGCTATCCATGTGTTCAGTCTCAAAATGCCCCCGAAGTTCCAAGCAACTCGTAAATGTAATCTGTTGCTGCTGTTCTTCGCCGTTAATATTGCTATTATTACATATTTCACATGGAAGATTCAACTCCAATAGCTTGGCCGTTTTTTCAGGATGTGCCATTTTCACGTGAACAGAACGCCGTTGCTCCAAGCAGAAATTTCTCCAGCAAAAGTAGCATTTCTTTCGTCCAAGTAGTCTTTCCTCCTTTGGCACTTGATGTTCGTGATGATGAAGCAAGTGGACATCTAGCCTGTCACCAGACAAAAATCGTTTTCCACATTCTTCACAAGGAATTTGCGCCCATTCCTCCTCCTCTTTGTTCTGAGGCTGTCGTTGTGGCAATTTTTCCAGAATTTCTTGGCTAACTTTGTGTTCCTTCCGATGACTTATCAGCAACCCTCTATTCTTGAATCCCTTTTTGCACACTGGACAGGAATAGGTCAGCTTCATTTTGTGAACTGTTTCAAAATGTTGGTGCAGCTTACGAACCCCGCTCAATCGTTTCCCACATTTGTCGCAGACGTGGCCATGCACCTGATTTCGATGTTGAGTATAATCAGTTCTTTTCGAAAACTTTAGTTCTGGACATTTGGGGCAGGTGTAATGCAGCTCATAGCCGTGAATTTTGATGGTATGGCCTTTCAGGCTTGACCGATTGGAGAACATTTTATTGCAGTCTTTGCACTGATATTCAGCCAAAGTGTCACCGAGTACAGCGGAACACCTGGTCTGCAACGGATCCAAAGTGACAGATTCTCCTCCAAGGACTTTTCCATCATCTCTTGTCACTTCCACTTCATCATCATCGTCTTCACTACCAGATTCCACTGTTGGCTCCAAATCAGCATTCTTTGCTTTATTTTTCCTACGACAAAAGATACAATCATTTCAAAATAAATACTTACATCCACTGCATTCAATTAAAATTTTTTATTGTCATGTTATTAATTGAAAAACTAACGATGCAAAATAGGGTGGGTCACCATCACCCACGTCCTCATCGCTTTCGCTTTTGTCGTCATCCGGCTGATAGTCAAGGTCGTCCTCATCATTATCCAGAATATAGTCCATCTCGTCTCCTTGTTCTTCACCCCTTTCTTGTAAATCTTCATTTTCGCCTGAACCAACCGTGCCTACTGAATTTTTATTGCCATGCGTAATATGCAGATTTTTCGCCACTTCCAAACATGATTCGTTCGTTTCACTTCCATCCAAGATGCCAAAGTCTTCTTCGTCGTCTTCAAATTGAACATTAACACCACTATCAGTCATTGACTTTTGAGATTTGAAAGGCGGTGTCCGACACTTCTCAACGTTTCCACGTGGTTCAGGCTTAACCTGCTTCACCTTTAGTGTGGCTGGTTTCTTGGTTCTACTTCGCAGTTTCCAAGAAGAAATGGGCTTCTTCGCTCGTTTCTTTCTTGTCGGAAATGGTGTCTTACCTGAAATCATAATCAAGATAGGAAATGTAATCTGAAATAATTCATCAATCAATGTAGATTTTCAAATAACAGAATGAATGAATTTTTGTTTTTGGTGTATCCTACCTATACAAGCAAGAGACAATCCCAACATTTCCCTCGACGTTTTTTCATCTTCATCGTCAGGAGTACGAGTATTCCACAAACTCCCCAAGATAGCTCCCTCCTCGACTTCCTCTTTCTCCTTTCTCTTTGCCTTATCAGCAATTTCCTTGATTTCAAACAGGTTCTCTCCCAATTTATCGATTTGTTTCTGCAGCTCCATCATCTTTACGTGCAGGCCCATGGCTTCATTCACAATATTCTCACAACGGTCACAAATTGCCGAGTACAGTAAATGATCACCTTTCTCCCCATTTCCAATACCTCCTTCATTCTCCTCTTTTTTACGTTTACGCGTATCATTTAGTCTTCTTCTTGGCAGAAATGATGACGATGATGATGATGAGGTTCTTTGATTTCTCGGCGTTATCAACTTGACAAATTGTTGCTTCGGAAGCTTCAGCAATTTCGTAGTGATAAAGTAAGCTCGTAAATGGTCATTTAAACTTAAACAACCTTCCGCCCCCGGTAGTAACGTCACATTTTCCCTTTTAACCGACACGTCCCCCTCCTGGGCCAAAGTTGAGAATGTCACACATGGAGACTGGCAAATGTCACAGAATTTATGCTCGTAAACAGCACTACTCATCTTACAAACTGCTTAATTAAAATACATGCCAATAAACTGCCATTAATTTAGAACAATCGCAACAATTAATGCATTTTTGAGCTCAAGGCAGTTTACTGCCTTCCCCAAAAACTGAAGCGGACATCTGACAAATAAAAGCATGTACAAAATGAACAGCTGACGGGAAGTC
The DNA here is from genome assembly GCA_004115045.4 of Sinella curviseta. Lineage (NCBI taxonomy): Eukaryota > Metazoa > Arthropoda > Collembola > Entomobryomorpha > Entomobryidae > Sinella > Sinella curviseta. Next base: position 38,998,251 of record CM023201.3, read on the forward strand.
TGCCGCCTCTCACCTTGCAGCAAAAAAATAAGGAACGATTTTGCACAAAGAAAAAGGGTTTCTCGAAGAAGCGTTTCTTCAGCAAGTCGTGTCTAATTTGCAAGATGATAATGTTGCATACATTACCGTTTGGCTTCTGTTTGACCTCGACACCGAAGTTTAAGTTAAATGACACCAGGTCAACTTGGTTAGATGAAAGATTGAGTCACGGTTAGCGAGCGCAGCATTGTCCCGGCATTCCAACCATTTGGTTGATGAAATACTGTTCCTTTCCTTCTTATACGGTGACTTAAATATATTGTAATTTAGTCGACTTTTAAAAGTAATATCATCGTTAACGTTTGAAATGTCGCCAACGTCAGCATTTTGTTTGCCCATCACAATTCTTTGAGGTAATGGATGAGGATGCAGACGACTTTAGTAGTGCCAGTGCCCCTGCATTTTTCAAGGATTTGGATCAGTCTGTGGAGCACTTCATTCTGGACTGTTTCCAGCTGGACAACAATCGGGGACGGGATCCGCGTGCATGTCACAGTTTCTATCAACTGATTCACGACCATCTTCAACTCGCACTTAATCGAGGTTTCTTGGGGAACAAAGATGACTTTCTGCCATACTGGCAAAAATATGACAGTTGGGCAGCGTCTGGAGTTGAAGAATTTCTGGGCCGTGGCAACAATCCTGGAACTGGTTGTGTTCGGCAATTTACTTCAGAGGCGCCTGAAATTCCGGCTACAGCCCAGCACATGCATCAACTGTGTAAAAGGAAAATTGAAGCCAAGATTGGAGACGTGTTTCTGAAATCCCGAAATGAGCGGAATCAGTTCAACCTCGCTGATCTGAAAATTCGACTGGACTTCTTTACAAGCCTGAGCTACTACGGGGCAGACATTATGGATCATTATTGGCATCGATTATTGTACTCCAGAAGACACCAGTTGTTTCTTTACTTAACACTGGTCAATGGTCCTCCTCATGGTCATCATCATCCCAAACCCAATAAACTTGCTGTTGGGGAAAGATTCAATTTTAACGTTCCGACATCGTCAACTAATGAACTGGGAGGAGATTCGGTGGCCACCGAGGGAAAGGGAAGAAACGATGCATTAGTGAATAATGTTGCACGGGGGGAGTTTAAAAAAGCTCATGGATTAAGTTTTCGGCTCAAGTTGAAGACGGAGAAACCGGATATGTACCAACAATTACTGGAAACGGAACGCATGAAAAGGCATGCGGGTCAAGCAATGTACACTGCAGAGGAGAAACGAAATCATTCGATGAAGGTGAAGATAAGAACAATGAGATGCCGATGGAGAAAAAGGTTCATGCAGGAGGGCTTGCCCACGGAGGAAATTGAGAGGAGGGTGGCCATTAGGGAGCGACAAATAGTTGAAGAGTTCACAAAGGAGGCAAAATCATCTTGAACAGTCTCCCATTTACAATGTATAATATTTTGCAAATATTATAAAGTCTTGTAATTGTAACATTTACGAATTGTAGAAATGAGGTCAAGAATATCAACCTTTTCATAATGTCATTTCTTTCAGATTACTGGATTTTTAGCTATTTTATCTGGTAATTAAATTTTATTGTAACAATAACTGTTAAAAATAAAAAATGTTCGTTTAAATGTTCCTTCCTTCGTAGCATTTACCATATCCACCGAAATCATTTCATGTGTTTATTAACTGTCTTGATTTTCTGGAAAATAGCATTGATAACGATTTTTAACCAGGAACAGTTTTCCAGGAAATGAGTCAATCCTAATTAATTTAGTACACTTGGCTATCATCAATCATTAGACATTATAACGGATGACGGATATAACTGTCAAAAATTGTAGGTTACATAAGTAATGAAAACTTTTTGGCATTGAATGTTCATGCAGATCAAATCCCCAAATTAAAATTGTCCATCAACATGTTCAAATGGAATTTTTTGTTAGGATAAATTCCTTGGTTAAAAAAAATATCACACAAAACCTGTTGACTTTTGTCATAAAAATAAATCATGTCATTATATCCTTGTTGGCAGATTAACTTACTATTTACTATTATCATAATTATTTGCCGTTTCGGGTGCTTTAAATTGAGCTCTTAACAGGAACATTTTGATTTAATGTAAACAATATATACAAAAAAATAATGTTGATAACTTTATCGGCTGCATTGTTTTTGCACTGGACGGGCGTTATCAATACCGATTGGCCTCCACTTGGTCTAATTTTAAATAAGGAAGAAAAATGCAATGACCTTGTTGCATAAAACACCAAAATTCTGTGCTCTGCATGCTCAATATAAAAGACTGTAAAAGAAAAATTTGTCGCAGTTATTATTATTGTTTTGCGAACTTAAGTGAAAGGCGAAATAATTCATATATCTAAAAATGAAGGCAAATGTTGTGTTAATTGTTCTTGTGTCCATTCTAGGAGTGACGTTTTCTCAGCAATGCGCTCCTGATGAGGTATATATGTTCGAACTTTAAAAATATGTTGTTTGCCAATGGCCAAACTTGGTTTCTAGCATTTAAATGGTTTTTTATTAAAATTGACAGTTTGAATGTGCCAACGGTGGATGCATTCCAGGAAACTGGGTTTGCGACGGTAAGTCGGCGACAGAGTTATTACAGAGCTAAATTAAATTCGTATAGTTCTTTAAAATGTTACATTTTGTGCTAATTACAGGAGACAATGATTGTGGTGATATGAGTGACGAACCAGGAAATGCAGAGGATTGTCCCCCTTGTGAAGAAGGAGAGGTAAGACGGTTTTAATTGCTATAATGTCATGCATGAAGTTAAACAAAGCAGTTACACTTTTTTCTTTTCTAGTGGCAATGTAATAACGGCAAATGTATAAATGAAGACTACATTTGCGACGGAGATAATGATTGCCGTGACGGCTCGGACGAACAGCAAGATTGCCCTCCTTGCCCCGACGATCAAGTATGTTCTTATTAACTTGTAAATCCGATTAATTTTATATTTCAATTTTTACCCTTTTTTCAGTATCAATGTGCTAACGGTGTTTGCACCGACCCTTATTACATTTGCGACGATTATGACGACTGTGGTGACGGCAGCGACGAACAAGATGAAAACGGAAACTGTCCAGAGTGCCCGGCTGCCGCGGTAACCATAATTATGTTACATGAATATTTTGCGATTATTCTCGCGTGGAATTTTGTTTGGTTCTTTACCGTTAACCGATTTTCACACTGTCCAGTTCACATGCCCAAACGGACAATGTTTGCCGAAGTCAAGCACGTGCGATGGTACGAATGATTGTGGCGATTGGAGTGACGAAACTGAGGAAGCGTGCCCTTGCTCTGAGGAGGAAGTACGGTGTTCAACCGAAAATGAAGGTGGTCCACCGGGAGCGTGCATACCACCTGAGTGGGTTTGTGATGAGGATGGGATCTGGGACTGTCCAAATGGCGAAGACGAATCCAATTGCACTGTCCGTTCGGTGGGAACCAAACACTCCAAGCCTCGTCACATTCGTCCAGTCCATTTGAAAGCGGGAAAACCTGTAGTAGCTTCAAGAAAGAAGGCTGGCTTACTCAAGAAGGTTCGTTTGCCCAAGAAGGTTCGTTTGCCCAAGAAGGCTGGTTTGTCTAGAAAGTCATATCGAAGCAAGCCTCACCTCTGGTACAAGTCAAAGAAGCATGTAGGAAAAGGAAAGCATTAAAATCTTTTTTTTTAATTATTTAAAATTCTCGCTTGTAAGAAATTGCTAGTAATAATAAATAAAATAACTATCCAGAAATGTTTAAATCAGAGTTCTAAGCGCTACCACCATGTCATATTTGATTACCTGGAATTCACGCATGTCGTTCACTGGACAAATTCACTGTCGAAAGGATTGTCGATTTTATATTTGCTAGTAGACATAAGAAGACAATCATTTTATTCGCACCCAAATATTGTAAAGTTAATTATATAATAATAATACAATTAAGTTAAATTGAAACCTGTGGTAGAAGAAAGCATCAAGTATGCCGGACGAAGATAACGCGCCCTTACAATCTGGATATAACCTCCACGAATAATACCCCCAGCTTCACTTCCATTCCCACCGTCATCACTTCGAGACCCCGCAATATTCTGACACGGTAGCGGCTGTCCTTGGTCGGCGGTGATTAAATGAAGATTTCGTACGGTCCTTGCAAATAGTATTTCCAAGGACCGCATTGGAATCTGCTCTCATGACCTAAGAAAAACCCATCAATGTAGGCGACTTTGGAAGCCTCTTGACATAGGCATCCAGTCTTTTCTACACCACCTTGTTTATATCACCTGCTTCAGAATTGTGGTGGCGGCTGGGTCAGTATACCAGACAATCCCCTGATCATCGCTATGTACGATTTCTGGGGTTCCACTCATTGGATACTTGAGAAGATGAACCTGTGGCAACAGCTCCTTCCTGAAGGACATTTGCCAAATCCCTGCCATCGCGAATTAAAGTCCTAGGCGTACGGTGGGAGCGAGGCGGTTGGCGTCCATTACTTGGACCTTGCAAGGATTACTCCCACGTTTCCAGCCGGATGCTTTATGAAAAATTCTTTGTAGACCGTTTGCTGAGACGGGTGTCCTAAGAAGCTATCCATTTCCACGAGTTTGCATTTCAGGGCCTATAAAATAAAACCATATACAAATACTTCCAAAAATGTGCAATAAGAATTAAGCGTATTTTATTGTTCTTGTGGCACATTTTCCATCAACTTACGAATCTGGGATAAATCTGGATTTGCTCGTTTGTCGGGGAAGATCTGGGTGTAGTGAACAATCTCCTCCAGGAAGTCGTCAACAAGATAGCAGAAGAGGTAGTTGGTTCCCGGTAGTGCTTCCGCAATATGTCCCTGACAAAGTGCCCACTGGTCGCCCGCGATAATGTACAATGCAAGCCGTTCCGTGCTTTACAGCCATATTCCGGGGCATGCAAGAATGGCTTTCCACGAACACCTCCATTTCGGATGACATGAACTTTTAGTTCCTGTGAAGAAGTCAATAAAAAATAGCATATAATTTAATGGTTAATTAATTGCATATTTGATTGTCAAACATCGGTCAAGGTCAATGTGTTGAGAAAGTAGTTACCCGTCAGTATCGCTCAATAATGTCGACGAGAAAATAGGAGTTTTCATCAATACCTAAAATATCAACGTGAGGGCAAGTCGATTAAAGCATTTGAACCTGTGGAATTAAAGCCATTGCAGATTTAAACCGGAAGAAAGTCTTCACACGAGTCAGCTAGTCTAAAATTTAAAACACTTGAAGGTTGACTTGAAGGAAGCTTGAACTGGAAATCAGAGATTGAAATTACGGGACCGAAAGAATTCATGAAAATAACAAGTTGGTAGAATCAAGACGCTTTTGATTCAAGTGTCTAGGATGACCTCGATTACCGAAGTAAAGTCGATGGAATGAGCATAAAATGGAAGCATAACATTATACTTTCTTGAATATGGTGGGATCAATTGCATCGCTGTCCTATTTTTTCGGATTTATTCGAATTCATTCACTTACGAAAATGACCATATTTCAGTGGTGTTGGATCGATTGGGATTTTTATTGATTGATATAAATTGTCAATGACTAATGATGGACTCAAGTGGAAAATTTGTGTATGTTTTAATGTGCCCTAGTTCAAGCAAAGTGAAAATTGACAGACCACACTTGAAGAATAAATGCTGTTCAAAAGAACCGGTACCAGGAAAATTAATTGTGTACTGTTAAATGACGAATACAAATTTCACTAATAATGATGAATTAGGTTGTCAACTTTCAAATTAATACTTTATGTACCTAGTAGATTTGCGGCTTATTTATTTTCTTGAACAGGCAACATTATAGTAATATGTAACATTTTGTAATAACTCAGGCAATATATTACTTTCAATCTGTTTTTAAGCCGACCACGAAATCGTAAATGCTGTGGTTGGGTTCAAGTTCAAACTTGAAATAAGGACTTCTCCGGATGGCAACCTTTCAAAGCTGGAATGAGATTGGCCATTGACAGTAACACTGTTGACGGTTCCTGAGGCACCCAAAAGGCGAACAGTATTAAGTCGCTTTTGAGCCATATCTCCGTAGCCATTCTTTACCACAGTGGAAGATAGTGTTCCGCTGGAAACGGTGAAGTCAGCCAGGAAGAATTGTTCATTTTCGATGGTTCCTGGATTTAAAAAGAAAATGATAAAAATTAATTTGAACAGAACGGCGATAAAATTCATAATTATCGTTGATCCTCGTACCAATTGAATCTCCATCGTCATAGTACAAACTTCCGGCTGCATTTCCAGTATCATCCAAGGCAACAATGAGACCCATTGGGTTATTCCTAGAGATTTCAGTGTTGATTGCCGGCTCCTGAGTTGGCAGTACGTTTCCTCCTCTCACGTGAAGATTTATGGCATCCATAGGGGTATCCAAGGTAACTCTATCTCCACGGGTCGATTGTTCTTGTCCGTTAAAGTAATTGTAGAAGCGTGCATCTGGGAAATATGCGTCCACGGAGAGAGCACCTTCAAGAAGAGCAGGTGAAATGAGAAGACCAGAGCCCCACATAAACTGGCTGTCAAGTCCCCATGTGTCAGAATCAGTTGGGAACTCGTGCCAGAGAGCACGAGCAACTGTGCTTCCTTGGGTAACGCTTCTGTAAAACAGAGTGTACAAGTACGGGAGGAGGGTGTAGCGGACGAGAAGGGCGTTTTTGCTTGATTCTGCCACGGCAGGTCCCCATGCGCCAGGATCCTGGTCGAGGTAGTCGATTCCGTTGTGGTTTCTGGAGAATGGGTAGAAAGCTCCGAGTTCCATCCACCGTTGACACATGTCAGCGTTGGAGGAGCCGATGAAACCACAAATGTCTGAGCCGACGAAAGGAACTCCAAATTGGTTAAATTGGAGCATGCCGATGATGGAAAAGTGGAGATTGTCCCATTTACTCCAGTTATCACCAAGCCAATGGGCGACCCAGTGACCGGAACCTAAAAAGGTGGAGCGACTCAAGACCAGCGCACGCTTTCCAGTACCTTCGCGAGTTCCCCTGGTTTAATGAACAAAAGTGATCGCAATTATTTTTCGAGTTGAAACAAATTGTTGTAAATTAGTTAGTCTGTAATTTGTAACTCACGTTAGCGTAGGCTCAGATTGGAACCAGCCAAAAAGACTGTGAACATCGTAATGGTTTCCTGCTTCCTGTACATGGTCTCCACAAATGGTTTTTGATGGAAGATAACCCCCTTCAATACCTGTTCAGATTTTAAAGTAAATTTTTTAAGTAGTCAAATTTCAAAAACATTTATCTAGGTTCACATATAATATACAGTGCTTACGTGGAACGAATGGAGGGTTATTCAAGCTATTTTGTGGACAACCTCCGTTGATATCTCCATCAACAAAATTTGCTGGTTCGTTCATATCCTAAAAGTCAATTTTTAAATATTGATATATATTTTGGATAATCAAATGTATAAAAAATGCACAGATATTAGGTATATTTTTCGTACAATCCAAAGTCCATCGTATTCCAATAGATCATGGAATTCCCTAATCAAGATTTTCCACCATTCCTTGGTAGAATTTTTGGAGTAATCTGGGAAATAAACAGGGTCCTGAGGCCAAACCTTTCCAACGACTGGAGCACCGTCAGGATGCTTCACCCAAACGTCCATTTCATTACCCAGTCCTAATGGCCTGTATTCGTCCGCACTTTCTCCAATGCTGATGCAGGGATCCAAAATGGTCATAAACTTTATTCCTCGCGTTTTCAGTTCCTTAATGTACTCTGGGAGACGTGGAAAGTTTTCTCTGGAGTAGGTGAAATCTAAAGCTTTGTGCATGATGTCAATGTCTCCGTATTGAACGTCATGAGGAATTCCGTACTGTGCTGTACGATCAACGGCAGCTTTCATGTTTTCAATACTGTTGTAGCCATAGCGACATAATTGGAAACCCAGAGCCCAATATGGTGGCATTTGGGCACGGCCAACGGCTTCAGTGTACTGCTCAACGGTATTCTCAGGGGTAGGCCCAAGGAAGAAGTAAAAATCGAGGAGACCACCAGTGGTAATGTACTTGATTACCGGACCAGATAGCATGGAAAACTCTATAGGTTCAAGTTGAATAATCAAAATTTCTTTAATTATGACATTTAAAATTTATTTTTGGCAATTTGAGCAGTACTTACGTTGAGCATTGCTGTTGACAATAGCAACTGAATGGGAATTCCCATCACTTTCCAAAACAGTGTAATATGGTTGCACTCCATACATGTTTGCTGTGAACTAAAAATCATAAAACCGTTAGTAATGTTCCGTGTTAACAAATGATTATTTGTCCTAGAAAAGTGAACTTACTGCAGGTGGCTGATCTCTTCCCCACAAACCCCACGTAATATTCTGATCAAAGTCATGTCTGAAGCTTCTCTGCTCATTTTCCCCAATCCCGTATACGTTCTGGCTTCCTGGCGTCCATGACAACGTCAGGTACTGATCTGCAAAGACAAACTTGCCGGGACTCGAGTCAAAGAGGACAGTTCCGCTGGATTTCCGGATAACTTTGAATGAGAACAGTGGGTCATTTTCGAAACTCAGTTCATAGAGGGGATTCTGGTTTCCACCGGATGCCGGTTGAATTTCCAAAGGCACCTCAAATCGTTGGGTAGTGTTGTAAACCTTAACCCGAAGTCTGTAATTTGAGTGGAACTCAGCGTCCAAGGTCAGCGTCTCAGCTTCGCCCTCCCAAGCTCTGGCAGCAGCGCCGCGACGAGCAAAAGTGAAAGTCTCGTTGGCAACAGCCTTGACCAAATTAACTCTGTGATGATTTATACATATCATATCATTAATCACTGCTCTCTCGACTTATCATGACGTGATAGTCTGGGATGAAGTTTTATATTTGTTCAAATATATGTGATTTATAATACCTGAGACCATTGCTAATCTGAATTGGCTCTCCAACCATGTAATAACCACCTGGGGTGGGAACGCCTGGAATATAGCACCAAGGAGTGTTCCCACCTTCCTGCGCCGGACACCAAGTGCAGTTTTTATTCCTGCAATGCATTTCGTTGGTCGGTTCGCCTGGGGCACAGTCAACACGCTCGTCATCGGGAAGGTAGCCATCATCACAGCCAAAGCCAGGGAGTGGTCCTGCTGTTGTGGTAGACACGTCATCACCTTCGTGGAAGAAGCACCATGGGACGTCTGCACCCTCGTCTCCGTCAGGGCACCACACACAGTTTCTGGCGCGACATAACGCTTCCGTGGAACCCGGCTCGGGATAACAGTCCCGCTTTCGACTGTTTTCAATGTCTGCTTCGCAACCGTAACCTTGAGCGCTTCCGGAGGAGGGCAGCCCAAGAAGGACGGCGACGGTGAGAACGGAAAGTGCTGCTACGAGACTAAACGACTTCATCTTTGCAACTGACACATTGGGTATGAAAGTTACGTATAAATAAGTTGGAAATCGTAAAAAAAATTGTGCAATTCGTATATTTTATCGTCCCATGGATTCGTTTTGTCATCATTAATCTCATCATTTTTATACCAGTAAAAATCATGTTTCTTATCTGCTGTCATTCATCATCAACTGTCAAATCTACTGTAGTACTTACTCGAAAACGTGTACATTAAGTTTGCTGCAAATGGTGAAAAATAAAGTAATCAATCAAACAACAAGATGTCAACTGTCAACTCATCCGTCGCACGTTCCTAATTTTCACGTACTGCCAATATGAACCAATTCAATTAAAAAATCATTTTGTTATTTTCTCGAATCTTTCCTGACCCAACATACTAATAACCAATTTAAAAAATTGGTCAATATAACATTATTAACGTCAGTCATAGAGTTAAGCTAAAGCCAATGACTCGATACAAAAATGGAAAGATGAATCCTTCGAATTTGGTAAAACAACAGAAATTATCTGTAGATTTGGTCCAAATATGACTACATTACTGGGAACGGTTACAAACGTCCGAAATAGTAAACCAATTTATCATTGCCGAACAATACATAGGTAACATAAATTAATGAAAGAAGACATTCAAGCAAGTTGATGAACTAAAGCAATCAATGTTCAAATCAATGAAGATGGCGCACGTTTCAAAATACAAAGCAAAATAATAAAACTGCCAAAATTAATGAACTTTTACTGAACAAAATGATCAAGTACAATAAACCTGGGACTGACTGAATGACATTATTTTGCCCAGAACTTCATAACTCAAAGGATAATGTTTGCCGAATAAAGGCTAAAGTAATGCAGGGCTTGCAAAGCCGAGGAGCGAACGATAGCGATAGATAGATTTGCCCCTTTAATTTTACCCACTTAATTTTGGCCATTAAATTTTGCCCATTAAATTTTGCCCATTGAATTTTGCCCATTTAATTCTGCCCATTGAATTTGCCCAACGAATTTTACCAATTACGGTTTGCAAATTTAATTTTGCCCAGTGAATTTTCCCCATTAAATTTTGCCCAGTTAATTTTGCCCATTGACTTTTGCCCAGTGAATTCTGACCAGTGAATTTTGCCCAAAGAATTTTGCGCATTGACTTTTGCCCATTTAATTCTGCCCATTGAATTTGCCCAATGAAATTTGCCTATCTCGGTTTGCAAATTTAATTTTGCCCAGTCCATTTTGCCCAATGAACTTTGCCCATTTATTTTGCCCATCAAATTTTGCCCATTGAATTTTGGCCATTTAATTTTGCCCAGTGAATTTTGCCTATTGACTTTTGCCCATTTAATTCTGCCCAGTGAATTTTGCCCCTTTAATTTCGCCCATTTAATTTTGCCCAGTGAATTTTGCCCAAAGAATTTTGCGCATTGACTTTTTCCCATTTAATTCTGCCCAGTGAATTTTGCCCCTTTAATTTCGCCCATTTAATTTTGCCCAGTGAATTTTGCCCAAAGAATTTTGCGCATTGACTTTTGCCCATTTAATTCTGCCCAGTGAATTTTGCCCCTTTAATTTCGCCCATTTAATTTTGCCCAGTGAATTTTGCCCAAAGAATTTTGCGCATTGACTTTTGCCCATTTAATTTTGCCCAATGAATTTTGCCCATTTATTTTTGTGCATTGAATTTTGCCTATTGAATTCTGCCCTTTGAATTTTGCCTATTACGGTTTGCAAATTTAATTTTGCCCAGTGAATTTTGGCCCATTGACTTTTGCCCAGTGAATTCTAACCAGTGAATTTTGCTCAAAGAATTTTGCGCATTGACTTTTGCCCATTTAATTCTGCCCAGTGAATTTTGCGCACTGACTTTTGCCCATTTAATTCTGCCCATTGAATTTGCCCAATGAAATTTGCCTATCTCGGTTTGCAAATTTAATTTTGCCCAGTCCATTTTGCCCAATGAACTTTGCCCATTTATTTTGCCCATCAAATTTTGCCCATTGAATTTTGGCCATTTAATTTTGCCCAGTGAATTTTGCGCATTGACTTTTGCCCATTTAATTCTGCCCAGTGAATTTTGCCCCTTTAATTTCGCCCATTTAATTTTGCCCAGTGAATTTTGCCCAAAGAATTTTGCGCATTGACTTTTGCCCATTTAATTCTGCCCAAAGAATTTTGCGCATTGACTTTTGCCCATTTAATTTTGCCCAGTGAATTTTGCCCAAAAAATTTTGCGCATTGACTTTTTCCCATTTAATTCTGCCCAGTGAATTTTGCCCCTTTAATTTCGCCCATTTAATTTTGCCCAGTGAATTTTGCCCAAAGAATTTTGCGCATTGACTTTTGCCCATTTAATTTTGCCCAATGAATTTTGCCCATTTATTTTTGTGCATTGAATTTTGCCTATTGAATTCTGCCCTTTGAATTTTGCCTATTACGGTTTGCAAATTTAATTTTGCCCAGTGAATTTTGCCCATTGACTTTTGCCCAGTGAATTCTAACCAGTGAATTTTGCTCAAAGAATTTTGCGCATTGACTTTTGCCCATTTAATTCTGCCCAGTGAATTTTGCGCACTGAATTTTGCCTATTGAATTCTGCCCATTGAATTTGCCCAATGAAATTTGCCTATTTCGGTTTGCAAATTTAATTTTGCCCAATGAATTTTTCTCATTTAATTTTGCCCCTTTAATTTTGTCCATTGAATTTTGCCTATTGAATGCTGCCCATTGAATTTGCCCAATGAAATTTGCATATTTCGGTTTGCAAATTTAATTTTGCCCATTGACTTTTGCCCATTTAATTTTGCCCAGTGAATTTTCCCCATTTAATTCTGCCCATTTAAATTTGCCCATTTAAATTTGCCCATTTAATTTTGCCCATTTAATTTCGCCCATTGAATTTTGCCCATTTAATTTTGCCCATTGTATTTTGCCCCGTTAATTTTGCCCCGTTAATTTTGCCCATTTAATTTTGCCCATTAAATTTTGCCCCTTTAATATTGCCCATTTAGTTTTGCCCGTTTAAATTTGCCCCATTAATTTTGCCTATTGAATTCTGCCCATTGAATTTGCCCGATGAAATTTACCTATTTCGGTTTGCAAATTTAATTTTGCCCCTTTAATTTTGCCCATTAAATTTTTCCCATTTAATTTTGCAAATTTAATTTTAATGTAACTACCATATTTGCCGTAACTACCATATTTGCCGTAACTACCATATTTGCCGTAACTACCATATTTGCCGTAACTACCATATTTGCCGTAACTACCATATTTGCCGTAACTACCATATTTGCCGTAACTACCATATTTGCCGTAACTACCATATTTGCCGTAACTACCATATTTGCCGTAACTACCATATTTGCCGTAACTACCATATTTGCCGTAACTACCATATTTGCCGTAACTACCATATTTGCCGTAACTACCATATTTGCCGTAACTACCATATTTGCCGTAACTACCATATTTGCCGTAACTACCATATTTGCCGTAACTACCATATTTGCCGTAACTACCATATTTGCCGTAACTACCATATTTGCCGTAACTACCATATTTGCCGTAACTACCATATTTGCCGTAACTACCATATTTGCCGTAACTACCATATTTACCGTATTTTCCATTTGTTTTCTGAAGGACACGTACCATATCCTTGATGGGCCAAATTAATTGCAAACGTAGCTCATACATAGCTTTTATACCCATTTCAAATATTATTCGATTCTGTTGACAGGTTCCTGCGTTAAATCAATGTATTCCCATTGGGTCATTTGTTCCACCAGCTGGCCCACAGTGGGTTCCGCAACCTGAAGTTACGGCACTTTGTAATATCAACATAAAAAATAAAATTTGGAGACATTGATGGGCCACGCATAATGTTGATGATAATGTTCAACCAGTTTCTCGACAACTTTTCACTCTATTTCTATTTTATTCACCATTTTAATTCCGAAATTGCTTTTACTGTCCTCCCAAAGTTACCGTGAAGACGCCATTCATTTTGCTGGATACCTGGTCGATTTTTGAAAAGCGCCATTCATGAATAATGATGATTGGTTTAGGCAGCGACAAAAAGAATAATGCAAGGATTGTTTTTACTTGTAGAATCATGATATGACATTGCTGGAGTGTTCATTTTGTAGCACAAGAAGTTGCAAATTTGCCCAAAATCAGCCAACGTTTTTTTAAAGAGACCCTTCAACATTTCCCATAGCGAGATTTCAAATTACCGAGGTCGTGGTCGTTTCCCTGTATGGCCCCAATTCCAACAGCTTTCAATAACCAAAAACAAAACGACCACGACCTTGGTAACCTGCCCAACACCTTTTTTTAAATCGACCATGTATCCAGCAAAATGTATGGCGTCTTCACAAGAACTTTGGGAGGACAGTACTTTCCGTCATTTTCCTTACACATACTGTTCAGTTCTGATGTGTAGCATGCCGTTTAAAACATACTTTATAACTTTGTATAAAGCAGCCAGGTACTGTTAATGAGCCATCGATTACGACCTCAGAATATTTAAGCATATCGCACTCCGTGTTTGCTCGATGCTAAACCAGGCAAACCTATATATACCAGTATGCAATTACATCCAAATAATACTTCTTGCGAGTATATAGAAATTTCTTTTCCCTATCTTGTATAGCACAAATTGCATTTTTATTTTACCTTTCATATGCCATCCATCTCATATTTTTTACCCCTGAGGCTCGTCACCTTTCCACCGAGTCTATCCATTTTTGCTAAGAACGACTCATGTTTCCGAAGTGCTTATAAGCTGTGAAAACGATGATTACTTGCGTTGTCAGCACCTGTTTTCAACATTCATTTAACCTTCTTTTTGCCAAGCCATTCGCAATCGTCGCTCATTGGAACCACACGGCCTAATAGAGAAGGTTCATCACTTTTGATATCTAAACGAGGATAGTTTTTACACATTCTTTTATCTAAAAAATGGAAGAGTCTGTGCAGCCGCCAAAGAGAAAAGCCAGTTCATTCTTCTGCCTGAGTTGTTCTATAAATTGCTTTGCTCTCCCTTAATAATCTATCCTCTTGTGGATATTTTTCCACCATTTTTCTTCGAAGACGGTAGTCAATACTGAAATGAAATGGAGAATTAGACAAGTTCTGGAGTACCTTTTACAGTTTCCTCACAAAGTAAGAGTAGACTCCCTCCTTATCTCATCTCCGTCTACTGATGTTTTACTAATCCTCAAGAGAAATACCTATACACGAGCATGCTGCCTCTAGGTTGAGTTGAAAGACCTAGAAAAATAGGAAATGAATGCGTGAAGGAAGAAAGCAGAGAAACTTTTTAAGCAGCTTTCTGTTCTGGAAAAAAGTAATGGCAAAAGTTTGTTGGTTGAGCTTGTCCCGTGTTACAGGCTTCCGGTATGATGGGTAGATGGTGGCTATGACGCGATTGCCTATGCTCCTTAGGAATATTTGTTTGTAGTTCAGCACATACAGCTAAATATGTTGTATTTAGTCTATTCACTGGATCTAACCGCAGCGATTGTTAACACGATGATATATCAGCGGTATACCATACAGAGAAGGACGGTTCAATCTCTCTTATTTTTCTGCTGGATACGTTTTAGAAAACAAATAGCTAGAATAACGGCATGTCGTGATATCAGTGTTTTGAAGTGACGATGATATACGAAGGAAACGGGAATGTTTCCTTAAAAGGAGACAAAAATCGGAATTTGTGTTTTATTTATGACATTGCTTGTCGTACCTCGTACGTATCGTTTTTTATCTTGCAATTTGGGTAAACAAGGCAAAATACATTTTTCATTTTGGTGATAGAATATCGCTTGAAATCATTGTGTTGTTTTTTATGCTTTTGTAAAACTAAATACAGACGCCGCCGTGCCGTACATTTGAAATATTGACATAATTTATGGACAGGCAAAGCACTACCGACGCCTGCTAATGCTTATTGGTTCAACCTGTCACAAGATCAAACTGCATCAAGATGATGCAAGGTTCAAGGTACGAATAATCACAAAGGTTTCAGTAACATGTATTGTTTTCAAGTGTACAAGTCGTAGTTTCTCTGTCCTTCATATATGACAAATATCTTGATTGAGGACTGTATAATTTTAAGTGTAATCTGTCCGTTTGCTCATTCATCAGAAATAAATAATGAAATGCATGATGTATGTATGTACAATGTACCAAAAGTTATAAAATAGCGTTACAATTGTTAGTAAATCGCCGGAAGATTTGTGCTTTTCTACTTCAGAAAGCCGGAAGCAACTGGGCGAAAAACACCAGCGGAAACATGGGCATCGATAACGAGTTCCCGTAAATGGAAATTTCTAACCGACACGTTGGAGCTGTCAACGGGATTTCATTCCAGCAAAGATATGTTCGTTGAGCAGGACATTCTGAATATTCGTTTAGCCTATGGAGCAGGTCCATTTAAGGGTCAGCAGGGACTCTTGGTACATTTGTACAAGTTTCTACATACACGAGTTTGTATCAATTACAGTTGATATCCTGGTGTAACGGAAGTTTGCAAAAAAAACCTAGACTCCGCAGGTGGCTATCATTTTTTGTCATATTCTGATCCTAATTTATATTAGGGCAGTGATTCCTAATTTTTAGTTTACAGTTTTTCTCTGCAAATATTGATTTGTATATTTTACACTTCTTTCAGGAAAACCCCTCCTGGCGTTTTTTACATCACCGTTATCATTTCACTCCATGCGACCGTTCTAACCAATAGATCTAGCTATTTATTCCCTTAAATTATCAACCACCTCAGGTATACTTTTCTCCAAAAACTAATATAACAAGAACTTCTTTTCTCAAAGTACTTTGTGGATACTCTAACATTACACAACCACTCCAGCTAACTAAGCTGAATAAAAATCTGCTGCGGCTTTGCCACAATATTTTGCATTTATTTCTGAAAAATTATCCTTGTCATTTGTATACATACATTTGTTTTCTTTATACTACTTTTCAACAAAATTGTATGTATCACTATACATATTAGGTATATATTTTTATTTTAAAATGAATCTCCCAAATGTCCTGTGGTATAACTTCAATATACGTTCAGCGCACATTATACACGTCATTTTCTACAAGGCTTAAAAAAGTAACCAGATTTATCAACGTAATCGGTTTTATTATTGTGATTGTTTGATGTCAGAAATAGCACCATGTTGTGGAAATTGAATTCCATCATGTCTTTTCGTCCAATTTGGCTTAGCTTGTCGTCAAGTGTGGTTAATAAATCATTTCATTCCGGGCTTCACCACATATTGATTTCATGATCGCTTTCTCCCCAACTCGGCAGCAGAGAAATATTCACTTGGACATAATATTCTTTCAGTATAATTACTCTAATTCGATCAACATTAAATGAACGACTATCTATTATTATTCCGATTTTTCAAATATTTTGATGTTATATTATATTATAGTCGCATCGATTAAACGCGCATAAATTATTGTATAATACATGATTTTAGAAATTTCAGAAAGCAACCATCAATCTTGCAGCACCCCCTTAATTCACAATTTAACTTCGTTTAATGGTATAGTGTAAACCAAAAAATCGTTAAAGCAAAGAAGGATGCAGAATAATACGTCATATTGTTAGCAGGACTTTACAGTATATTCAATATTGTTTACACAAATAGACCGTACGTCAGTCCAGTTTTGGTAAACCATATGCGTATATGGAGGCA
The DNA here is from genome assembly GCA_004115045.4 of Sinella curviseta. NCBI lineage: Eukaryota > Metazoa > Arthropoda > Collembola > Entomobryomorpha > Entomobryidae > Sinella > Sinella curviseta. Next base: position 39,015,378 of record CM023201.3, read on the forward strand.
AATATACATCATTTTTCAATATCAAGATTTAGTAAGGAACGCAGCAGCGTTAGTGTTTATACATACATCACCATACTAGTAAGTAAAATGCAAGGAGAAAGTGAGGAAACACACGGTAATAAAAAATGATAGCCATATCACCTCATCTCATTTCCTTACCCCAACAAAGTCATCAAGTTAAATTGGAGGTTTTACCCATCTCCTGGATTTTATGGACAACATTGGCACGTGTCATGCAAAACTTTGATATGAAAGCAGCACCTTTATTCAAACAAATACAAACGTGTAGGAAACGGGCATGTAAAAAATGAGTTTTCAGCTAAAAGCGAGCATATCAAGTATTTTAGTATCTTCCACAACAGAGAATGACAGCCTGCTTTGATCCAGTCCAGGGTGTCATTTGAAATCAAACTGGTATTCTACCGTATGCAAGTCGGTTGTTATTAAAATGAAAAATTGCACGTCATTTCCCTCCAACGTACTGGAACCTACTTACGTGGAATGATCTTGTTTTCTCCCTCAAATAAGATTCAGGACTGCGTGACAATATTGGCATTTCAAACACATGTAAAAACTGGAATAAGCCTTTTGTTTTGACGACAAATGGAGCTAAATTGTTTATGCTTTTCCGCAATGCAGAAGAAAATTTTGGTCGATAATGATATATAAAGTGGCCATCGAAAGTAAATCCTAGCAGTGTTTAAGTAGTATAAGTATGGCAGACACACTCAGAAAATATGGCGCTTAATGTGTGTATTCTTCTCGCGTTTGATGGTTATGTGATCGTTACGAATTTGTTCTTACGATTGGAAATAGGCAATTCGTAATATTATGTAACGCTGAACAACGGGATCATCATCTAAATGCAATTTATGATGTTTCTTCCGAAGACAATATTACTTGGAGTATCTGAAATCAAAACGACTGTCTTTTTAAATTATGAGTATCTGATTAGCTGCTAACTACCAGCATAAATATATGTCTAGTATGTTTACTCACTTGTTCCATAATGGCTTTTGCTATTTACAATATTTACATCACTACTAAATCTCACAAATATGCGTATTAGGAAAATATTTAGTGAAACAATGTGTCGTCTGCCAAAAATATTGAAGTCCTTTATTGTGGTCAGTCGTTCGATGTTGCTAAGCACTGCAATATAATAATAGCACTTTTTTCATGAATGAGGTGTAAACATTTCTACAATATGTTATTCTACAATCCATGATATACTTACACTTGCTATTTACGCCATGCCATCAAATAAAAACGCAGCATTTTGTTGTTTCCTTCGTTACGACCTCTACTAGATAAAGCAGCAATCTCTTTGGCTGACGTGCCAGCACGCCTATTGCTAGTTGGAAGAAAGTTGAAGAGGTGATAGCAGTAAAATCGTAGCGAAGGAGAGGATCTCCGGAAAAGGCAAGTAGAGCAGATAGAAAGCACTGGTGACACGTACGCTAAAGTCTCTCAACTTATTTATTCCATGGTACGTGACCGAGAGCAGAACAAAGCAAAAACATAGCAGAGCGGAAATAATATAATGCAATAGTGAAGCGTGTGTGAGTGAACTCGAGAGATCACGTGTCGTGAAGCTAATGCGATGACAAAAGTTGACAAGAATGTTGACACAACTATTCATGGAATGTCCACGCACAGTACTAGCTCACTAATGTAAATTCAATATTGTTTGTTCGGCTCTATCATTATCGCTTAACAATGAATCAATACTGTAATGATATATTTATGTGTGCATTAAACTGTTCTTCATGTGGAAATGTTTATCTTGTCAATAGAAACAATACGTATATACTTGCAATCACTTTCTGTTATAAAAAGTAGCGGCGCAATGAATTGGTACAATAGTATTTTAGGATAAGGTATCAATAGAAATTGGGAAACAATATTTTCCCGTTTTCTTCCCTTTACAGTACAAGAAAATGTACTTGATAAACGAATAAATACTTTACATGTGGATATACAAATTGAAATAGTTTTCTTTATCCACAAAGGTTTTTTCTCAGTTTCGTAAAATGTTTACGGTACGTCAGCCAGACAATACGTAGAAACGACACACCACCGCACCCAATCAAGTCAATGTAAACATATAACGAACTCTGGGACCTCGGAAGCACTGAAACAAGTCACCACGAAATCTAGGTCACATTTCACCGAAAAGGAAAAACTATTACTTTTAGTCCGCTTTGAATGAAGTATATTTACAGGTCAACCACTATATTTTCCATTCATACGTGTTGGAGCGCAGTTAGTTGTTCTCGCCAAGTGTTAAAGCGGCATTTTGCTACTTTTTCGATTCAATAATATTATCTTAAGGTTGGAAACAAAAATGTCAGTTTTCTTCCTTGACAGTCGCTTTCTCTTGCGACTTCAAATACAAACAGCTGAAAAAAATTCAATAAAAGAGTTTCCTGGGAAAATGAAGTGGCAATCGTAGACGTTTCATGTTACCTGATTTTCAGTTGTCTAATAGTATCTTGTCGGGGCAGGTTTTTTAGACACATAAACTTCTGACTTGTGAGTGAAGTTTTTTCTCTCTCGTGATAATTAATTCTTTTTAGCCGTCACATGAATTTCATTGAAGATAAGAGAGAAAACCTTTCATTTGTCTTTTCTCAGTTTGTTTATAAAAGTCATTGAGAGTGAACGCGTTGAACCTGACAGTGAAAATATCTTAATGCGGGGGCACACAGTAATGGATCCTGGAAATCCCAGAATGTTCACATTCCTTTCAATACTTTCTCTTCACTGTCAGATTGTGAGATCTGAGTTCGGATAAAGCAAAAACCGTGTTTCCAAGTTTCGGGCTGAATTTTAACAAGATCTTGTAGTATATACTCATTACTGCAACGCTTTCCTCTAAAATAGACCATTAAAACTGTTAGTCTGTTATCTGAGAATGTTAGCTTCAAGCGAGATTTTTTTCCAGTCTCAAAACTATCTCTGTGTATCTAAAGAGATACTGAAAAAATATTGCCGTTTAGTGTGTATGCTCTGGGCTCCTTTGCACAATTCATTTTCTTGCTTCAGTCTGCTTCGTCCGGTATTAGGACTTTTCCGGTTCTTGTCCCACGTCATAACTCGGGAGCATCTTTTGAGATAATTCTATTGCCCCAATTCAAAATTCCATGTTAATTCCTTATCTCTTTTCTAAAAATCGATAGATAAGTTGAATAAACATAATAAAAGAAGTCCTTTCAAAATTAGAAATTCATGAGACAAGAATAATGAGAAACTTTCAGATGGCGGGGCGAGTTGTTACAACGTCTCCACCATTCCATGAAAGTTGTTTACTGCTTTCCCAGCAAGGGTTTATGGCTGGTTTGACTAATGCATGTATATTTAAATTTCCTATGAAAATTAAGCTAATTTTCCTGTTTCATTTTGCCCTGGGGGCTCAACTTGACTAGTTTATTTGTGACAAGAAAATTGATGACGTTCTACCTCACGATAAAAATTGAACGGTAACTGAGTTTCATTTCAATTTCCAGAAAATTTTAAAAAATAAGCTTTGAAATATATATATTATCCGTTACTAAAATGTGACAGCCTATTTATCAAGGTTGTGGTGTGGCAAGGTGGAAATATATATGTGTGTTAGGCTGCGGGGAATATTCACGTCTGTGAGTTATTACCTGACACGAAATGGTAAAGGACCGTTGAATTATGATCACAACACTATCTGCGAATGCTTATCCCAACTAGAGATAGTTCTCTTTAAGTTTCATGGACTCGACCCAATGACAAACGAGACTAGAAGATATGCATCAAGAGAACGTTCCAGTATTTGCAAAATTTGTTGGTACGATAAGATGTAAGTTTGTAATGAATACACTAGAAGAGGAAAAACAGTGGTATATTTTTAATGAAGACTTTAGGTATTCATAATTCATGGTTTACTAGCACAGAAATCTACCGTATCATGAATAATCATCAGCGTACCAACTGACGCAATATAGTGATGCTCGCAAAATTAATTTTGCAAAGTGCCAAGAAATGTCCGAAAAACACGAACATGCCTACTACCATTTTCATTTTTTAACTTTTAAAACTAGTCGCGTTAAACCGCGATGGAGAATACGTAGCTGAAACAATTCGTTTTGAAGTGACGCCTTCAAATGGCGCTCTAAAACGACACTTTCAAATGCCGCTTTCAAATGGCGTTCATAAATGGCGTTTATGAATGGCGTTCATAAATGGCGTTTATGAATGGCGTTCATGAATGGCGTTCATAAATGGCGCTTTCAATTCATGTTACCTCTTTTTGACCTCTACATGTGAAAATAACGCGATTTGGCACATAGTTCCTGAAGAGAAAATGATCACCGTTCAGTTCTCTATCAGAATCCACGAAGAAAAAAATTTGCCATTTAAAAAGCACTTGACCTCTCTCTGACCCCTACTCCTACCCCTGTTGACCGATTGACCTGAAACTCTGGTCATGTCTTCCTTGTCACCTAAGGAACCTGTGTGCCAAATTTCAACGAAATCCGTCAAGCCGTTTCAGAGTTATAGCGCGAACAGACAGACAGACGGACAGACGGACAAACAAACTAAAATTATAACTACGCTTCAACTTCGTTTCAGCTACGTAATAAAGATACTTCTATCGTAGCAAGTAAAGTAGTATATAGATGACTTTACTTTCACAATTTTAGAAACCTGGAGAACCTCACGAAATAGCCAATACTCACAATAAACACAATAAATAAACTTTAATGCACTTTTTTGGAAGAGCGTGCTTATGCAGCTGCAGTCGTGCGACGGCAGACAACCTTCCCAACTGTATGTAAAAAGACAGAAGTTATTAATCCAATTTAGCATGTCGTTGTCAATGCATCCAGAACTGACGACAAAACACAAGTATAGACATTATGCTGCATTGTTTTATTTAGCTGTACCCAATATCTAAACGTTGTTTATAAACTACGTAATAGATACATTATGTAGAAACATTTTGTATAGACTACCGCCAGACTCCAACATTTTGAGCAATCAGGTGAAGGTTATCGGGGTTTTAGTTTTTATATTTATAATATAACCTTATTACGTTTTGAAATAACCGATGAATATTATTAGAGTGGGGTGTACGAAAGCGTGTCTAAGGTAATGGTGTACTATCAATGATTAACTATTTTTGGTAGAAAGATATAACATCAGTGAATCTGCTCCCTGACAGACGATAACTTGGGTACCCTCTAAAAACTGGTGATTAGGTGCACTGTCAGCATTTGCTCCTCTTCGTCCTGTTCCTTCCCATTCAAATTTATCTGCGCTGCATTCCCTTTCCAAATAGTATTTTCTACCAAATATGTTCGTCATGTATGAGGAAATTGTCTGCAGTGTTCAGTCTTTCAGTCGTTTTTCCGCTTCAATTGTTCCCTAAATTGCTTTACTCTTGCTTCACACAGTGTCCCTATTCCATGCAATCAAACTCGGTTCATACTTGGACGTAGATTGCCTATGTAATGTACAGTCAACACTGGAAGCAATTGGGAATTATGGATAAATTCTACAAGTTCTGCGTAAGGTTTATCACTTTCACCATCTTGTTCCTTCCATCTCCATTAATCCTCAGGAGAATTCGTCGTAGACATATACGGAGCTGCATTGCATTGATGAAAAGCAGCTTGTTCATCGTTATTACCACAAAAATACTTTGTTCCGGAAGATCATTCCATTTTACGTTATATATCAACGATTATCCAAACTACTACTACATGGTGGAATTGCATAGGTGTATGTAAATGCTTATAATCGTTACTTTTATCCTGACCATGCTGACACCATTAGTAAAATGTACTGTGATGGAACACTATGCTATAATAGTGTATGTAAGATCATAGTTGTGTCATGGAATTGGGCTTCAAGTTAGTCTTCAAATTTACATACGCACCGTCATCTGCATTGATTCTTCTACTCGGAAAAAAAATCGTTTCATCCAAAATTAATTAATCGATTCTTCTCAATTTCCCTGCATTCTTGTACTCTCTATAATAGTTTGACTTTGCCAACACCGCCATAGGATCAACATTATTCATTTCCCTCCCTCTCCTTCGCTCAGTGAAATTGCATTTTCCAAACCAATCTCATTTTCCAACTGAATTCCCTCCACACTTGTACTCTTCCTCTTATCAATTCACAATCAATTTCCCTTTCTCCACACAAGCACATGTGGTTCGCCGACTCGGAGTATTGTCATGTCTTCTGTCTTCACTCCAGTTTGGCTTCTGATTCTAAAAAGCAGGCTAACGCACCATGGCAGCATCACTGCCATAAGCTGCCGTTGAAGAAAATCCTCCTGGTGTTCTTAATGAAATTCCGCACTCATAAAATATGCAAAGCGTGCTCCCCGAAACAAGTGTACAGTCTGGTGTTCTGCTGCTGCTGGTGTCGGTCTGTACTGTGTGGCTGCCTTACCATCACCACCACATTACTTTAATAATCTTGACAAGACTTTGCATCCCAATCCCTATGCCTGCATCCATGCAACGGAGGAGGTGAAAATAGTTACGTTTGCTGGAGAACGGATCACCACTATTCCCGAGATTCTAAACTTTCTATATACTGTATTCATATAATTTTCACTGTTTACACGGGGAATTTGCTGTTTTTGGAAGAATTCTCTCATCCATTCACGCATCCATATGCATGGGTATTATCCCAAGACAAACTGCCGCCCGCCGACATTGAATTGCGTATCTTTGGAAGAAGCCATCTTGAAACCGAATTTTCTATGAACACTTGAACAACCGCAACATTTATGGTTTTGTGTCCATCCAAGTGAAAGTGGTAAATTCGGTTTTGATCCTACTCAAATACTCAAATTCAATTTACAGCTACATTACAGTAGTATAATTCCTTCTCTCAAGCAAGGTTCAAACGTCACTTCTTACTGCTTTTCAATCATTTTGAGAAATTGGAAAAATGTTTTCATCATTGACTGGAATGACGCTTGCGTATCTTCAATTTTGATGCAAAATATTTCTACTGCAAATCTAATCGAAAATATATATAAAAATGCTAATTTACAAGGTTTTTTTTCTCTTCTATTTCTCGGGAAAAAACATCCGCTGTCTGTACCAATATGTTCCATGTTAGGATTAAGCAATAATGGTGACAACAGGAAAGAGAAAGTCAATGTACTTTATATTGCCGTTGACAGTGTTTTCCACAGGGAAATATATTCACGTGACAAGTAAAAGCATGGAAGCAGACATTAATCCCAATAGAAAGTAAACAAATAAACCTTGCTTTCTCTTTTTATCCGTATAGCGTCTGGGCGGACTTTTTTGTCGAATTGCAAGGCGACAGCGTAAAAGTATTCCCGTGAGTGTGTGTGAGACAACTGGCTACGTGAGTAAGTAGTGAGTAGTGAGTAGAAAGCATCGCATATCGCCTGCCCCTATATTCGTAGAAAATGTGCTCACCTTCGAAATTCTACGTGCTTACTTTTCACTTTCAAATTGACTCATCATTTTTTCCACGATGGCCTATGAATATCATTTATTGTAGTTATACTTATTTTCTAGCAAAAGGTGGAAAGTGGAAACGAGTATTATCATTTATGCTTCGTAATGTCAGTTTAGAGGGAGCGCATTACTTGCGGTTTGATATGGACGCTGCAGGCAGGCTAGTTAGATAAGTGCTATCATTGCGAGACAATTTTGTCACAGATTCAAAGTTTCAAGTAGTACAATTATACGTGCTGAATCATATTTGTATATGTATTCTAGAGTTTTTAGCAGGCGTGAGTAGGCTCAATATTGGTAAGTACCACTCACATTCTCACATCAACGTCATCATCTTTAATGCGGGAAATTGAAATAATGAGTTCCATTTTGCTTTTAATTTCACCAGATTTCGTTGACGTGGCGTGACGTTGAATAAATGCAAAATAATCGTCTAGACTATGGACAGAATGGGACAAGTGGACACTTGGACAAATGGAAGAACTGGACAAAAGCCTCATTGTAAATTGTGTAAAATGATGCACTGAAAACTATGGAAAGATGGTAGTTGCTAAGAAAGTGGCTGCCATTCGGCCATCCAATTTGTCACGCTTCAAATTCAAATTCAGGGTTTAAATTGTCCACCTCGCTCATTTGTCCATCCAGAAAATTATTCCACTTTTGACAACATTCCTACTTTTCAAACAAATTAACGGCCAGATTCTCTGGTGCTCTAGTATCGAAGCTTTTTCAGAAATGAAACTTCGTTGGGCTTATAAAAGAGGGTTTAAAAATTACTCATTAACTAACGCCATCCAGCAGACGTTACATGATAATGGGACATTAAATGGAAAATAATTGTTAAAGTACGTATTCAACATGAAAGACACTTAAATGGTGGTAGCATCAGCGGCAGCAGATGGATTTCTCCAACTCTGATCATTAAGAACACGCACGGAAATGAAAAGTTTCATTTATTCAAGAAGTATTAGAACAGCTTCAAAGAATCCGATTCCAGCAGTGAAAAAAAACAAAGAGGAGACGGCTATTATTGTAGCATATAAGCTGTTTTACTGTGGCACATTATTGTCAACATTATGATGCGGCAGACACGACTCGTAAAAGATGGGGTCATCCTTCCAACAGTGGCTGTGTATTAGATAGTAGGAGATCTTGAGTCTTTACGAGGGTTTGAATGGACGAAACGTGAAAATTGGACAGAAAATACGTGACTCGCCAGAGGAAGCATCCGATTTGTAGAAAATTTCCAGTTCTCAGATAGCAAGTGAGTGTGTGTTGCCTCCTTAATTTCTTATTATTTGGTGCTCACCTGGAATATCAGCAGTATACAAACAGGTGCATTGCACGAAACTATTGTGCAGTATTCCATGGAGAAAGAATGGGGCTCTAAAAATAGGCAATGGGATGACTCAAGAAAAGCAATAAAAACGAGATCTTCAACTCTCATTGTTCCTGACTGAACCTTGAGAGAAGATAAAAACAAATTAAAGACAGGCGAGCCTAATTCTATTTCAATTTGGTTGTATCCATTCCCATTTTATTTTTTCGTTTCCTTTCTTCTGAACCATTTATTTTGCAAAGTCAGAGGATGCTGAATCGATTTTCCATTTCTTTTTCCTATCTTCCTTTTATAGCAGTTTGTGTTATCATTTAGACTGCTGGCTGTAACAGGAGAAAAGTACTGGAAAGTGTCGACTAACGGCTGGGAGAGAAATGAAAAGGCGCTTTGCGTTCTCACTTCAGCTTTCTCCGTGTCACTTTCAGATATTTCAACAAAACGGATGGAACAAAACTGTAATAGTACACGTGAAGAGATAAAGGATATATGCAGATGATATAGAAGATGTGAGAGAACGCTATTTGTCATTTTGTGATGACATTCATTTGTCCTCAATTGGCTTACAATTTAAATCAACAGAAGCTAAGCTTTGTAAATATTTGCCAGCTTTTGTTTTTATACGTACCTATACGTATCCGCTTTTCCACGCACCATTAACACCTGAACAATTTCGCACGTTTGTTTTTCAGAGCATGTCTATAATCTATTCAATATCGCCTGCTTTATTATTAACAGGCTTTTGTTGAATGTTCTGATGTTGATAGAAAACGTTCTCAAATTGAAAACATATCATTTTATTTCCCACGCTAACTATTCCTAAAAGTGCCATTCCACTGAAGCTCTCGTCCTCATTGTGAGTTTTCGTCAGTTTAGGCGCTTCACTTACCATCCTATTCGTTTCCGAATCAATGTGGATAAAGCCGCCAGCAGTTCAGACGGCATGATTAAATTTTAACAGGCAGTTTGTGCTCGTACAAAGGGAAGGAAGTAGGAAGGGAAATGTTTATTGCTCACGGCTAAAAAAGTATAATGGAACTTTCCGTGTCAATATAATAATGGATTCTTGTGGACGAAATAAGGTCAGATAACAAATATTGATACATATAGGTAATCTGATTATCTGATTTTCAATACAGATGGTAATGAAGTGGATTTATTAACTTTTTTAGTAGGTTGATTGCTTCTAGTTTTAACCAGAAAGAGGATTTACCTTAACCACACAAGTTGAGTTAAATCTTATCGCATTTTCGAATTAACAATCACGCTATTAGAGATATCATACATAGGTGCGCCCTTTCCCCGTTGGAAAACAGTACATTTTCCTTTACGATAAGTGGATTTACATTTCATATTTCATGGAACAATAATTTCTCTACACTTTTAGCACATCAGGTCACGCGCTCTCGTTATGCATATTTAATGATGCTGCTTATTCCTTTGGAATTTTTTATAGATCCCTTATTCAACACAGGATGTCGGTATGCATTCTCTCTGAGAGACAGTGACGATGCGACGTGGCACTGTAGAGCTAAGCCGGATGGAACATGTCGTTGTTATAAAATTGCGTGTGTATAGCTTCAGGCTATTTGGCAACATAACCGTTTGCTGTACTACTATGACATTTTATTTTGTAGAAAAATTCGCCAACTAGGACAAGGAAGGTTGAAGAAACAAACATAGCTATACAGCAAATAGTTTTATTATGCAAATTTGTTCTCCGTAGTTTTTTGTTGTTGAAGTTCAAGTTATGACGCCAAGGCGATGATGCTTTTCAAACGCCACAGCATAATGTAGAATTTGATTTCCCACTTGAAACCGGTTTTCATGAAATCTGAACTCGGCTTTGTTAGTGAAAACCAAGTTGCTAAAAGGCAAACGATGTGGGATATCCTGTCCATTAAGAGTCTAGCCATTTCTTCAGAGGAAACAATGTCTTAAAACTCTACTGATGACCCTTTCTGCAAATAAATGGAAATACGACGAGTTTTTTGTGACAATGGGGCACTTTGAATGCCCCTGCTTTATGGACACAAGTATTGCTTTGGTGCTGGTTTATTTCTTTATTGTGCACAGTGCAACCGTTTTGAACTAATCCCGAGCGACTTTGAAAAAACAAACTTTCACCTGAAAGTACATGACCTCTTTTTGGCAAGAAGCTTTTAGCACATTTTTTTGCTACTTTCAGAGAGGCAGCGTATAGTACGACGTCGTAGAACTAACGATGTCACTATACTATTATTGTATACCTGTTTATGTGACGGGATTACGGAGTAAAATCCCTTTTCTCGTTTGCTCGCTTCCTTTGTGCTCCAGGAGAAAAGAAATTCAATAAAGAAGAGGAAAAAGAGGAAACGGTAATCTAATCGACTTTTGATGTTGTTCCATTTCTACTTTATCCCCAGAAAAATCGTACATGAAGTTCTCTATCCGCCGTAGGCGACCACCTCATAAAATTCTCTTACGTATACTTTATTAACCAAAATATCCAAGTGTGTAAGTAAACCCGAAGATGAGGTTGACGTAAGAATTGACCGTTTGTGTCCAACACGTAAAATATAATTTATCACTGAATCAGGGTAGAACAACGGAATACACGGGGAACAAAATGAAGCGGCATGAAAAGGAAATTTCCGCAAGTTAATTATGAGCCTAATAATACACAATATACATGTGTATCTATGTTACTTGACAATTATGACACGGATATAAAAAGTCATTTAACATTGATATTGACTACAAAAAAATTAACTCAATGAGAATCTTGCGTCAATTTGTGGACAAATAGAATCGCTTTGTTGTAATTGTGGTTACTATGGCCACTTAATTTTATTGTTCTTGTCAACGTTTCCATGTTAACGATTATAAAAACACTCGAATTGGTCCTTGTTAGGCAACATTTAGGTTGAGGTGTTACGATACTCTTGGAGTCATACTTTTTCAATGTAAACGCATTACATGGTCGGTCAGTCCAAGTCTCAATCCAAGTTTCGCCACAGATACAATATACATACTTATACGTAAGCTGAACGGACGTTGGAACTTATTTACAAAACTTGAGCAATAACAAACGTGACTAGGCGATAAAGTTACTATCTTTTAAAAATAAACATTGTCCGAGACACAAACTTTTATTTACTTTCTCTTTCGTTCCTATCGGCAAAACATTGTGTTTGCCGCAAAATCATTAGACTTAAATACGTGAGCTTAAAATTTTCAGACAAACAGATACATTCATTGTACATTGTTTTGTTCCACAAGTTGTGGAGGGGGAAAAGGCACGTGGCAATCGAAACGAGCAAGGGGAAGGATTTATACGTGGATGGTTGCTTGACGTGATAATTTGTTCACAAAACTCCAAAAATTTTGCAATAAATTAGGTTCTATGAAAACACAATAAATAAAATAAGCTGCTTTCACTTGTCGACGATGCTCAAGTTTTAAAATTTATGTCTCAGTGAACAGGAAAAGAGTGCCCGTTTATCATAGCGATGATGGAAACATCTGTTTGTAGATAACAAGTTGGTAGATATGTATTCGTGAATTATTACCTGACTAGGAAAAGTGAAAGCATGCTAGAATTCCCTTCCAGCATGTTTATTCTATGCATTTTAATCTACGCAGTGTACGTACATATCGTATTCTCCTGTTGTCTCTACTGACATGATACGAATAAACGCTTGAAATTATAAGGAGATAAAATACACAGCAACTTTTGCTGCTGCTGTTGAAGAAAACACCTGAAGAAATAATGGCTGATTTCATGAATATAATATGATCTAAGAAACGTGTATCTTAAAGGCATACACTAAATACCATAAACTGGTAGTGTGCCTGTAATATCTGTTGTGAAATTCTTGTTTTCAGCGCAACCGGCAAAATTGTTTTTTGTTGGTTCAAAGGTTTAAAGATGGTTACACTTGCTAAGTAACGGCGTTCCGTTAGAATATTAATGTGTTTCCGGAATGTAAGTGGACAACAATCTTGAAAAAGGGAAATTCCATTTTTATGAAAAGAATTGCTCAAAACTTTATGGTTAGTTTTTTAGCGAATACTGTACAAAGTGTTGAATAATATGCGTTTCTCAGTTCGTTGACAAACCGTGAAACTTGGAGTAGTACATTCGAGGGAACGTTTGACAAAATCGAACATTTCTGGAACGACGCACTGAGGTATTCAATGCATACGCATAAGTAGGCTGCTGTCGAGTTAAGCGAATCTGGGTTTTTTGCATAATTGAATCATGGTTCGTCGTCTTCTAAAGAAATCATTAGCCCAGTTTCTGTGGGTCTCAACTGGAAACAAGGTTAAAACAATGTTTTGGTAAACCAAAATTTTTCAATTATTCATGAAGGCATGTAATGTTATGTACGCATTGCGTATTCATGAAGACTTCATCCTCCGGATCACCCAGCTACTTCTGAATACTGTAAAAAAAAGTTGAATTCAGTACTGCAAATATTTCCTTCTTTTGTCATTCGGCGCCGTTTTAACTTAAAAGGAATCAGGCGCTTGAAAGCCTTTTGAAAGCAGCAATGACTAACGTTACTTCTCAAAATCATCAAAAAGTTTCTCAGATCAGATGCGACGTTTTAAAGTTTAGGGCAACCTACGCCATTCACCATTGTTCTTTAGACAAGAATGAGGCGATACGAAAAGAATTCCTTTGGTCGTGTCAGCTTAATGGATTCTTTCTCCCTAACCATAATCGTCTATATTTATTGACTCCCAAGTTCCCATCGGAAGCGCGAAACTGAAGACAAAAGGGAAAAAAGTAAACCCAAATACCATGCAGCAGACTATACAGCCCACCTTTTCCATGTAAATGATAATAGACAATCCTACAAAATTAGTAAGTGTCCGCGTATTCTTGAGCTTTTTACCCACAGTTCAAAGACAGGGCAAATAAAAGGAAAATTATTTTTAGGAATGGATCGAAAAAGAAATCCCGACAATTGCCTCTTAGATGCTTAATCCATTTCGATGGAAACGATTTCAGTGTATTATCCTTTTATAATAATATTTCAAATGACTTCCTGACGCGAAAGTTATTTCCTGCTCTATTAAGATTTGCTTTTGACGACAAACTGACTTTTTCTAGACTATGTGCTATCTTGTATTTCACCTCGTTACCTAGGTATTATTAATACGACGATAGAACAAAGAAGTAAAATTTAATCAACTTTTATGTTCTTTCATGCGTTATATAGGTATTATATTTGAACAAAATGATATATCGTTGTGTGTGTAATTTAGAATATTTATATCAAAGCTTTAGTTTTAGAGAGATATTAAGACTAATGAGTTTAGAATTCGTTATAATTAAGCACTTGTTAACGTGTTGTAAATTTAAAGTAAAACGAATCCATATATTACGCGAATGACAATATTTGCAGCCAATTTTATTCCTCGAGAGCTTTCCCTGTTATTTAAGCAAATGATAAAACTATTCATGCTTTGACATGTAATTTGTGGACCAAAACTGATAGTGCATTGTTATGTGGGCTACAATTTGAAAGACCACTTTTAAAGGTTTCAGCAATTCGGAGGAACCTGCGAGATATTAGATTGTTGACAGGAACTATACAAACATTCCAAAAGATCAAAGAACTGAAACACGGAAAAGCCTTGTAATATGTAAATATCAGTGGTATATTTTGATAGCACGTATTTGATGCTGACACTGCACAACTACTTCGTTGCTACATAAAACGTAGAATATTCTTATATGTGTTAAAATCCGTAAATACTTATACTGTTTCTTTTTAACTTTAAAATTAATGATAAGTACTGAGCAATATATTTTAATAACAAACAATGATTACCTTAATATTAAATCAGGACAACAGGTTATGGGTATAAATAAAAATTGTCATTCTTAATATTATCAATTTCAATTTTTTCTTCCTATTAGAAAATCGATGATATTTTATTTTTATGAATGAAGCAAGGTTTTTTATAGTATCAGTAAAAGCAGTCAATGCGCAGTAAGGTACTCCATAAACTGTTCTGCAGTTGGTAATGTTTATTTATGAAGAGAAAGTCGTATTCCAAAAATTACTATTCCTGGTCTTTTCCCGACACTATCGTGTAAACAATATCAGCTGTGGTCTACTCAGGAGTTGTTTCTTGTTCTCTCTAAAGAAAGTTAATCCTACTTCAGAATCATCCCAAAAGCTTGTATCCGATTTCATTTCTACTTGTAAAAGTTTTCCTGAGAGGCTGCTCTTCAGAGTGTACAATTAGCATTCATGGTCCAAGTTAATGAGCCATTTTAGTCTGACTTGTTGTTCCACCAAAGAAACATGACTAGTAAACTGGGGTTGACAGTGAGCAGTCCGAAACACTCTAGTAGTGAGTGAGTGGGTGTATTCTACCATACCATTCCACCATTGTACGTAATTCCAGAGCAACTTTTGTTTTTGTTCCTTCATCTTCCATTCCAACTCTTTTCTAACTTACATCATGCTGCCCATTTAAATTGTATATATTTTTTTTCTTTTTGCCCCAAAGGTACTTTTCTCTCGCTACCATGATTATCCTTTTTGTAAAGAGAATAAATAGATGGTGTTCTGTATCCGAGGAGCTTTATTTGCTTTATATTATACTCTGCACAACATGACGATTACTTGGACTGTCTGTCAGCACCTGCTTTCACCATCCATTTAACTATCCTTTAAATCTTTCAGCTTTTGCAGTTGCTGTATAACTCCTCATACAGAAATACAGAGCGTGGAGCACGGCTTCTGTCTGCTAAGGTCTCTTCTTTTCTTTGCAGATAGAAACGGAAATTGTCTTCGCCACGACGAACGACCTAAAGGAGATAGGAGTCAGTTCATTCTTCCGCCTGAGTTGTTCCATAAATTGCTTTACTCCCTTAATAATATCACATTTTGTGGATTTTTTCACCATTCCTCTTCTTCAGCAATGCCGTTAGTCAATACTCAAGTGAATGGGGAGATTTGGACTGGAGTTATAATGGAGAACATTGGCTGCAACTTGCAAAAGGCAATATGTGCGTGCTTTCTCCACTACTATCTTATCTTTGTCTGCTGCTGCTCCACTAATCCTACCAGAAATACGAACAACACAAGCATCTTTTCGTCGTCGTCATGATAGGAGATAGCCAAGAAACAAAAATGAGTACTTTTGGAAGTAAGAAAAAGTAGAGACAAAATTGTGCAAGTAACATTTTCTCTTCAGCACACAAAATATAATGATGAAACTTTTGTTGGTAGTATAGGAGCATTGGTTATGATGCTTTCAGTTGGTTGATGGTGGTCCATGTTTTTCGGAATTAGTTTGGGCCCAGGCAACGTGGACGGACGATTCGGTTAGTTAAGTTAAGTGTATAGCAATGATATAACGATATGTCATCAAGGAAAATGACGGCTCAATTTTGTTTTCATCTTTGGATTACCATTGGGGAAATGAAACAAGAATGAAGATTAACAGATGAAGGGTGATAATATTTTCAAGTGATGAGAGTACAAGAAAGGAATGAAAATGTCTTGGAAGATTGAAGAGACAATGGTTGATTTATCTACAGCACCATTATACTTGTTTGATGTCTTGATGTTGTTGGGGTTGCGTACATAAATAAATCATCTTTGTAAATCACAAATTGTTCTAGAAATTCCATGGTTCCGGTTTCGATCCTCTATCTGGAAGTTTTGTGATAAAACGTACCTTGCACACTGCATTGTATTTGCTATGATTCTCATATCAAATTCAATACATACCTATGCATTTGACTATAAAGCGATGCCAAAAAGGCACCATACTGCGTTATTCACATTGTATTTGCTAAACAGAAACCATCACAAAATATATATAATAAAAAATATTGACAGACTTGTCGCTTCTATTTTTTGTCGGCCTTTGATATTCAAGGAGAATGATAAGATGAAGGAGAAAATGCGGTCTTAAATTTCCGCTCGTAGGGAAACTAATATCTATAGTCCTTGCATCCGCTAAACCAGCGCATAACAGCGAGGAAGAAGTTGATTATAAAGCTTGAAGACTTTGTCGTGGCTTTATGGTTGTCACTGAGAAAATAGCATCCATTTATTATTATTAAATATCCAGAAGCAACAAGCCAACTTATATAAACATGTACGATAATATAACTGGCTACCTAAATACCAACTAATATTAATAGTTACGGTATGTTGCATATTACTTATCGGCTTAACAGGTTTATAACATGCAATTGGTCGTCTTATATAAGATATGCTTTTAGCCTCGTCATCCAGTATTTTCCAACACTGGTTGCATAATGTACATAAGTATGTAGGTCAAAATCTAAGCACAGAGAGAGAAATATTGTACTGGTGTCTCTTAAAATAGGGAAATGCCAATTTGTTTTGACTGAAAACTTTCATTCGTTTTTTGCCTCTTTAGATACAGAGAAAAATGCTGTCCGAATATATCTCTAATATTAATGAATGTATTCAGAAACAGATTTTCACTCCACTTTCAATATAAATACTCCCCAGCGATAAGCAGTTCTCACGTTCTTGAACGCTTAGTTTGATAGGAACTGTTGCAAATGGCACATGTTTAGCTGATAAAATTCTCTGGCATAGTTCTCCTATATCCGATCATGTAAAATGAAACGGGCATTTCTGGCTATTCCGAGCAGTTTATGAAGAGTGTTTCAAGGCACTTATAGCAAACTGTTGTTGATGCTGTTTTAACGACGCAATAAACTTGGAACTCATTGTTGATTGAGCGTCACTGGCATTCCTTGTATTTGTTGACCTACATACGTTCCATGATAGGAGTCATTGTCTCATCGTCTGTAATGTGTTCGTGTTTCGGAAAAACCTCTCACATCTTGCCATGCCAATAGTATCTTATTTCCTTTCCCACTGTGCTGTATGGAAAAGTGGTATCCGATTCCTGACTCGCGGATTTCTCGTTCATAATATTATGTATCCGTATCTTTTACACAATATTCAATATTATTTTGCTTACGCTCACCAGACCACCACCATACCATCATAAACGCATGAACTTTCCGGTTCATTAAATGAGGTCGACAGGCCTTCACTTCAAAGGTAAAACAAGTGGATAAATCTATGTACGTTTCCAAGTTGCGCAACAACTGTCGACAGAATCATAATGAAAATCACAGCAGGAGCACATATAATATCCCTTTCATCTTGAACAGGTGCAGGTGGGAGCTCGTCTAGTAACGACTTGTCAACACACTTGATCTACTTTTTCCAGTAAGATCTAACGGTAAACTGATCTGTGCAATCCAACAAACCGTAAACTTTTGATGTTTTCTAGCTATCGTCATCGTCACTATCCTACTCTCTGGCTTTCATGACTACCTTTACTGCGTTTTATGTCACAAGGAATGGCAATGTGGAGATGGAGACACACAGGCGTGGCGAAAAAATGTAACATAAGCATTTTCAAATGACGGAGTAAATGGATTTGAATATTCGCTCAGGATCCCTTTACCGCGCTGACTATGCAATATTCAGGAAGCGTGTAGTTTCATGGCAAAATAGTAGAACCGTAACTTCCAGGAATTCTTTGAAACAACGTCGACTTTACGTGGAAACCTGGTGGATAGATGAAGTGCTGTGACATGTTCCGAGAATATTGCCGTGTGGGATCATGTTGGAATTTTGCTATGTACTCTCCATCTAAATAATACGTCAATTTGAACGCAAAATATTTTATAGGTAACATAAACTGACACTCATATTTTGAAAAAAAATGTTATAATGTCCAAATAATGTCTTACATCTCAATTCTGAATGCACGAAGAATGTCGTTCGTAAAATCATATTTAATCCATAAAATTGACTGTGACATGTACAAAAGAGACAATATACGGGAATCCTTGAAGTCAGCTCACAAAATCTTTCGTGGGGAGAGAACGTCCTGAGAAAGTACAAAGCTCCATTAAAATTTATGGTCCTAGTTAACGAACCATTTTGGCGTGTTTTTGTGTTCCCAATGGGACTCATAAGAGTTAACATTTACGATGTGTCCCTTTAAGATCCTTGAAGTATGTAGCTGTAATTAGAATTCACTTGGGTACTCACAGCATGCCTTGTTTTGTACAATTTATAAATCTCCATAAACCACAAAGCAATTGGGATTGTGGATAGCACTTGCTCGACTTAATAGGGACATGTTCTTAATACTTTATTATTGGCAGTATCAACGTATCATCAAACAAATTTCCCATTCCCCCATTAAACTGAATAAAAATGGTATCATTTGTTGATGAATAATTTCTGGAAAGGATAATATGAGGTTTGCATATAAACATGTCAAATAAACACCGTTATTAGCCTTTGGTCAATTATAATGCATTCTCTCAGGCGCTATACTTTCATCCAAGTTATCTCCCTTCCGCATCATAAAGAGATCCCAAAAGTACAAAAACTGGGTTAATTTTGCATATTTTAAAAGTGCTCCAAAGTAGCGAATCTTATTGAATTTGGGATGGAAGTCTGCATTGTCGTGGCCACATCGGTGTTCTTTAAATTCATAATGACTAATTCGTTCGATATAAAGTAAAAATTAACTGTTTCCTTTTGTCTTCAACTACATTTGTGCATAGGTATATATATTCAAACGTAAAAAGGAAAGTTATGAATAATGTCCATTTTACTCCTCACTCGTCTAGCAAACAAACAGATATGTACCAGCGAATTTTCCATTCTGGCATTACGGCTTATAAAATATTATTACTCACAGTGGTACAATTTCCAACGTATTTTTACACGTATTTTCTTGGCCCTACTTGTAGCAATTTGGTATTGCAGTCACGGTAGGCATGCAACAACTCCCTTAACAAATAGTACCATAAATAGCCATATAGTTCTTCTCCCTTTGAGCCTTTCCACCGCTCTTTTGCATTTTATTCCAGCCACGCACAATCACCAACAGACCGACACGGAAATGATAAGGCAGTGGTAGTTGCAAGTAGGAGCAAAAGCCAATGCAATGCGACTTCACATGAATCCCAATTTTTGCCTCCTTAAAAATGCATACTCCTGAGAAGAAAAACAAAGTAGCATCATCCGAACTTTGCATTCGTTTAAAAGTAAAATTGTGTAACGTGAGGTTATGAATGATGCATTTTTATTTTTAAACACGTGAAAACAAGCCATAAAGACTTGGAATATTTTTCCATCTCTGTGTGGCATCCTCTGAGGATAATATTTTATCATGATGCTGCTCTCTCTCTCTCTCTGCCTAGCAAAAATACATAAGTGTTTTCGGGAAAGCCAAAACAGGCATACCGCAAAAATTTGACTAATGTTGTCCATATTGGAAGCATAACCTGCTTACATTAAACTCGAAATTTTCTCTCTTGGAATTTAATTTTGCAGACATGGGGAATAAATTTATGTGATTATGGCATATGAGCTCCTTCTAGTCAAAGTTGCAAAGTACTTCCATAGGCAGACTACCGTAGTAA
This sequence comes from Sinella curviseta, assembly GCA_004115045.4. Classification (NCBI taxonomy): domain Eukaryota; kingdom Metazoa; phylum Arthropoda; class Collembola; order Entomobryomorpha; family Entomobryidae; genus Sinella; species Sinella curviseta. The sequence goes on from CM023201.3 coordinate 39,035,659, forward strand.
AATGCGGAAAAAAATGGAATTCTTGAGAACGTCGAATTGACATCGTAAAACGTAAACTAAAAGTGACGACGCGAAATTGACAGTTTCGGCAGACTGATGTACTGTTATTTCGCAGCAACAATAAAAAATTTACAACGTCGCAACAATACATATTTAGGATCTAGTAAAGAAAGATTATGTATCTAGTTTGAGTTTCTTTTTATGAAGAGAATCCGCCTTGGCCAAAAAGGTGAAAGGTAAAGGATTACTTTTGATAGTGGAAATATGTGGCTGTATGCGCGGGTTTGTCAATTCTTTATCAATACGTAATATTTTCATCGCTTTCCACGGCTAGAACGTGCAATACTCATCTTCATAATTTATATGGAATTGAACAACTTCATTGGATTACTTCCATTACGTAAGTAGGTATGCCTCTTGCTTTCTCCGCTCTTCGATTTGAGCACAAAATCCGTAACCAAGGCATCTACCTAATTGAAATATTGGCAAAAAGTCTGCTTCGTAGAGTAATTAATTGATTCACTTCTTCCTCACTCTCACTTTCTCCATGTCCCGCTCAACTGCCAACAATCATGGAATCATCATTAGTCTTGATCATTCCTTTTCTCTTCACATAATATACGTAACAAGATTGGATTTTCCACAACACACCAGCAGAGCAATCTAATTTTCCAACAACTGAATTCCTCGCTTCCTTAACTTTCTGCCCCTGAGCAGTTTAGCATCTATTCATATTCTTACTCGGCAGACATTCTGCGGTCCGTGCAAGTGTGCGGTTGACTATATCATGTCGACATGTTTTGAATGGAGTTTTGGCTTTTAGTATAACGATAAAGCGGCATCCTTCGTTCTCCCAAAGAAAAGCTATCGCTACTGCCAGCCAGCACGCTTAATGAAATTTTGCACTCATAAAATATGCAAAAGGCGTACATGGAACAAGTGTTCTCTCTTCGATCTACTTATTTCTGTGGCGGGATGTACTGCCCTATCACACCTTATCATCACATTCACATTACTTTAATAAACTTGGCATGCCGTTAAAATATATTTGGTGACTTATCATGCTTACCATACACGAAATTTTGTTACCCTTTATATTTTCGTTACGACTCTTGTTGTAAAATTGAATTCCACGTGATTTTCCATACACATTTTTGGAAAAACCGACAAACTTACATGAACGAAATTCCTTTGTAGTCTAGTTATCTTGTCCCCATTTGCGAGAAAGGATCCGTTTCACTTTTACAGCAAGAGAAACGCTGATGCTCAATAATATTATTTAGCAGGGCACAAGATGTAAATCAGTTGAACGAAAAGTTTTTTTGCACATTGTCAGCATTATTAGAGCTCGCATGTTCAGTGTTTACACATCGTATTACGATTTTCTTGAATGGAACGAGAAACGCTTACGTGCATTCAATCAACAGCTTTTATTTGTTACCAGAGTCCGCCAACAATTCATGAGACAGTTTTTTTTGCGGGTAGACGAGAAACAGAAAGGCTTTGTCAGCAGCAGAAGAAGAATATCATCATCAGCATCACTAGAGAGAGCAGTAGATGGAAAAGAGAGCTTTTGTTGGAAAATCTGGAAATATTTTGCATGCACACATTGTAAGCCTATAAGTGTGTGTTCGTGCTAATATTAGAGTCTTCTGAATAAGACATGGGCTTGAATATTTATTGACGTTCACTTCAATTGATACACTGTGCAAATATTTGCTGCCAGGCTTACAAACTTGCGAGATCTTAACGAAATCAGTATCCGCCAATATTACATTTTAAAACCTTGCATTCATTGTCCTTGCCATTTGCAGTATGGATTTTGGCACAAGTAAATGTTTCATGTTTCCATTTGACGTACATCTTTGAGCTGATGTTGTTGGGAAATATTGTTTGCATTTTTAACTAATACTTGAAGAGTTTGCCTCGCCGTTATTGATATCTTCCAACATTCTCTGTTCTGAGAAAGGGCAACTTGTTTCGCTAGCCCTTTCCAACCTCATGCATTTTTATTTCATGTTTTATTCCATGTTCAAAGTTGTAATGGCTTAAAAGTTTCATTATAAATCTCTGAACATGGCAACTGACTGACCACACGTGCATGGCCCATCCAGACAATACGCATTTCAACAGATGACTTTGTGTGTGTGGCATATTCCCTTGACCATGCACAACGGTTTGGCTGGAAAATTGAAATGCGTAGTATTTGGAAGTTGGCAGATGTCGACCAGAGGGTAGAGCAAATCATTCGAATTCATGACAAGATTTATTCGGATGCATTCAGATATTCCGGCTATGTAACAAACATGAAAATTCTTTGAGAGAAACAGAATGGTAACTGCACCCTGTATTCTTGGAGGTCTGCACAGAGAATCCTGGGATAACTGGTATTTAAGAAAAACTTCCATCCATGCAATTACCTTTTTTCTTAGACAAAATCTGCACTTCAAATGATATGGAGAAACAGTGGCACGACTCGCAGCGTCCTTTTCTACTCACAAAATGGACTGGATACTGGATTGCAGAGAAAGACACACACACACGCAGTCAGTATATTTCAACGGTCTTCTCTACATTTTTATCGACTGTCACCCGCCATTACTGTCTCATTGGGCAGGATTTAATTTCCACTTTTTTCCCAGTGAAGCCTTTACTACTCAACTACACAACTTCTTTCCATTCAATTTATTTTTCTCATTCCCTTTGTACAAAGAAATGCGCATAAAGTCCAAATAGGAAAAAAAGTGGAACGAGATGTCAATAAAAATGCAAAAAAAGGTTCGAAAAGCTTTTCTTCTTTTTTGTCCCTTTTCACTTAGCAAACAATAGACTACTCCAACTTCTAACCGTATCTGTGTAAAGCGATTCAGACCTATCTGCAAATAAAATGCTTCACAAGACGGTAGAGAAAGAAAAAAAAGTAAATAAATCTGCAGCGGGAGAAATGGATAGAAAAAAAAGTACACAAGTCAGCTAGCAGGAGAAAGCTAGGAACGAAAAAAATCTCTTAATCGATCTCTCTATATCTTCCCAGCAGCACTTAAATTCTCCTTGTCTTCTCTCCTCTAGGAGAATCGCTTTGAAGCACAGTTTTATCTAATAATGGACGTATCAGAACAGAAGAGAGGACACACACACATACGCACATATATAACTGATTTTACTTTTTATTACGTTCCGACAATTTCCTTTCACTCCTTCGCATAGCAGCCCTTAATACAAGGACGGCAGAACATAAAAGGGTCAATGTACGAAAAGATATTCTGTCACATTTCAAAAAAGAGATTAACGTGGGTTAATGATGTTTTCGCAAAATGTATTCCTTTCAAAATCAGTTAGATCATGAGGTAAATAATGAATTATTAAAAGGGTGAAAGTCATTATTCATTGTTTGTGTAAAGAATTCTCGAGATGATTTGAAATCGCGGAATTCTTAGAAAGCAGTAAAAACAACTTGTAAAAAAGCAGATTACATTATACATACAGACCTAAGATAACATTGTGACATGGGAACGAAAACCAACATTTGTAAAACTGGAAATAAAATCTGATACGATGTCGGAGAAATATCAAACCTACGAATTAATACGAAGGCTGACAAAACACGAAGGCACAAAAGTAAATAAGAAAACAATAAAGTCAAATTAGTGTTTGTTTCTTGAGGATGAAAGTATCCTGACATGATATTATTTTGTCATGCAATTTATATTGTAGTAGCACTCAACATGTCAATTGAAGCCACTCGTCATCTCCGTTTCTGCGCCTGTGTTTGGCTCAGGTAGTTGTAGTTAAGTGGGAAGCTAGATAACGTGACGTTCCTTGTGTAATTTCTCCCTTTCGACAGAATTCTAATGTAAACTATATGGCAAATGAATATCAGAGTTTCAAAGAGGAAAATTCCCCTTAAAAGCTCGAGCATGTTTTGACTCAATAATATTGGATCGTTCAGAGAAACTACAGACTGTATTGGAAAGTCTATCTTTCGACATATATTTATCAATCATGAAATTGGTTGTGTATCAAATTCCTATCAACATAATTAACCTCTTAATAATTCTCCCCCTAACATTTAGAAATCCCAACAACAAAATCGCTTTTATTTTGATTTGGAAATAATCATTTGGGGAACACGTTGTGAGCCTGTTAGAGCGATGCGTAGTAAAATGTTATTGGAATAGTAGCAAAGACACGGGCACAGTCAACTAAAATGTAAACACTTTTGTAGTTACGTTTTCATGATTAGTATTGCTTTGTTGTTTCTCTGGCGTGTCAACTTTAGAGTCTTCTGAAGCCTCCTTTTGTCGCGAAATCTGGGAAATCCTTTTAAATACTTTGCTTTGCTTGATTGTATTGTATTTCCTGGTAGAGAATACTATAATGATGGTGTTTACAAAAAAAATAATGGGTCCTTTCTCCCACTTTCCTTTTGATCATTCATGTGATTTTGTTTCTTTGCAGAGATGTCTTTGCACAAGATTTCTATCTAGTTCTTTCTAGCTCATTTATTGTTGGTGACTGTAAATCTTTTAGCAAAAAGTTGTTTTTTTGGACTAACGTTTTGTGAACCCTGTTTCCACGAAACGTTAGTAATTGCGCAGAAGGAAATTGAAACAATTTTGTGATATACACAATATACATAATTGTGTTGCTGAGGAAACTGTAGCGGATCACTTGCAAAATGTTGTACATTGTGCCGTGAAGTGACAATTTTAACTGTCTATTCTTTTTGGTTTGTGAAGCTAAAAATTGCATTTCCGTGTGTATCCCAGGGGTTCACTGGATTGTTTTAGGTTCATATTTCAGCTTTCCAAACCATATAGGTATTGTCTTTTTAACAACAGAAATATTAAATTTTCCGGAGCATTTTCCCCTTTCAATTTCACTTTCCCGAGAAATGGCTGATAAAAGCGGAGAAACGGGAAGTCAATAAAAATGCAAAAATAAGTCCAGAGACAAAAAAATAACTTTTATCTGCTTGCCATATCTTTCGCATTCGCTCTCCGTTTATGTCCTCTTTCCTTTCCTGCAGTTTGTACTAGACAATAGATCACACGGCGGCACTTTTTCCACAGTTCTTTTCTTTCGCGTAAATAAATATAAAACGGGGATCGGACATAAATGCAGTGCGGCAGCAGCAAGAAAAGGATAAAGGTAGAAAGCGAAGAAAGAAAAGTAGGCGATTCCTTTCTTTACTGCCTTCTCGCCTTTTTATTCAATAAAATGGCTTTGAAATTATTTTTGTGCTGATTCTGCTCCTTCCAACTGGATATCTCCAAGACGGATGACACAAAACGCTTTCAAAGTTTTTATTGCTTTTAGAGTCAACGAAAACGGAAGATCCAAATGGCCTATATTACTGGCTATTATTTTTGTCCTTTTTTTCTCTTGTGTGTGCAACATCCTTTATGTCTTTCGCATTCAAATTAAATGGGTGCAATTACAGGAAGAATAATCTCCGTTTAAAATCCAGTTTGCGTCATCACCAACAAGAAGGGGTCAAATGGAGAATAAACACATGAACGACACTTTTACATGCATACGTTTCAGCAATTTCAGCGTAAACATGGAGGTCACTTTGTGAAGAAAAAAAACAATTTTTAGCTGGGAACGTTGGGTTCGCGATCAAATTAAATGGGAGTAATGGTTCTTACAAACGTACTTTGAGGAGGACATTAAGAGGATTTATGGGCGTCCAGCTGTCATCGTTTATGGGCGAATTTACCACACATGCATGCATTGCAATTCCTATTTGTAATATGCCTAATCACCACTACAACAGCTTTGGTCCAGAGAAATGGGAGTTAAACGAAAAGAGGTAGGTTCCAGAGAGAGACAGTTCTTCTTAAAAAGGGAGAGCCATAAAGAAATTTGTCGTCTCCGGTAACTACTTTGTGTAATTTTTCAAAAATGGTGCTCTAATTTTTCTGTACTCGGGTTTAACGTTAACTGAACAAATTAATAAGAACAAGCTAAAGAGGCTACATGAACGTTTCTAGGAACAATGTGTACTTTCCACACTTTGCCTTTCTAAAAATCAAACACATTTTACTGACATGTAGATACTTATGAACGTCATATTTTTGTTTTGACAGTAGTTGTCCAGTTCATTCAGTCCAGTTATTTCTGTGAGCTCTTACAACAATAGGACAAGCTGTTCCAATTCAATACTCATCTCTTTTTACACATCTTGTTGTTCCTCCATTGCTTTGTTCACACGTTTCAAGTTTTCCAGCCTTACTTCTTCGAATGTGTGAATGTACACGTACATGGCATAAATGGAAAACGTGAAGGATTTTTGGAATGTGTTTGGTTGGGAGTACGTGTGCTTGTGAGTCTATGACATGTTACCCATCATGTTAAACATGGTTGTGACTTGAATTGACAAGAGATATTTGTGCGTTTGCAAGGTGCAAATTTGCAGTGCATTCAGAGTCGGTGAATTTTAAATCTGATCGTTGATGATGATAAATGGTAACTGTAAATTTACATCATATATTAACAGTAATTATATTCATCTCCTATATATAAATCAGATGTCTTTAGTCGTTTGAATTTTCCACAGTTTCCAATCATCAGTACTGACAACACACTTTTTTAACTCAAACCGTCCCTATTTGAGTGTTCATTCTTCCATATCTAGAGAAACACGCCTCTGAAGTGGCAGATAGTGAAAGTCGGGTTGTTCGTACCTCATACCTGAAACTAACCGAAATATAACATGACATGTGCCCTTACTCATCATATTTATCTTGGTTGTTTTTATGGGAGCAAAGCATTGACTTCAGAGGGCCGCCGAAGCGAGATTTTGGAAGTTAATACAATCATAGATGACGGGACATTAAAGTGAAGGGGACACTCGATGAGAATGTGATGGGATTATTTCGACAAGCACGACAACTTGCTTGACAAGAGCTTGTCATCCATGTTTGAACATTGCTACCACAAATCCCATAAATTCCTTTCTGTTCCATCGAGTAAACTGACTGCCTTGTTTTTTCGAGAGAAAAAAGTAATGACAGGGTACCTACAGGGATTCAGGTGGATGTATATTATCTCGGAAATGTTCATCGTTTCATAAAAACTATACGTATGTATTATAAAATTTTTGGCTTTTTCGTTTTTGTACGATAATAAAATTCTACATCTGCTTTTGCCTACGCATTTCCCCTTTTGTTTGTTACTAGCTGGCAGTTTCCAGACGCACACATCTCTTTTGTTTCGTTCAACGATTTTTATCGTCACTTCCATTGTTTGCCTTTTAAAACGCGGTGCGTGAAGTAAAAAGCCCATGAGGCTATACAAACCACAAAACGTGCTCATGTTTGATGAATAGATGCCCCTGTAATAAAACATTCCCATAATAAAAAATGCCTCCAAAACTTTTCGAGAGCATTACTTTTCCAGACGAATTGTGAAAGACGCGAAATGTTTTGTTGTCTATTATGAAATTATAACATGGCAACTCTTGCTCTTGAATTCTACATGGATCCACTAAATCTACATTGTGCATGCATTATTGTCAACTCAACATTGTTCTCAGAGAGAACTTTTTATAGGAAGCGGAAAGTGCACATATACACATACGCACACTACTACTGCCACTACAACTTTACCTTAGTTATAAGAGGATTTCTAGCAACCGATTCTACAAAAAAGGTCGTTAACATCTTTATCTTTCTCTCAATCTCTTTGGGAAGTTGCTGAATTCAAAATGCCAAGGATGAAAATTCTTACTTTTGCGGATAGTTCGCATACGTACATACAGTTGGCAGTGGTCCTGTAAAAATTTACATGCTGTAAAATTTGTGAATGTTGTTGTCAACTTGTGCGTAAGAACACTTTCAACTTTTTTTCCAAACGATGCCCATTTTATTACACAACAGCATAATAATATTATCTTGCTTGTTTGTATTCACAACAAATTATTACTATTACAGATATACAGGGAACCCTTAGATGTAGCATGAAATATGTTTTTATCATCACACAAAATGACATCTTACTTTTTATTACGCTTTTATTAATAAGGCACATTCCATCCATATTACTTTTTTTCCTGAACAATTTACTGAAAGTAGTCGTCACTTCGACTGTTTCTTTTACTGCCACCTGCCTTTCCCCCGCCGCCACTTTGCTGCTTTCTCGAGGAAGATTTCTTTAGAGTGTTGGCACTGCTGCTGCTGGAATGATGGAGATGAGCTACAGAAGAGAGCTCCTTTTGCTGAAGCATTTCGTTGGAGGAGGATGCTTGAAACTCGTGGTATGGATATGAATAGTCATGATACAGCTCGTCAACGTTGCCGTGATCATCCTCTACGAAACCACCCGGTGTCTGTCGTCCACTTCTATTATGAGTGAAGTGGGACGCTGGTGTGTCTTCTGAATCAGAGCCGGAATGATGGTAGAGAAGATGATTGGCGGAGGTGGAAGAACGAAATTCCTGGGGTGGCTCGATTCTACCAGGAAAATCCATTTGACAGGATACTACATATATAAAACAATAATATGCAGACATTCTCTCTTTATTTAACCCATGAACATTAAATTTACGTTGGGTAAGCAAATTACCTTGCTGCATACAGATTTCCATGGGACTTAGAGGAGAACCACTACTGGACTTTCTCTTACCTTTCTTTAGATACTGAGCAGTTGCTGGTATCATATTATGATGAGGGTGATGAGTGGTCAATGGGGCTGCGTCATAATTGTCAAAGCTGCCAAAGCTGTGCAACCTCACCGTAGAATCTCGTATCGTCATAGGAATAGGCTTGGTGCTGTTCAAAGTGGCGTAAATTGAAGTGGTCTCTGTGGTTGCGCCACCACCACCCTCAGTGAGATCACCACTACATTTGTCCCCGACCACTCCTGAGCTGCTCAACCAAGACTGTTGACTCTGCCTTGCTCCTTGTGCTACCACAGCACCACCGCCACCTCCGCTAAATTTCCACTCGCTTGATGATTGCTGCTTTCTCGAATTTCTCTTCCTAATGAGGACCATGAGCAAACAGACCGCTGCGGCGGCTGTGCAAATGACTGCGCTCACTATAGGCACGAGAACGTGAGGATCTGTGTAGAATGGTACCAGACTGTTTCCACCTCCGTTTTCTCGCTCCCCCATTTCCACTCTTTCAAGAACCTTGGCATAATTCTTGAAAAAATCTGGATGGCTTTCCACTAAAAAGCGCTTTGTGACTAGACCCGCGTCATTTTCCACTTTCACTTGGATCTCATACCGCGACTTGATATTGGTCCGCAAAGTAAATACTCTGGATCCTGCCATCGGATTATCCCTTTTCTGCACCACTGGGGTCCATGATGAACTGTTGAATTTTCTGTACTCGACGTGAAAGTTTTTAATTGGACAGCCTCCGTCCGACCATCGTGTCAAATCGATCCTGACCATTGTCCCATTTCCGTCCAATATTTCTGTCAATCTGGGCTTTTCTTCTGGTTGCCTTCCATTTGTGCGTGAGGTCAGTGGCTCCGAGTAAACACCTCGCCCAACCTTATTCACGCCTGCAATACGGATATGATATTGTGTCCCGCAGAGAAGATCTTCTAAACTGTGACTTTGTGCATTTTCTCCAAGTTTTACAGATGACCACTGGAAATCGCCATTGTCTTGGTCAACACGCCACTCCAGTAGGTATCCAATTAGTGGTGGATGTACTTTGACTGGCTTATCCCAATGAACTTGAATGGATGAATGGGTGGCAAATCCAAAGAACAAGGAAACAGTTCCGGGTGGCCGGGAAATGATAATGCGATGCTCAATTTCATCAGACCCATGCTCATTTTCTGCACGGCACCTGAAAAAATGACAAATATGAAAAATGCAGAGATGACCCGCAGTAGAAATTTACTAATTAATGAAGATAAACTAATTGGCCACTGTTGTTGTTACATGTAGGAGAAATCTTAATCTATTTTCACTAGATTTGCGTTACTTTCATTTTCTTTATATGTGTACCAACGAAAATGGTCTAATCCATAAGAATTGACTACTCAAATTAAATTAAATTAATTGATTTTATTTTATTTACCTGTATACACCTTCGTCGGAATCCTTGACACGGGTAATTGCCAACGATCCATTTTTCAAAGAGTTTCGCATTTCCATCGTTGAGTGATCTTTAAACCACGTAATTCGAGGGGAAGACCCACCAGAAGCAAAAACAAGACAAGGTATCATGACAGACTCGCCAACAGCGACACTTTTCGCTACCGAAAAACTAGCAACTCTTGGGATCACGTTTGGGGCAAGATGAACACTCTCTGATTTCGACGGTTTCCCATGTCCTGCTGCGGTCACAGCACTGATCCAGAATTTATACCTCGCGTTCTCCTTCAGACCCCGTATTTCCTTGGAGAATTGGCCAGACATTGACAGTGGCACAAATTGTTTTTCTTTCACAGCGCCAGAGTCACTATCATCCTCCACCTCTTTCCAAAACACAGTGTATTTAGTAATGACCCCATTGGGGGATTTTGGAGGAAGCCAACTGACAACAACGGAGTTTATCCCGGAACAAATCACTTTAATATCTGCTGGCTCACTAGGAACATCCTCTTCTGTGGCGCACTGAACCATTCTGCTAGGTTCACTTTCCCCACCCACCGTATATGCCAACACTTTCACCGAATAATTCGTAAAGCTCTTTAGACCGTGCAAGGTCGTTTCTTTGTTGCTCGTCTTTTTCACTTCCGGTTTCTCACCCATCCGCTCTCCATCCACACTGATGTAAATTACCTTGTAGCCCAAAATGTTTCCATTCTGCTGATATTCTGGCGGTGCCTCCCAGTGAACCTGTACACTTTTTGGGGACAGTGGTTCACACTGTACGTTGACTGGAGGAGAATCTGGAGCTCCTTCCGGGGTTTGGATAAAAAGGTAAGGTGACTCTGGTCCCAGACCGGCACTGTTGTAAGCACTAACTGTTATCCTATATTGTGCGTTGGGCCGTAAACCTTGCAGCTTGATTTCCTCCTCCAATTTCACGTCAACACTCACGCTTTTATTTCTCCCACTGGGGAAATGGGAGACAAAATGCTGATGCTGCTGCAGAATGGCTGTCACGTGATATCCCTGAATGGTGCCGTGCTGTCTGATGAAATCTGGTGGTTTCCAACGGACCACCACAGACTTGGGTCCGATGGGAGCAGCGGACACATTCAGTGGTGGACCGGAAGGTGGTTCCGCCAAAGTTAGGACTACTAGTGGTTGAGTGGGCAGGCTTTGTCCAATTTTGTTATGGGCGAATAGCCGTATCCCGTAATTTGTGACGGGAGCTAGGCTTTCAATTACAGCTTGATTCAGGTAAGCTTGAACAGTGAGATTATTCGCTTGTTGCCATGACGGAGATGACGATGGACCATCTTGTTTTTTCCACTGGATGAGAAAGTGGGTAATTGGGTCAGTTGATGATAACGATGAGGAAGATGGCCATTTCAAACGAATGAACCTCGATCCAATTTCCTCTACCATGAAATCCTCGGGTGCAAGTGGTCTCGCTAAAGAGGGCACATACAACATATTACATAGACGTATTTACATTTGGGATCAATATTGACTGAGAGAAAACAAGATGCACAGATTTTTTATGATGAACATGAAACACTTCAGCTCTACCACTGCCCTGCCAAATTTTTATTTTCACATGACTTACCTTTGACTTGCAACTTGATCTTCTTTTCATCCCGTCCATACTGATTAGAGGCCACGCACTCGTAAATCGCCGAGTCTCCCAGCGAGCCAGACTCAATCTTCAATTCCGCAGAGAGCACAGTTGAGTTCACTTGACTGACTTTTTGGAAGAGGAAGCGACCCCTTGAAGCAGCAGCAGAAGAGGCATCATCCTCAAGAAGCACGGAATCTTTTTTCCACATCACTTGTAACGGTCGATCCCCACGGATTTGGCAAGCCAATGTGGCTGATGCTCCTTCAGCTATTACCACCACGGTTGGAGCAGAAGCTTCGCTTCCAACTATTCTCGCAGGAACTGGAGTTGGGAGAAGAAAACAAGAAAAAAATGGGATTTTTAATGAATTTTTTCTTCGCCTTTTCGCGGCCTATACATCCATGGGACAGGTTTTACATGACGAGCTTACTTATCACATCCAGCCTTGCTGTTTGCGTGATTGGTGATCCACCCACACCGTTTTCAGCTTGGCAAATGTACAAGCCCGAATCCAGTTCCTGGATTTGCCGAATTTTCAAGTGAGTTCCGTTGGAAAGCAAGTGGAACTTGTGGTTTGTCCTCAGGGGAACTTTTATCCCATTTGACTCTAAACACGAAAACCATTTTTTCTTTAGTACTCACCGAATTGTTCTACTTTTCAAGTAAAGTGGAGCCTTTTGTGTGTCAGCTTACCCCGAAACCATGAAACTGTCGGTGACGGCACTCCTTTCGCTCTGCATTCCATTACGTGTTCAGAGCCCAACACGGCTTTTGAGTTTTGAGGTGGCCTTGTCCATTTTGGCGACACTGTCAACAAAAAACACATAATGGAAATGGTAAGTGAAATAGTGATATCGCTGGTGGCAGTCCAACACACCAACACACAATCCAATTTTAGTGAACTCCAAGAGTTTTGGAGAGTAACATGACATATTTTCCTTTCGGCTTATTATTACTAGGAAAGTGTACCTCTAACGAGCAGTGTTGCAGACTGCTTGACAACCCGTGCTGGATTTTCTGCTATGCAGGTGTATTCTCCGGTATGCGTTTCATGAAGCTCGTCGAATGCTAGAACGCTGAGAAAGCGTACCCTGTTTTCCGTCACGTTGAGATAAGCAGGTATTGGAAGCGAGTCTTTGAGCCAGGATATGTTAATGGGTAAGTCACCAGATATCACGTTGCACACCAACGATGTCCTCTGGCCTTCGTTGAGAGCGTCCTCAAATTTTAGGCTGGATATGAGCGGAGGATCTACAGAAATAAAACAGTAAAACAAGTTGGGAGGACTTGGGCTCGATAAACAATCGTGGGAAAGTGGAAAAATTTCCATTGCCGATATTGAAAACATGTAGTAGTATTTTTTTCTGCTTACGCATCACATTGATGTTGACAGAGCCAGAGGCGATTTCTCCTTTTCTGTTGGAAACAACGCAAGTGTATCTCCCCTTGTCCGGTGAAGGGGACGAATCCGCGGAAATCTCAGATATTCGAAGGGTGCCGTTGGGAAACATTGAGAATCTACTAGTAGCAGTCTTTTGATCACCTGAAAATTTCCCAGCATTCTCAGTTTCTGTGTTGGAAACGAGATTGCGAGCATCTTTTTGCCAAATGATTTTGTCCACGGGGTAGCCACCGTAATGACATTGGATGTAGACGGTATCTCCGTGAGCGTAGGTCAAAGGAGAGCCGAGCATTTCCCTTACAAATATGCCTCCTGATATCACAGTTGAGAAAAAAGGGAAAAGGCTATTAAATTTTCATCATGTCAACAACACCAGCAGCTTATACACAGAATGAGTGAAAGTGAAAGGTATAGAGTTCTACCGTAAACGTTGAGTCTCGCCGAGTGGCTAGCAGCACGCACCAGATTGCTGGCAGTGCATTTGTATAGGCCACTATCTTCAACGTGCACTGCAGATATGTTCAGGTAGCTCACCACTTCCCCACTGCCGGGATAGAAGAAGGATTCCTGAGAACTTCCACTTTCTCCTGTCGCTCCTGAGAGGTGAAAGCGACTCCGTTGTTGTTGGCCCATCCATAAATATTTCCTTTCCACTTGCTGCACCACTTCAAAGCCAGCATTGCCGCTGACCATTAAATCGTCAATGAACCAAGAAATCACTGGTGCGGGATTTCCCAACGCCGAGCATTTTAGTGAAATGGATGGACCCGGCTGAACGCTCTGCGAGATAAACGTGTGAACCAGCTCAGGTGCTGACGCTACGGGAAAGTAAGAAAAAAATAAGCAAACATAAGAAAGCGTGAAGGAGAGAGAGAGCAGAAAGCTTTATTTTTCTTTAAAGCTGAAATGTCAACAAGTTTATTCTTGAGGAGGAGAACTCCACTAACGAGGAAAAATGAGCTCTGCAGAATCCACGGTCCTGTTCTCAGCAAAGCATTGGTACACACCCTGATCCTCCAAACGGACATTTAAAATTTTCAGCTGCGTTGCAGATACTTTCACTCGGCTGCTACTGGAAAGGAGTGGCTTACCATTTTTGTACCAACTGCAAATAATAATAAATAAATAAACCAAAGTAATTTCCCCACCTTAAAGCATTGCTTTGGTGCGTACGTATACAAATTATGCCATATTAGAACAATGTTAAATTCTGAACTTACACCACATCTCTGCTTTCACCGGTAAAGGTACATGAATACTCTACATTTTGACCCGGATATGCTACCAGCCTCTTGGGTGCCATGGAAACCACTGGTTTCTCTCGAACAGTTACAGAAAACTCAATTGTTGAAGTTCCGAACGCGCTACTTGCCTCGCACCGATATGTCCCATTGATACGCTCACTACTGCTTTCGTCACCCTCGTCAAAGGTCAGTCTTAAAAGGGGTCCCGGTACTTTGGCGGCAGCATTGTTTACAGGTTGCCATCTACCATTTGCTTCCAACTTTTCCCATCGCCACATTGGCACCGGATCGCCGGTCACAATGCAGATAAGGTCCACTAAAGATTTCGGTAAAGAATCTATGGCGTCTCCTCGGGTAAGAGAAAATTTGGTGGTGGAAGCATCTCTCAACGCCCGTGGAGCCAGTTGCTGTGACACTCGTTTCGCTTTGAATAGGAACGGTGCACTAGCTTTCATCTGCTTATTGAGTATGTTTTGTGCAACGCACACATACAAACGCTGTACAGGTGCTCGCAGTATTAATAGACTCCCACTTGGAAATGTGATAATGTGATGGGCGTAATCTTCCGGTGTTATTTCTCGTTCATGGCCAAACTGATCAATTTCCTTCCAAGCAATGATTCTAGTGAACTGGGAGTAGAACGGGGGATTATTAACCTGACACTCCAAGAGTGCCGGATTACCTTCCAACCAGTCTTGCTGTCCACTCGTCGTCGAGGACTTTATTGACACTTGGAAATTTTCATCTATCACCGCGTTGACGCGAAACACAGGGCTGAGATACGTTCCCACGGGATTCCGTACGGAACACTGGTACTGTCCATTGTGCACACTGGAAATGTACTCCTCGGCCCTAAACGCGGAAAAATGAAGAGAGCCGTTGTCCAGCTGTTCCCTCACTCCGGGAATTCTTGGAAGCTCATCACTACTCCCAGTAGCCGTGTCAATGCTAAGCCATGATATTATCAAGGGCAATGGACCCGTCGCTCGGCATGTGAGTGTGAGTCCAACGGAATTTGAAAAGTGTGTGACAGTTGACGGGTACGAGATTAGTTTGGGACCGGACAGCTCATCCACGCCCACAATATCGGCAGTTCCCACAAACTTTAGCTGGCTAAAGCCACACACAACCAAGATCAAGTACGAGAAAATGTAAAATTTCCCCATTTTTCAGCTTGCTCTAAATATCTCAGCAGCAGAAGCAGCAATGGTTTCTCTGCCCATGGCTGGAAATCTCGTCACGTGCCGTGATGAGAAAAGTCATTAATTTTTTCACGAGTTCCTTCCTGTCACATTTTATATCCAACAACACTAGCAGTACACTTAACTTGCTCTTTTTTGTCTCCACACTCGTATCCTTTTTATATTAAAATCTTCAGCTTCTTCAGCAAAAAAATCTAATTCAGTTGTACAGACACACAGAGAATTTTCAGCTAACCACTATCACGCTTCGTTGATAAAGACTCTATATATTAAATAGAGTATATATGGATCAATAATATTGTCTGGTTATGTGGTTGTTGTATGGGGGGAGGATGAGGATGCTGAGGAGATATTACATACAGACAAGAGGAAGAAGAATGGAAGTGGGAATTTAAAAATGATTTATAAACCACATCAGCACCAACACCATCATCACCAGAAACACAACACAAATTCGCCAGTAAAAGTATCTTTTGTAAGTTGTGGTGTGGCTGGAGAAATGGGGGAAAGCAGAAGAAAACTGATGGGAAACAATATCCGCAACAGCAGCAGAACACAACACTATGTTATTTTTCACACTGCTTGAACGAGGGAGAAAGAGAGAGAAAAAAACCGAAAGAAAGAACGCCTTTAACGCGTTCAGCGAAGAAAGAGAAAACGGTGATTATGGCACCGGAGCTTTGGTGGGAGAGAAGAAAAAAAATGGAATGATGATGGTGGTTATGATATTATGAGATGAGATGACTTTGTATTCTACACAGACAATGCTGAGTATAATGATGATGCGTTCTATTTATTATTATTTTGCTGAGGAATGAAGATGATATCAGTTTTCCTCGGAGAGAGAGAGAGAGAGCAGGAAGAAGAAAGAGATGCAGAAGAGAAAGCTAAAGTATCTTGTTATTTTTCCAGGGAAAATGTGGAGGAAAAGCTATTATTTTGTGTGCACGGATGGAAGTAATAATTTAGAGAGAGGGAGAGACGAGCAAGTTGAGAAGGTGGAGAGAGAGAAGAGAGTAGTTAGTTGTGAGAGAAGAAAATGACGGGCGTGGTGAAGGAGAATATAGAGATGTTGTTGGAGTGAAAGCTGGAGTGAGACTGTCGGGTGAATGGAATGTGACAGGGAAAGTAGCTCTGTTTTGAGTTCAGCTGCAATACAAGTACTGCTTTCTTTAATGCCAATGTACTTGCTTAGCTATTGGCAAGGGGCACAGTGAGACTTTACATAACGAGTTTTGATAGTTTTTTTAAAAGAGATTTTCAAATTTCAAATCAATTTTGGTAAATTGCAACATCAGCAGCAGCGACATAGGTATAGAAGAAGAAAAAACTGTTCTGTTGTTACTTCCACGCCATTACGCAATTTACTGTTTTTGCAGAAATGGCAACCGGAAGAGAGACAAAAAGTAATAGTTTGTTTAAATGGAAAAATAATGGCGTCAATTTAAAAGTTTAAATTTTCACTGAATTACACTCGAATTTACTTTTCATCCGCATCCTTTCCCATCATCTCCACAAACTTTACTTATTATTTTTATGCTTTTGAATCATAGAAAAATTTGGATGGTTAAAACTTTTCCTGCCAAAAATATATAGTCGTCCAAAAAAATCCAATGTGCTCACGCGTTCATGCATACATACACGGTTCGCATCTAATGTCGTATGTATTTTCTATTGGCAGGTGTGTTTGATTGCTTGATGCGGCAAAAAAAAGACAGAAAAGAAAAATTGACTTGCTGCTTTAATTAAATCCAATCCCTCTCACTCTTTCTCCCGTCCAAAAACTTTTTTTCATTGCCAAACTACACTTTGTCTTCGAATGACTGTCGGAATTCATTAGACCATGCCATACCACTATTAATACTTGTACTGTTCCTCGCTGCTACTCCTCACTCCTCCGCCCGCCAAGATGAATGGAGAATTGTAAAACTCTCAAGTCTTGTCAGCAACCTTGTTTCCTGCCTGCCGCCGCTACGAATGAAGGATACGATGATTATGCACAGGGATTTCTAATGAAAACTAATGAACTTCAGCAGAGCAGAGCAGAAGAGAAAGCGAGAGAGAGAGAGAACAAACTATTTCTGGTTTTCGTCGTGTGGTTGTGTACTTACATTCCCGCATAGTAATTTACTCCTTGCGGAGGTGGTAAAGTAATAATATTCCACCACAAGACAAAAAAATATATATCTACCACCGCGACACCTTCCTCGCTCTCACAACTGCATGCATGCATGTATGTGGCAGAGAAGCAACTACTGCAACATGAGAAGATGTGAAAGAGGCGAAAAACCTGGTGCGTGCGGCAGCAGCGGTGATGATGTCAAGAGAAAAGCTGGAGAAAGACTAAAAGCTAAAGTTGCCTTTTCCACGGGAAAAGTAGAGTTTTCAAGCACGTAATCATCATGATGCTCGTGCCTTCTTGCTCAAGTTTTCTAAGCTTTTTTTTTGCCTCTCCGCCTTGCTTGTTTCCGTAAGATATGGGGTGGTGGTGGTGGTGGGAGCTTTTACTCTAGTATTTTTTCTTCTTCCTTTCCACATCTGCATTATTGCATATTATGTACACAGGACACATTCATGAAAGCATGTATGTATAATCGGTATCATCCCGAAAATAATTTGTGCTTTGCCTCTAGCTCTTCTGTAGTAACTCTTTCGAAAAATATCCACTTTACAATTTCTCTCACTTTTTGAAGAAAAAAAAATACACTACAACTGATACATTTTTCATGATAGTGAACCATAAAACATGATCTGCACGAGAACAGCAGTTGTGTAGTAGCTGCTTTTTTCTGAGAAAAAAAAAGTTGTGAGAAAAAAAATTTCTTTGGAAAAAAGGGGAATCCGGTGTTCTCGATGTTGTTGTTCTTTTTTTTTCAAGGAAAAAAGGGAAAGTCAATTACCTTTTCGCACTTGCAATTCTTCAATTATTCACAACCAGATTTTCCATTTTTTTCTTCAACATTTCCTTATGCTTTCATCATTATAGCTTGTACTGACGTGCTATGTGGAATCCAAGCATGCAAGTTTCTTTATTCTTACACACTGTCTTAAAAACATCTCATTTTTTATCGTGAGTAGCAGCACTGGATTGTGAATAGTGGGGATCAAGAATGGTGAAAGCAAACAATCTAAACGGAACAACAACAGGGCGTACATTTTTATGATGATGATATCTCAGCCACCAATGTTTCTTGTATGTATTCTCTGGGGATTGAGCTTTGTTTGTTTCGGAAATTGTAAAGCAAACAAACAGGGAAAAATGAAAAGGCTAACTGGCGGACCGTAATAAAAGGTGTAAGATGCATTGCTTATCGGAGGTAATATAGAGCAAACATGGAAATTCCTGTGTCGTACCGGAACTTTTATATTGAAGCAAACAAGTTTTCAAGTTCTTAGTGTCTGCAAAACATCCGGAAATACTGCGGGCAGGTGTAAGACTTTGGATGTCTAGAAGCGGTTTTTTATACAAGGAATGGGCTAAGCTGAAATGCAATGCAAGCTTGTGGTAAAATATAGTATAGGTAAAGTCAATTTTGTTAATGAACAAGCATGTAATAAGGATCAATATCCAGTTAATGAAAAATGGGCTTTGGAGTACTGCTGTGGTGAGTAAATTAATGAAAAAGATAAAAAGGAGAAGAGATAAAAGCAAACGCAAGTCCATAGTCCATACACCACACTGTGTTTGACGCTAAAGTGCCCACATGATTATTATCAAGTTGTATGCCTGAAAAAGTATTAATGCGCTGGTACCTTCCTTTAGAAAATTAATGAGCGCTTCTTGCCTGATTGAATGCATCCACTTATTTTTTGAAGAGGATCATCTTGTGTTGGGAATACTGAGCAAGGTAATCATGACGATGAGGAGAGAAGCTGATATTGTCAGGTCATTACTTACATTGTGCTTGCAATTGATACCTGTGAACACGATAGGAAAATTAATTTTCGGGAATGGAAAAGTGGTCCGGAAGCTGGTCTTCCTTTGAAATGGGAAACGAAGGAAAAATAGGGCTATTCAGGGAAAATACGCAAGCTTGTTACTTTTTGATAAAGGAAAAAATGATGATGATGTGGTTGTTGACTGTGTGTACGGTAGAAATTGTGCATGTTCGACGAATCCCCAATGACTAAATGAACAGAGTACGCAATGCGTAAATGCATAGGTATTCTGTTTATTATGGCCACACGAATCGACATTTGAAGCCTTGTTTGCGGCGTAACCGTCAAACGTGTAACATTAAGTGGAGTGTGAACAACAACGGTCTTGTGAACTAGGCTTGTTATTTCCTTTTTGAAATACCTTGTACATGATTCCAACTTTTCCAAATTTTTCTTTGACTTGTCCTGGTGCTACTTTATCGAACAACCGTGTTTTTATTTGCCCCTGGTAATGTTCATTTACATTGTATTTCATTCTTCACATGAGTAATGTTTCACATTTAACGAATCCACTTGTCTTGTAGATACTGAAAGTATATTTCTACCTATGCATTTGATTCTTAAACGGAGATATAGATAACAGTATGAAAGGCTTTCTATAGAATAAATACACGACGCAAAGTTAATGAGTCTCATTAAGATGAACATTTTTGCCAAGATCAACTAGAATGAAAGTAGGATAAGGATAAAACTTGAAATAATAATCTTTGTTGATTTTAGGAATAGTCTCTAATGCTTTATTTTAAAACCTTCATCAGCATTACTAATTTGGAGGACAAAGGGAAATGTTCTACTTTCTACTATAGTGTGAGCGCGTCTTCTTAATCGTCTGTTATAAATCCACTTAAAAGAGAAAGTGGTGTTTCATCCAACTAGATCCAACCTAATGGAAAACAGGAAGTTGAGTACATTTGTTGTTTTATGTCATGTTAGCATGTGAGCACAGTAGTTTCACGCAATTCCTTTTACTTTTAAATTGTGCAAAGTACTACCAGCAAAAACGTTACGGTAGCCACTTTGTTAAGCTAAGTCTCTAGATGATAAAGACATGTAACTTTGTATATTTGCAAAAATTGCAACATTTTTTCTTCGCTTTAATAATAATAATAATAATTCACACCAACAAAAAGTATGTTGCTTCCTACTCCTGAATGTATATAATCTGTTATCATTGATCCTTATACACAGACGTAAGTATCCAATCCCTAAGAAACGTTAATTTAGATGAAAGCTTTTAAAAGAATTGACTGCGGATTGCAGTTTAACAGGCCAAGATAAATTATTTCGCTTTTCTCGGAAATTCTCCAGAGTCCAAACATGCAATTTGCTGACTTGCATAGTTTCAGAAAGAGAAGGAGGATCCACAGTCATAATGAAAAAGGTACTTATTACAAAAATAAGTTACCTGAACTCATTTGCTAAATGGGTCAGTAGAGAATTAATAATTTATCGTTAGTCTTAAACTAGTAAGCCAGCATAGGCACATATGTATTTGTTTTATTATCCCACGCTCACACTCATTTTCCAAGTTTCCTGATACAAAATGAAGTTCTCTTTTAAGAGAGCCTGGTATTAGTTCCATAGAAAAGCAACTCGAGAAGGATTTAGATTTTTTTTTGGAATTTCTCTATATGTCTGAACAAAATATAAAAAACAATATCAGAGGTGGAAATTCTTCCCCCAATTTTTGGGAAGCAGGTATATAGAAATAAAATATTTCTCATATTTTTTCTTGGTGTCAGCCCAAAACTGCCAAGCCTTCTTGTGTGGAAAAGTAAGAGAAAGTAAAATCGTTAGCCTCGAAAACGTAAAGACTTTTGTGTCCCCAAAAAATTCGGTATTTATTTTAGTCGTAAGTCCTTTTTACTTTTATAAATCAGCCATCGCAGGGAACCTATTAGTTTTTTTCTAAACCTGAGGGGAAATAAAAAAAGAATTAAGAATTAATTTGGGAGGAGGAAAATTAACCCAGTGAAAAAATCCCAAGAAACAAGAGGATACCGGGTCACTGAACTCTTTCAAGTGTACCTTTCCCTTTTGTGCGAGGATGGAGGCGTTGAATAAAGTCAATAATGAAAAAAGAAAGTAAAATGGTTCGGGTTTTTTCTGGATCTTCCCTCTCAATCTCAGACCATTTAATTCTCTTTCTCTCACTTTCTCCAGAAATAAAAATCGATTAAGAATTCCTTCCTTTTTCAAGTCTCTACCTTATTATCATTGGAAGACGACGACTTTTTCCCCTCTTTTTCAAAATGTACTGCTGCTTGTCTTGTGTGTGTGACTCCTTTTATTGTCTTGGAAAATATATGGATGCGAAAACTGTGGGAAAACTATTGTTTACCACTACCAGCAAGTTGGAGAAAGGGGGAAAAAGAAGGAGGACGTGGACTTGAATGGAAGGGCCGAGGGTACAAAAAACTTTCTCTTCCAGCTTTTTTGCATTTTCATTTTTATTGATTTCTATTCATCCTTTCTGAAGAAATGCGTCACTCTTTGTTAGAGAAATAAAGAATGCAAAGGACACGGTGTTGTGGAGTGAATAAAAGAGGAAATTAAATTGTGCAAAAACATGAAAATGGCGGCTGACATTGGCTCAATAGTACCTCGGAATTTTTCTTTTCAACTATCTACACGCCAGTCCGAAGAAATTTAAAGTTAACGGCACCATTAAGGAGCTTAACTGTTTCACGTAAATCATGAGCGTCATGTTCCTCGCAATAACTTGTCCACTATACATTTAAATCTTTATTTTTTGTGACGTCAATTTAACGTGGAGGAAATTAGCATGGTTACATAACGATACAGACTAGTTTTTAATTTTCCAAGTTTCTTGAATAAGAACGCGCCCTGTGCTCCCCGCCGCTAATTTGCTTTCCGTAATTAGGTAAAGTTTTTCACTTACATACTTTGTCGGATAAACTTGTTGCATGGGATTCTAGTCCAAATAAAATATGCTTGTTCTTGATTAGCCCAGAAAGCGGTGCCGCTTTTGTTGGTGGTCGGCCGTCGTTCAAAATGCTTACTTTGTAAATTCCAGGTTTCTATTCAGAAATAAATTGACAGAAAGAGTTGGTAAGCAGGGAAGAGTAAACAAAATAGGGGAAAACTTTTTTCATTTTACTTGCCATCTCTGTCGATCCGGTGATTCGTTCTATAGAATAATGGAAAGAAGAAACGGAAATTGATCTCGCTTTGCATGCCGCCGCCGCCGCTACCACCACCGCCATCATAGACACCCTTCCTACTTTGCAAATAAATGGATTGGAAGAAATGGTGAGAAACGAGCATGATAAATCTTCCCTGGCGGGATTATAGAAAGAAAATATCCCGGATTTATTTCGCTCTGACTGAGTAAATGATCAGTTTTTGCTTTAATTTTAACTATCTTTCAGAGAAACTGGTCATTCAAGGACTTGGATATTTCCAAGTGGTATGTACCGCCGCCGGATTTTTCATCTCTGATGAGAGAACGGTGAAAACGTGTGCCAGGGAATTGCTACAAAAATGTAATAGACTTTTCCATAAACCAATATAGCTTTTATAATAGTTTCCTTTTCCACGTGTTCACCAAGACGATGGAATCCAATTCCATGCTTCTATTTTCTGAACACATATTATAAGAGTTCGCCAGGTAAAACTTCTTCATTTCGACGCTTCTTGAAGTAAGCTGCTAAAGCATGTTTTTTCCATCTTTTTAATTTCCCTTCATGAAACAGGATAATATAGGGATCGTTTGTGCTTACACCGACAAAATACCGCTATTTCTTTGGGGCGTCACGTTTCTTTCATTTTCAAGGAGTTCTTTGCCAGTACTAAAAGAGATAATCATTGGATCACACAGGTATTATTTAGAAGCTGAACTAAGCTATCTGCATTGACGTAATAATAGACCCCATTAAAAAGTACCTTGTGCTTTTACCGTGATCGCGTTCATTCACAAGTTTTATCGTTAGAGAGCCCTTTGCATTGAAGGTGTAGGCCCCATGCCCTTTAAAGCATTCTTGCAGAGACAAGGTTCTGTTTCGTGAGATGTTTGCCGTTTTGGGTTAAATAAATGTTATTTACTAATATGCCGTAAATCTATCCAAATGTATTGTTGTTTTTAGTCCTTGTGACATTTCACCTTTACTGTTTTTATGTTAATTTTCTGAAATAACTGAATCGGTTAATATTTTACTGAATTTGGGTTATATTGCGGCTTTGAACTTTTAAATGAATCCCTTCTTTCTATTTACTTTCTTCAACATACCAACATGTTTTCTTGTGTTCAGTTAGAGGATCTCTTGTCAGTTAAACAATATTAAGTTCATTGCTAAACATCGTGGTGCTATTAAATATAGGTATATAAACCTATATGATACTTAAGTATGCCAAGGCACATTTTTATGATTTCGGTTTTTTATTAATCGCGTTTATAAAATTCTTCGTGTTTGTACTAATCCTTGACAGAATATGATACTCATTATTTGCCCAAATTCTATACCTTTGCCGAGTGGTACAAAACAAAAACTACTAATTTGTCACTTGACAAACTACATGGTGACAAAATGTTTACATGTTCCCTAGTAAAAGGAAACCGTGCTGTACATTTTTGCATGGAAATAGAAATTCTAATCCTACGGAATATTTTTTCATGAAACAAAGGGAAGAGTGTCGTTGGCTTGTATGAATACAGGAATTTCTTTTTCACTTTTCCATGCCATTATTTTCCTGTGGAATCATGGGCGACATCTTTACATTCAACAGGGAAAGTAGATGGTGAAAGTAGCAGAGAAAATGAATTGCCTACAGAATCTCACACAACGTGGCACATCACTACGAGTTTAGTCGTTGTCACTGCTGACTTGTGCTGGTGACCGAGGACAAGACAAATGTGATGCTACGTATTATCCTGATTACAAAACTATTATGTAGAAAGTTATTTGTGAAAGCATACATGAATGAACGAAGACTTATTAATGAACTATGCGGCATATATTAATGTTCTCAACTCGTGTCGTATCCATCATAAACCACATGAAACTTTTTAATGTAAGTAAAAAACACTCGACAGAAAATCTACAAAGTATTGATCTTGAAGTATAACTTGTGGTTTAGACAGTATATCAAAATAAATTCAAATTTATTCGTGAAATCCGATCCCCATATAACTTCATATCCAGCAGGCAGGGTGGATCTGAACGTTACTAGAATATGAAAGGAAATTATAGGTTTAAAATGTGTTCCAAATCTGAGCTGCGAAACAATGCATTGCAATATCCTGATACCAAAATCGGACTTACGTAAGCCTTTCTGCTTTTGCATCTAAAAATCTATGATACTAACAAGTATATACAATTGGTAGTAGGTTGACAACATGATCAACCTATACAGTTAGTTAATATTTCATTCCGGTGAGTGCGTGTAATCGAAAATCAAGATAACAAATCTGTTTCGTTGGATACGTGTCATCAAGATGAAGGGATTCGTTCAACCCTACTGTAATTGTCATTTTTGAATTGGTCAGTCTGATAATTTGAAAAACTGTCACAAAAAACTGAACAAGTTAATATAGTATTGTCCATAACATTATATATTATATTACGGGGAACATCACAATAGTTGCCTTTTTTATGCTAGAGTGAGTACCTCTACACGAACGAGAAACCATATTTTTATTGTGTCATAAGCCTACTTTCCATAACGATAAAGATTTGAAAAGAAAATCTTACGGGCAAAGCGATGAATGGAAATACATAATAACGACACTTTGACAGGAACGAAGAATGACACTCGAAAACAAAACACCATGTTGCAGGATACATTCGACAGTCTTATGACGAGTTATGCATGTTCACAAAGATAAGTAGTTTTGTGTCTCGTCAACATCATTCCTAAATTAGTTATATGAAATATAACTTTTTAATGATGAGATCGTTCGCAGTACGAAAGCTTTCTCCCAGCACCATCCGGTTATTCTCATTCTCAACACTACAAAAGTTTAGTTATATAATTCATATAACCGACATTATGGAGATATGATTTTTGAACAACAAGAGACGTTGCGAAACTGTGGGAACACTCTATTATATAAAGGTTATACCAAGGATGGTAGGGTAAATGAGTGCACTCATGTATCACCAAGGAAAAAGGGAACGCGCTCAGATTAGGATGGCCAAGGATTGACGCTTCCCCAAAAAACGGGGATGGTGGCTTTCCCCCCTCAGCCAAATTTCCATGACTCTCTACAGCCGATTCTTCAATTTTCGCCAAACCCGACTTTTTTGCTTGAAAGTCTAACGCCAAAATGCGAAATTGGTATTATTTATTACTGGCATTGAAACTCATTGTAACGTGTTACCATGGGGCATATATTGAAAATTATATTTCGTATTTTTGGCTTTAGACTTTCAAGCAAAAAAGTGGGGTTTGGCGAAAATTGAAGAATCGGCTGTAGAGAGTCATGGAAATTTGGCTGACGGGGGAAAGCCACCATCCCCGTTTTTTGAGGAAGGGTCAATCCTTGGCCATCCTAATCTGAGCGCGTTCCCTTTTTCTTTGGTGATACATGAGTGCACTCATTTACTCTACCATCCTTGGGTTATACTAGTTTTAAGTGCCATTGTAATGATGAAACCAGTGGTTTTCCTTTCCCAGTTGTCTGTGTATCATTTAGTTTGCCGAAGGGTCTCATTCCCAGAAAATAAGAAAAAGAAAACCTCAGCACGAAATTCTCTTTATATCAATCAAAAACTTTTATCTATATCGTCTTTAAAAGACTGATTCCGGGTAGTGATGATGTACTATATTGTAAATACAGTTGCCACTTGAAAGATTGTCATTTCCGTTCCTTTGTTATGTTCATACACATTTGCCCTTCCTCCAGGATGTTGAATGAATGTACTTTAGTAGAATCAAACAAGATGGTTGCCACCTACCTCTACAAATCCCTTTTTGTCAATTTGATGAGTCAACCAGAATATAGAAATCAAGATTAAACACCCATGCATTTGTTGTGGCTAAGTTCATAAAAGCCATAATGCTCCGATTAATCTAATAATACAACTGAGTATTTATTAATACGTAATAATAACCATACAAATGGAATACAAAACGAGAAGATTTCAAGCAAATGAAATTTACATAACAGCAAACATTACACAAATTCTTCCTTAACTCTACTTTGACGTGCCTTGAGTTTCATCCTAGACAACGAAAAGGTCAAACTGGATTTTTCATTATGTTTCCACACAATACAGCTTTCAACTTGTCGCTTCAACTTTGGAGTAGTGTTCTGGACAGCTCCGTCACCAGAGGAGTTAGATGTGGACACATCATTATCCTGACTGGAAACAGCGGACTGGACACATTTGGACGCTGAAAATTGAATAGCTGCATTGTCAGTTTCAATCCGACAAGATTTCTTTGTGTCGGGTCTTTCTATTAAAAAATTTCCTCGAGACGAAATGCTATTCATATTACAGGCATTGTCCTCCAAACTTTGACGTCTACTCCTATCTTTGCTTTTGCAACACCTCTGCAGGGAGCAAGAAAATTTGGCTTTGAACTCTTGGCGAAATTTCTTATTGTAAATGGCATACACAAAAGGATTGCAGCAGGAGTTGCTCATGGCCAGTAGATGAAATGTAAACCAAAGAACGTTGATGTAATAGAAAGTATTTACAGTGGGGAAAATGTACTGGATAAAGTTATATGTTTGTAATGGAAACCAACACAGGGCAAAAAGGATGACCACGAGAGATAGCATTTTGACGACTTTCTTTTTGTTTCGCAGCAACAGGGCATCACGAGACTGCTCCTTGTTTCCTGGCGATTGATTTTTCCACAGCCTGCTTCCCATACGAATGTATGCTCCGGTGATGATACAAAGAGGGAGAAAGTACTGGATGACCACGACACTCTGGTTGTAGTACATACGAACGCGTGGAGATAACCAAACGTTCGTGCAAAAGGGTTTGGACACTCCCTTGTCGGATGTAATGAACGTT
This sequence comes from Sinella curviseta, assembly GCA_004115045.4. Classification (NCBI taxonomy): domain Eukaryota; kingdom Metazoa; phylum Arthropoda; class Collembola; order Entomobryomorpha; family Entomobryidae; genus Sinella; species Sinella curviseta. The sequence continues at coordinate 39,063,112 of CM023201.3, forward strand.
ACTCTGAAAAATGAAAAGAGAAATGCAGAATACAATGTAACTTCCTATAAATACTTTTTCATAAAATAGCTTAGCGGATTGATGAATTCCTAAAGTTTTTATAATTATGAGGCATACTCGTAATCAAACTCGGTTGGTAAGGCTAGCAAAAAACCCAGTATCCAGATGGATAGTATTATCCAAGCAGCCTTCCGTTTCGAGGATTGCGCTTTCAGTGGATGGATTACGGCCCTGTACCGATCCACTGCAATTGCTGATAGTGTAAATACACTCACATTTACACTAACAACCTGTTTTATGATCAACAAATTTAAAGCATAATTGGATGAACAGCATTTTAAACTGAGATGAATTAATTGGAACTGTTGTCGACAAGTTTCGGTAAAATATCAAATTCATCTACACTATTACACTATGATATGCGTAATTAAGGTAGTACATAATATTCATGGATGCTGTTTCTACAAGATTTCGATCATGGAAACACTTACCTGGACGAAAGGACAGAAAGCGCATAAAAAGTGCGGCAAGTCCCATCGTTGCAAGAGTGCAGCCTGGAACTGAAATGGGATGGTAAAGAGGCCAATAATAATGTCTGCCAATGCCAAATTGGCGATGAACAGGTTTGTCACGGTTCTCATTTTTCCAGAACACTACAAAGACATAAATTGATGAATTGATACGTAACACCACTTATGGAAAATGTTGCTAGTTGCTGTTGCGTTTGCTGCATATTGAATACTTTTCTTCAAATTCTTACAAACAAGTTTTTTTTTGCATTCTCAGACCGTAATTCCTTTGATCTAACAACTTTGCTCTCAATTGTAATTTTTTTAAATTCAGCCTTTTTATTTCTACAGCATTGTAATACAAATCTAGTCAAAATTGAGGAAGTATAGTTCTGTACCAATTCTGCTTTCTTACCATCGACAATCCCATCACTAGAGAATTTCCTACCAGTGCAGTGATGCAAATAGCTCCATACAGAAGAAATAACAGGACAACCATTGATACTGGAATCTCAAACAAGCGGCTGGCATTTTGTTCGTCCAGCGACGGAACATCCATTCCTAAACGCGTTTCTTGAAAACTAGTTACCGTTGTATTTTCTGAAGTTGCTTCATATGTATATTGTGTGGAGAATGAGCGTGTCAAAATATTTTCATCAGAATTATTATTTTCTGTGTGAATGTGAGGAGCAACACTATCTCCAAGGTCATTGTAATCGTAATAGCTAAATACTTTGGGGTAATGTGAGCTGTTTCCGTTAAGTACTCCCTCTGGAAACATAACCTCACTGGCCATGTTGTATTTGCAGATGTGAATAGAAATAGAAATTATCCTTTAATTTCCTCACGGAACACTGGCACTAAATAACTGATCCGATAAAGTGCAAGAATAACGTTTCTGGTAACAACAACAGAAATCAAGAATATACTGTAATTCTTTTTTGTGTTTGGAAGATCAACAGGAAATACGTTTTGTTTTAATTGTGCTAAGGGTGTCAGAAGAAGCCATGTTCACATGAGCTCAGTCCGCACCAGACTGAGTGAAACGGGATGCGAGATTTTGCAAATAACTATTTTGTAAAAAAGGCACACTGCTTCGGAAAATCGGTAAGGATGCTGTATAGCCCTTTTTGCATGGAAAGTATCAATATGTGCTAAATCCCATATTGAAATGAAACAGGATGAGTGAAAAAATACTGCTGGCCAAATAAAATGCTTAGATTAACCTCGAGGTCTTCTCTCGATAGTGTCTGGTTTGAGTGACATCAATGCTTTCACCCATTCACCATATCACATCTTTTCGCATTTAATTTAGCAAACTGTCGCCCCAAGTACGGCTTGCTCTCACTAGCTCAACTTTTGGGGAATGGCTGTGAAAGGTTAAAGGGTATGTTTTCATTGTATTGTTTTATTTAAGGGATACTTCAGCATTTTGTAAGACTAATATGCATATGATATGACTAGATCTCTTAATTGTAAAATTATCATTTAGACAGACAGACTTGTTTTAATTACTTTCAATTTTAATTTTAACTACAGTAATAATTTTTATTGCAAACATTCACTACTTATCTGTATAAATACCCTGCCCTTAAAATCTAATTGAAATCTGCGGTTGAGAATTCATATACTTTATAAGAAAACATCAGACCGTTACCTGGTTATTCCGCCACTATATGCAATTTAGAAATTTTAATATCTAGATGTATTTAATTTTCAATATTATTTCCCTTGATTTTCAACGATAAGATACTTTTTTTATCTCAAACTGCATTCCATCCGCATTCCATAATACAAAAATTTTATACCTTCAACCTTATGAAAAGTCAAGGTAAGACATGGTCATGTAATAGTCTAAAAATGAAAACTACCTATCTTATATAATGTACAAAACCGAAACAATTCGATTATTAAAAAGTTAGATTTAAACTTAGAGGTTTCCAAGAATTAGGAATCTATGAAATCGGAATAACCGGAAGTATGAATAGGTAGTAGTTTATTCCGAAATATGGGCCCCATTTTTCGAAAGCTAGATTTAGTTTTCATTGCAGCACGGGTATATTTTTGCATACATACAAATACAAACCATGCAACAATGCAACGCAATACATCGTACCTAGTAACAACCGGCCCACCACCACCACCGGCATTTAGAAATATTGAATTTATGGATATACCGAGCAAACCAGCATGGTAAATGCATAATAAACTTACATATAACATGTACATCTTCAGAGAACAACGCTACGCACACGACGGGAGAAACGAGATGAGCTCTCCAGCGGCTGATTCCTATTTACCCAGTTTCTACTTGTTATACTGTATGTACTATACTACAAGCAAGCTAGTTTACAGGATGAGTGGTTTTAATTAAAAATATCAGATCAATCAGAGGTAACAGCTGAAGGAAATAGTCATAATAGAGTTAACTAATGACAAAAACGAATAATTTTGTTGACTGGTAGCAAGAATTACAATTACAGTGTTTCTAGGAGTTGCTAGTTAAAAATAGTGAATGTTTTAAAGTATTTTTATGTGGTTCGGTTGTATGGTTTCAGATGCCGGGCAAAAGTTACATAAATGCTGTTAATTAAACATTGGAGATCCAACTGAATTGTAAATAGCAAAAGTATAAATTGTGCGTCTCATTTTCGGCAGCTATTTTGCCATTTGTCGATATTTATAACTGGAAATCTGGTCATTCAAAATCATCATGTCTGTAGAACAAACAACTTGTGAAGGTAAGAGGATAATTGCCGGGTTAACGTAGTTCAGATAATGTCATGTGGGGAATATTTATATTATGTTATGTCATGTTAAGTAAGCTTTGAACAAGTTGTAAACATTTATAAATTATTATTTTTTGCTGCAGATCTAAAGGCGTTCGAGCGACGCTTAACGGAAGTAATAGCGTACCTAAGGCCTCAGACAATTCGATGGAGGATATTCCTGGTGGTGGCGACAGTTTGTACTGCAATAGGAGCCTGGCAGTGGTTAAATGATCCTCTCACCTCACAAATTAGTTTCATGGACTCGCTGTGGCATCATTTGTTTTTCACCGTGTCTAGTCTTTTACTAGGTACTGGAAATCACAAATTACCTAGGCTTATGTCATGAGAGCTTTAAATCCTATTTTATAAATCGTTTAAATTTGTGTAACGGTTTAATTGCATTTTTGCTATTTAATTCTGGCAGGTCTATTATTCCTCACCGGAATTCACAATCGTGTCGTCGCCCCCTCCATCCTAACGCGAAGGACGAGGGAAGTACTTGCGGATTTTAACATGTCATGTGACGAAACGGGGAAATTAATTTTGAAACCGAGACCATCTCAACATACATGACCACTACGTAGTAGAACTCGTTACATTTCTTCATTGTCGTCGTTTCCAAATAATAATTATTACAATTACAACTATGATGATACCATTTTTAACACTTTATTTATCTCTTCTTTGATGTCGACTGATAACTTACACGAGCGCTCTTCTGTACTTGCTACACAAAATGAATTGCTAAATAATAATGATAGTAAAAGAGGAGATATCATTGCCACCACCACCACCTCTGACGCTAACATGACCTGTACTTGCTTTTTACATCAACATCATTTATCATCACCATCATCGTTGGAAGCTACACAGGAACCCGTCCTCCTACTCTGGAGGAAATGGAATCGTGGAAGTTATTTGATTGACAGTTTAGAACGGTCCATTTACGTTAAAAAAGCTAGGGCTGTTCAGCTAATCGACATGTAGAAACCTGATTTAATTCAAATTACGTGAAGGAAACATTAAAAGTCAGAAAGTTAGTGATAACTGCGATTAGTATGAGTGCAGTAGCAGTGAGAACATTTTTCGTCGTCTATCAATGATAGACTATCATTCATGTGTAGTGCAAAATTAAGTTTAGTTTTGTGTCATTGTCATTAAAGTTATTCATGTACGATTTACCACTACTATTACTACATTGCTTGCTGATTACTGTAAAGGTGATCACAATTTTTTTACATGCTTGTTATTATAATTTTACGAATTTGAATGGGAATAAAATATACATATTGTCATATTGGTGTGTAAAATTTGAATTCAGTCAGAATGCCAGTCGGCTTTTTTATTTCGAATTGATTATTGCATAATAAAAAATGTAATGGAATGCGAGGTCACTCACAAGGAGTCTTCTTGAAAGCAGTTGTTGTTTTTCATGTACCTATTTTAATTGCTCTTTGAATATGATATAAATGGCTAGCTTATACTATAGAGCATTGTTTTTAACATTTTCAATGGCTACTTTTAAGTAACGTGATTTCGAGAAATTTCTTTCTTTGTGTATTTACTTTCCTGTAATGTCTCCATGTACTGACATTACTTCTTGAACCGAATTTGGTGTTTGACGTACCATTTTTTGCATCAGCGTATTTTGTCGTTATTCTATAGCGCATTACTGTTTATATAGGAGCAAACAAATTTAATAAATTCTGATAATGTGGAAACTTTCTATGTTCATATTATACATCGGATTGTATTCTGGTACAGGCCTAAATTCCTATTAAGTTAGTCTTTTCCTTTACAGCCCAACAGAAAACTCCAATTGTTTTTAAAATAATTGTTTTCTTGTCATTAGTTATGTCGGTGCAAGAGCAGGGAAAGACTGAAACGCGTCCCATTTCAGATTTTATCAGGGAAGGGCCCACTTCCGACTACACTCTAAGTCTTTCCAAGGACTGGGCTTTAAAATTTGACGAGGAAATCGGCCGAGGTGATTACATGACGGAAGATAAACAGGTAGAGAGCTAAAATAATTGACTGATTTCAAACTAATAATTGGTCCATTATATATTTGCGAAATTGTTTTTATCAGGCTATAATCCAGGAAATATTTTTATGTTCAACAGCTTCAGATCCACAACGATCTCCTGGAAGTTGCAGAAATACTTCACATCATTCCTGAAGGATCGGCAAGTCGCTACAGTGACTTAATAATAAGAGAAAGTATCGGTGCTAGGATGGAGGAACATACCACATTGGCTAATTTGGATGATGATTTAACAGTTAGCATCCCTGTCTTACGCCGCCATGGCATCACGACGTTTAGCGACACTGGTTACCATGTACACAGTAGTAGAGACGGACACCATAATCATGCTCACACCAAAGCCAAAGCATCTACCACCACCCATCCTCAAATAGAGACGGATATCATTCGCTCACGAAAGTATAGTCCCAGACTCGCCATGTATTCCAAGAAAGAGGGACCTGTTCATGGGTAATGACAATGGCTTCAGTCTGAGTTCACGAAATGCAGTTGATCTACCCAAGTCATTATTTAGCGAAGGAGCTTGTTTATTTTTCTCATTTTAATTTCAAGCCAATCCTCTATCAAATTAATGTTATTAAAGACTAATATAAAGCAATTAAATTGGAGAATAGCTTTTTAGATAGTTTCCACGTAATTGTTGGCATATGTTATGTAGTCAATTTTTTTTCGCAAGATTGCATTGCGATGGCGAAATGAATTGAGTGAAGTTTTTTCTTTTGCAAAATTAAAAATTACAAGTACGATTGTTACATTTGATATTTAGTAAACTGTATCGGCATGCACATATTATGTAAATTCATATTACCTATTTCGGTTATCTATGGAAACCGGTAAACGTTTATGATTATGCTAATTATATGGCGTACTATTGCTCATAAAATAATTTACATTTTTTCTCAAGTTTTTCATGCAATTCATGCGATACTCATCTTTCATACTCCGCCATCATCATAAAAGCCGCAGCACGTTCATTTTAAATGACTATAAGGTTGAAGGTTCTTTTGGTTTGCTTTTTAGATAGGAGAAAATACTTGCTGACTAAGAAAAATTAATGCATGTATTTAGTATAAATTGCAAATCACAAATAGAAAGATGACTCATGCCTCTCTGTTTTTTAATCTTCTTTTAGCTTTCATTGAATCTCCTTCACTTATTTATTTCCACTCATAGAAAAAATTTATGAATTATTTTGTGGCATCAATACATATTTTATTCCATAGTTTAGCTGGACTGAATGTGTCAAGTCAAATCCCTGGTAAAATTATGTTCTTCGGGAAAATAGTGCATATACTAGAAAGACAAGAACGAGAAGACGTGATATAGGTAATCATTGATCATGGTGATGTGGTGATGGTTATATTATGTATATACCTACATACCTACATGCACTCACTAGCGATGAAATATAGTAGTAACATGCTATTCAATTTTCGGGTGTAGGCCATACAATTTTTATGACTGATTGTCTGATAGGTAGATAGCTTTGTTTTTCATTAGTTATGTTTCTCACTTGTGAATTCATATATTTTTTACGAGAGGATATTTAGTTGTATTATTCATTTTGGCGAATTTATCGGCGGTTTTAGTATTATTAAATCTAAGACGGCGAATAGATGTTGGCCTTGCAGCTCAGCACAATGCGCAAGACGAAGACAATGGTTTTGATTTACGTGGGAATCTTTCTTTCCTCGCTATTTGGTAGGTGCTTTATATAATTTGTAGTCGTTATGGCTACATAATTTATTGAAGTATATAACTTTTTGTTGGTTTCAAAAAAAATCATTTTGTTTGTTTGGTTTTTATTTTCTCAGGAATTTCCATCGGTGCTCCATCCGCATCCCTGCACCCAGCCATTTGGAATCACGATGGGATAAAAGGTGGAAGTCTGTTGGGAATTCACGACTACAATGATGACCACCACCATTCTCAATCAGCAACGGAATCCGCCAAGTCTGGTGGAATAGGAGTTCGGCAAACACAGAGTGAGGAACCATCCTCGCAGAAAATGTATCTAGTTCAGTCATCGGACCTGAACATTGGGCCGGCTTATGAGAATACAGTGAACCCATTTTTATCTCACCTTGAACAAGGATGGAAATTGAAGCCCGTGAGACATCGAATGCACAAGAAAATTTTGCAGTCATCAGCAATGTCACCACAACAGCAGCAAAAAATGACTTCAGTGAATAGTTACGCTGATGAACTGTTTGGACCGTTGCCAGTGGACCCCGAGAAACCGCATTTTATGGACAGTAGTGAAGCTGCAGATGCAGCAGGTTGGAAATTTTGAAGATATGTATTTACAGCAAACTTTATGGCATTTATTACATTCATTGAAATAATATCATTTATGATGATGCTTTTCAGCAGAAGAAAATAGAGCTTTTGGAAATGAAGAAAAGGATCTTGGAGATATGTTGCATGTGCTGTTTTCAGCCGACTACTGACAATGATGAATGGAAAACCAAATAATTATCCAGCATTCAAATACATTCTTTTAAAGTACAAGACAATGAACTTACATTTACTTTTATTATTTTTTAAATGACCGGTAATAATAAAAACGAAAAGTGCACTTTGCGAAACGAGAATCTTCGAAAGCATGTATGTATTAAATGTATGTAAGCATTCTTAATTTACTTGATACCTTGTGTATGTATTGATGTATGACTATACAACATGTTTATACATGGGGCAAACTGAAACAAAATGTTTTCAATCAATAAGTACTATGGACACACATTTTTGTCGTCATTGGCAGCTTGTTAGTCCCCGTCCAAGTTACTAAATTGCATTTATCGTCTAGAGCACTACTATGCGATTATCTACATATACAAGAAACTGTTACCAGTTAAGAAACGTGTTTCCAGGTGTAACAAATTTTCAGAAACGGGGATTCTTTAGTATACGGGTCATGTATTTTCGGGAGAAAGGTTACACCAATCAAAAGCTCTTGACCCGGGGAGTCGAATGACACCACTCTCGGGTGACGCAAATGAGGCGTTCGGCCCCCAGGGGTAATTTCTCAAAATTCGCCAAAAGTGTAATTTAACAATTTAAACAACACAGTTAAAATGTCTCACTCTGCCCCAAACAAGCGCAGGAATCTATCAAAACCTAACTTAACCGAACCTAACTTAACCGAACATAACTTAACCGAACCTAACTTAACCGAACATAACTTAACCCAACCTAACTTAACCGAACCTAACTTAACCGAACCTAACTTAACCGAACATAACTTAAACGAACCTAACTTAACCGAACATAACTTAACCGAATCATTAACCGAACCCAACTTAACCGAACCCAACTTAACCGAACCCAACTTAACCGAACCTAACTTAACCGAACATAACTTAGCCGAATCATAAACCGAGCCTAACCGAACATTTAAGTTATATTTATGACTCGTGTTTTCAACCATCTTCCATCCACATCTATCCCACGCTGGCACAGTGAGACATTGTTAAGGCGTAGTTTAAGTGGTAAAATTACACTGTTGGGGCACGTTGATAAATTACCCCTGGGGGCGAACCCCTCATTTACGCCACCTGAGAGTGGTGTCATTCGACTCCCTAGGTCAAGGACTATTCTCTAGTATGCGGTTCAACGCATTTGGCGCTGACCCGTATACTAAGAATAGCCTCAAGAACACTTTGAAATCTCTTCGTTTTGTTGACCTTTGAATTATATACATTAAGGGTACATCAACCAGCTTATGCCGTTAAATATTTGTCGATTAGTAATCGGATTACTCAAGTCTTCATACTTTTACTTAAATACATACCTTTTACTCACATACCTACATATTCATTTGATCAGTCTTAGATAAATACACTAACTACCTCAATAGCGTGATATTTTCAGTTTCAGTTAAAAATTAAAATGCCATACAAACCCGTTAAAATTACACTTACATAAAGCCGGCATTTTTAAAATGGCTACATTGAATTTGATGTGCGTAGCCATATTTTACAATGTTGATGAATTTTTAACATTAATTTAGGAGAAAAATCATCCCGAATTTCAAGCACTTTGCAACTCTCCACGAATGTTTGCCAATAATGCCAATCCTGTACCAATTTTTTTAGATCGATTCAATTTATTAAATGGTTGACTAATTGAACTGCGATGCTTTATTAGGATGATTAAGTTGCGGACAATAAGTTGCACTGTACTGTAGTAAAACTTATAAGCGATATAACTGAATTCACGATATATTTACTCAAGTACTATTTAACAATTCAGTCGTATCCTTATTTGCAATTCCAGTTGTCGTCTGGTATCATCAATATAGATTGCAGCATCTGACAAATAATAAGGCTCATCCAACAGTTCATTAATCTCCACTATTTTAATTAGAATCTCCAACTTAATGCGATTTATATTTGCTTTACATTTTTATTATGGGCTCATATTATGTATGCACACTTATCATTTTCATAGCTTCTCTTTCATATTTTTCAACATTAGCAGGGGCACGGAAAGTCAAAATATCAGTGTATCTAGTAAATCTCCATAGCATCATAATAGCTCTGGACTTTTGCTGGCAATAAATTACAATTAAAAACAATAACAACTCATTAAAAAGTACACGGTAAAATACAAACATCATTTTACAACATAAAACATCTTGTCCAACAAGCTATTCGGAGAACAAGAACAGGGCAGGGGTGACAATGATGGAGATGATAATCTTGTAGTTGCAGTCGTTGTTATAGTAATACTAACTAACCCTTTATATATAAGTGTACAGCATGCACGCTTACTTTATACATACCTATTCGCTTTTACTATGCTTCCTCCGGCACGCAAGAAAGGGAGAGGAGAGCGACACTTTTGGAATACAAACAACTTAATTTCGCTTTTCGGTTACCCTTCTCTTGTGTTTTCAAATGAGTTGTTTCTTGTGTTGTTGTGATAAGATAAGGCAGGCTGACAAACAGATAAAGATAAGCTTTTTTCGCTAAACATGAGACTATATCTTGTTAAGTTGCGGTTTTCGCTGATGCTGAAGCTGTCAAGTTCACTTGACGTTTTTTCCCATGTGACTTTTTGAAGAAGAAATGGAAATTAGTTTTATAGGAACGAGAGTAAAGTGCTGGGGGAAAAAGAGCTGCCATTTAAAGAGAGATATGTCCATTTTTGGGAATATTTTTATGATTGCACTTGCATCATCATCATATACCTAATTATTATTAACGTTTGTTTGTAGTTGAAGCTGGGCTACTTTGAAAGCTTTTCGTATCGCTAGTAGTGGAAGCTGGCCTCATAAATTTTGAACTTTGAGAAATAAATGAAAAGAGAGATAATTGCGATGAAATTTATGCAAATCAGGTGTGAACATCGCCATACAACAATGTATGCGACTAGTAACGAGATGGACTGTGTTTGACTTTGCTATTAACCCAAAAAAATTCAATCAGGCAACCGGTAATAAGAGGACAGGGTGGCTAAGCTCCTTCTAGCCATAAAGTTATAAGAAGATGAGCCAGGTGAGAAAATTGCAAAATAATTTTGTTTTAAAAATATATATACCATAATGATAATTATGCAATAAATATGCAAGTCAACACATCACATTTTTGTTTCGAGAGAAAATATTAATTTTCTGGTGGAGAAATATAGGAAGCTCGAGGGGTACTGTGCGATGTGTCAGTCATTTCGAGTAGGTGCAAATGAGAACAGCAAAACCTTAAGATTAAATGCGTATGAGTTGTTATGATGAAAAAACATGTTGAAATTTCTGGGGTAAAGTAAGAATAATCTTTCAAGTACTACGCACAGGAGCCAGTAAAACTGCAAAAGGAGAGAACGACATGCAGAATTTAAGCTGACACAATAACGAATAATGATAAAGCTCCATCGGGAGATTTTAACCATTTTAGTGACAATGCAAAGTACACACGGTTAAGTGGAAAAAAGTTCAGCAAAACGGTAATGATAAAAGTAATAGCGCTCTCGGTCATATTGAAACGCAAACGAATGTTCTTGTCTCCAAAAAGAAAACTAGCTGGTTTGTCTGCCAGTAGTCTGTCGCATCGTCATTATCATCAACATTGTCGTTTGAATCCCCACGGATACAAAATAAATGGTCATCATCACACATCGTCATCATGCTCGTGGTAGTTAAGTTAAAGTTTTATGACGAGGTACCCTGGACAGAACTTGACATAATGACGATGTAGTCCAACGGTGACCCTGTCACGTTCTATAAAATATGGCTAGGACTTGGTCAGTCAATGTGAATACGTGCATTTGTACTTTCGTACATATCTAATTACTTTTGCATGTCTTCATATCCTGAATTGTAGAAATTTGAATGTGTGAATCATTTTTTATCATACGCTGTTATGTAAAGTAAATAACTTATGTATACCCCTTACTAGGTATTATATTTTCCCTAGTAATGTTTCCCGTTTCGCCATTATTATCACCACGACCGATGATGCCCCACCATCATAAATAAATCAATCTTTTTTGTCCATCGCAAGAAACGGGAATTCGTTGACAAATGTCAGGGCAAACTCAATTACTACAACCAGTTGTCTATATATCAGAACTCTAAGAGTTTCAATTATGCATGCGGAATCAAAAAACCAAATCAGACGTCAGTGCTAATTTACATACAAAACACTTAAAAGTCCTTTCAAAGTCGGACATCTCATTTTTGTCTTTTGTATTAAAAAATGGTCTTTCATTTCTCATGGGATTTGAGAATGGGAATAATGTATTGATGATATGGTTAGTTGTGCGTAGTAGTGAGCTCGATAGAAGGATGCCATGTGGTGCTTTGTGTTCCTGTTCGCAATGAGCATGCTGACTCTGACTCATTCACTCATAACCAGACAGGTGTACTAATGAATGTTGGCGAACTAAATAAATAATCAGATGAATAACCTCTTTTTGTTTTCACTGATCATCTATCTGACTATCTAGGTATCTATCCTGCCTTGTACTTTTCACACTTGTGCATATTTACAACTCGCTCTTTTGTAATCTCACCTGTCCTCCCTACAACTCTAGTTTAAACATTTAATTTCCTTCACACTGCGCTTGCTCGTATCCCTATCATCCTGACTGATTGTTTTGGAATGAGACTAGTTTTCTCCTCTGCCGATTCCGCTCACTGGCTTTGTGTGAAAAACGAGTTCTTCCTTCCTCTTCATTTTAGTCATTGTCCAATTCTCTTATTATTATTTACTAGTTTATGAATGGAGAAACCTTATACAATGTAGCTCACAATCCGACAGCCATTCTTGCAAAATGTCAATTTTTACTCTGAACATAATATTTTATTTTCGCAGAGGAGCAACATGTCAAGTGGAAAATTGAGCTAATTTTCTAAAGCCTCAAAATTCATTCCAGTCAAAACTTTTTTCCGACTTAGCATTCATGCTAGTTTTGTTTCAGTTTCATATATCATCATAACTTTTGTTTTATCAGCCATGACCATGATAATGACAATGGCATGCATGGACAGAGCTTGCATAAAAAGTTGGCAGGATAGTTTCAGTCTTTATCCTTTCTCTGCTCAATGGTAAATGTCTGTCCTTACTACAAACTTTAGCATAAGTACAAATAATTAGCTTGGACGTAATATCTAACGCCATTCCACTGTGATTGCGATACTTTCCCAATGACATGATGTTTGCTCCTTGCTTACTCAACCACATTTTGCCACGCGCCGTTTCACAATTTTTTTTGCAGAATGAAAACCTTTCATTACACGAATTGTTCGTAGTTTTTATGTCAATGGTGAATGGATCTATATTTTGCACGTTCATAATAAACTCTGATATGTTCCCACTGCCGGAGAAACGAATTCATTCATGTGAAAACTTTGCTGTCGGTGAATATTGAATATCTTTCCGAGTAAAAATACTGTAATGCCTACTTATGGACCGTCAAAACCGTCAACCAATAGGAATTCAGTATTCCATTCACTCCCGAAACGGAAATTGTATATACCATAAGTCAAAAGCAGCGCGTGTGACAAACTACATCATTATTATCATGAAATAAACTAATTCTCAGAAATGTGTATGATGGATCGATGGAGTGGAAACGACCAAACTTGATTTTTTGCTTAAAAATATGGCGTAAAATGGTGGTTATTAATGCAATTAGGTAACTATGTGTGTAGGTACATATTGACATGCTAAAATGAAAGTTAATGTCTAGAGAAATGCTCGGACATAATATATTATGAAGATATAGCGCGATAGTTTTTGCTTAATCTTCCATATTTTCACGAATTCAGTGAGAAAAAAAAAGTTGCAAAAGTTTTTAGTGCCACTAGTGACTACTACTGATTAGGTTTAACATCAAAGTGGAGTGAAACATTTAAGTATAGAGCATAGTATAAACACACGCAGTTCAGCGAGGAGGAAGCTAATGGAATTGGATGGATGATGTGACGATGATGGAAAGCAATTTACATGTCCGTAATTATATTTGCTCTGGCCACGCTCATACTATCGGAAAGTACTACACCCATTTTCAACCACTTTGCTGACTGTTCACTGTTCACTCGATCTGATTTTTTTCCTCAGTGTGCTTTCTGGAGCAAGTAACTTTTTTGGATCAACAAAAAACGCCGATAAAAAGTAATGGGGTATTGTGAGAAAGCACATTAAACGTTCTTCACTTTGACAAAGTTACTTTTAGGTTATTAACACGATGGTTTGTAGATTTTTTGTTATGATAATTTTTTGGATAAAGCTGGTGTCATCATTCAATCAATTTGTTATGCCACACGCAGCTACAATTACTACAGAAAGGAGCAAGTCTTGTTGCCGCATCGACATAAACACATCATGCCGTTTATTTCTTCTCCTTCTCTGCCAACTTCTTTCATCGTTGCGAATACAACTGCAAAAAGTGAATACGATGCCGCACATGTTTACTGCTTTCAAAAACTCGTAAATTTTCGTTCTTGAATCCTCTCTCATCATCGTCCTTTTCCAAAATAAAACCACCAAATTTGTCACATTTTTTGTGCTCAGGGTGGAGAGGTTAATCCTTTCAGATTGCTTTCAAGTTTACAAATATTTTGTATGCAATAGATACAAATTTAATTGCCCTGAAGACTTGTTTAATGACCGATATGCATGCTACTTTATTATGGATCTTCTGACGAGAATGCGGTGGTGGTAAAGGATAAACTTTGCTACTGGCAAATTCTTCATGGATTATTATAGGCCATGACCCGTAGTCACGTGTATTTCGTGTTAGAAGCTGCTGTGTTCGGTATTATAGTATTTTCGCTGCATATAATACAAAATAGTAAGTTTTGTAGGCATCGTAAAAGCACGTTGCATCCACTACAAAACTATTTTTGACAGTTTTAATCACCTAGATAATTTAAAGATTGCTAGATGTTGAATGACTACCTGAATAGTTTCTCTTCAAAGTTATTTATGACGTTTCTGAACATTATCGCAGTTGCGGAATTAATATTTTCTTACAATTACCACTTCAAGTTACAAGTTGCTGTGTGGTAACCCAAAGAAGCTTGTCGTTTAATGTTTTCCAGCCCATATTGTTCAGAGTCAAATATCCATCCATAATCCATATCGCAAGCAGTATCAATATTGTTACCATAATTGACCAAATTCCCTTTTCCAGGTACGCAGTTTACCTAAATTTCATAAGAAACAATACCACTCATTACGCAAAACGAAATAACCATTTGTTAAAAATCTTATCCTGATCGTCAACATCAACAGCAGCAATTTTCAAATTCTCACATACAAACTCGACGCAGAAAAAAAGGAAAGCCTCGTTACATATAGTCTCATCAATCAAGTCATTTCACTTCACATGATCATCAACATCTCTTCACAAAAAATAACCAATACCACACATTTACAACTGAACAAGCCCATCCGACAACAGCAGCCTTTTAAACGACGAACGAGAATGATCTACATACTTGAATGCTTATACGAGGACGATGATGATCATTCATTTATCCGTATTTTACAAAGCTGCATCATTTACTTTGACTATGCACTCACTTTTATAGTTATTATGCAGGAGGAGACCTGTAATAGTAAACTGATTCCAAACTTTCTGATGCTCTTTATTCTGGAAGATTTCCAGCAATTTGCCGACATGATCCTCCTGATCAGCAGCGACACGGCGCACCAATATAATTTGATCATTGATACGCACATAATTTCATTACACATTATATATACTTATTTCATGTCCTGGTATTTATGTATATCGTTAATCTAATTTAAAATATTTTCATGCGTGCACATATACACAACACCGATCCAATAATGCAGTCTGCATCCCATCATCATGATCGTCGTCGTGCTTCCAGCTGAACAAGTGTGTAATCAAAAAGTCAAGTCAAGAGTCACAACCGCAACAGAACAAGTCGGCTCATTTTGCCTTGGATGCACTTGACTTGACTTGAATTTTTGCTCTTGCATAGTTGCACCATCATCATCCTTCTCTCATGAGATCATCGAATCATCATTTCATAGTGCACCACCACAGCTAGAGCAGAAAAGACAAGTCCTTTTTTATAAAACGTTATTACGCTATAACTCAGTAGCGATATTATGGCTGAGCATTTGAAGAGTTGAAATAATTGAGCATTGAAATCTTCGATCATGGATGTTCGGGCAGACAGATTCAGACAATATGCTAATGTTGTAGCGTTGGAAACTATAGCTCTATAAAGCAATAATAATGATGATGATCTGGATTATGTGGTGGATCTGGTGGTGATGCGCCCTATTATCCTTTTATCATCAGCAATCAGTTTCATCCTCAAAGACACTGCATTTTATCCAAGTGCAAAGATGATGATGACGAGACGACAATAATTAAGTATTCTAGTTTGACTGCATCACCACCGCCGCATTGTTTCTTCTATATCGACTCCATAAATTGGAGGTAATGACTTTGGCAAAGGGCCCGAGACCAAAATATCTAATAAAATATTTAGCTGTGCTGCTTGGTTACTATGCACGGAGAAGACTCGTGAAGCACAATACCGATTTTTTTTGATGATGTCAATGAAAATTTCCAGAGTGTGCTAAACGGTGCGGTAATAATAATAAAAGCAAAACGCAGGTAGTAAATAGTAGCAGCGGCAGCTTTCATAGAATATTACCTACGTATGGTATAAAATACCTATATTTTAAAATTCTCTGCAGCAGATTGGAGGGAAGGAGGAATGCGAACCACACTGGCAAAAACAAGGCAGGAAGGAAACTCTAATGGAATGGAATGCCTGCTCAGAAAATTCTCTGTTGCCCGCACCGGTGATATTTGGTATGCACCGCACGAGAGAGCAGGGATCAACCAACAATGTACAATCTGTGTAATTTTCTCGGAAAGAGAGAATTGTAGAATTTCGTGATATATTCACATTCGCCTCTCTTCTGCTGTGTATGTGTACGACAACGAAAGAGAGAGAAGAGGCAGGGAGGAAGGCACACGCACTTAATAATAATCTATCCATACATACTTGCTCATTTTTTGTTGACTTGAATTTGAACAGAGTCACGTGTCACGTGATCTCGATTAGCAAACTATAGGTAATAAGTAAGCTGTAGCAAAAACGGTTGAACGATTAGGAGAGTGCGAGAAATTTTCAGATTTTTTGCAGTCGTTATACCCAAATAGCCTGGTTGCGTTTAAGAAAGCCATTAGGAGAACGTGCCCGCTTTAAATCTGGGAATTGTGTGAATTGAATTTAATTTGCTAAAAAGCTTATTGTTATCTGGAAGCAAGTAAAGGTGAAAGGCGGAGGAAGTGGGGAATACTTGATACGGGTTGAAAGAGAGAGAAAAAAAACATCAGTTTGCCAAACTCTGTTCCGTTGCCTTGTCCTAAATGCCATGTTTTCACAACAGAGATTTTGTGAAATGTTGTTGGCCATGCTGATCTAAGATAAGTAGGAAAATATTCAGACATGTCCAGCTCTGGATATAAAAAAAAAGTCTTGAAAAAATGGTAAAAAAATTACCCGTCACACACGATGACCACCTGGTTAGAATACAAATTAGCCAAAAAGAAAAATATATGAAGCATTTCAGATATGGGAAAATTTGCAGAGTAATCGAGCAGTCAAAAGTAAATAAAGTGATTACTTGGTCACGACATGGAATACTCATTCATATTGTTCAACTGTGGATAATGATGATGATGATAATGATGACAAAATAAATGATTTAGCTTGTTTTAATGACCTCACGTTCTTTTTATTACGATATGTACTTTAAAGCTCTATTATTTGACTCACTTATTTTGTGAGATGGCGAACTGGATAAGTAGAATGAAGGTAAAGATACTGCTCCCTCCCCGGCATTATTTTTTCTTGTTATTTAACCTTCTTGCAGAATTGATCTTGATAAGAACAAAATAAAAGTCGAGTTATATGTATAATACCAAGAAAAGGAAATGTTTTAACTCTGATTCTCATTTCACCCCACCGAAGCAAACGAAATTTTTTGTTGCACAACAGCCTTGTTTTTTGCCAATAAGTTTTGAGTAATCTAATTTACCATCGAAATTCTGTAAATTCCATTTTAAAAGAGGAGGTGAATCCACCAGAGTTTATTTTAAATTAATTTGGACTTTCATAAATCCAAATCCTCTTCCATTAGCTCTATACCAAAAGCTGGACGAACATTTATTATAATTATTCTATTATTACTGAGCATCATTTTCACAAGAAGCGGCTGTGTGGCGGTTTCACTTTTTATTCTCTAGATCACTTTCATTTTCCATTCCTGAAAATACAACACATCCCAACAAATCATCATTATCAAACCGTTTTTTTTCTTCTTCTTCTCAATTTTACGTTTCAAAATTATACCTTTCCTCCTCTTTGATTGCATTCCTTCTCTCTTTGCACACAAGCAGAAAAAACACGCATGCAAACATACCTACCTACCTAATAGCTATTACATCATGTGCATGAGTGACTCAAATAGAAGAAAAGAGTAACTACGTATTTGCATCTCTGATCACACACCGCCGAATAATAATCATCATCCTTCTCACTGCATCCAATCTGCTCTTTTGCCATGCATTTCAGCTAGTTCACGTTCAGGTTCACTAGATCAAAATCTGCAGTCGACATGCATCTCTCCAGATCCGGTGGTCATGATACATGTATAATAGGCAATAATATTATGAAAATAGACTCGGGTCTCAGAGAGTGGTGGTAATAATAACTTACTCCTTTTTGATTTCATTCCAAAACGCCACGGAATAAAATGCATGCACAACAACAACAGGAGATTATTTCACTTTTTTGAGGAAGAGGTGGAGACCAAACCAGAGACAGGACCACGTCATCGTAAACCAAAAGCCGAAAAAAAGAACAAGAGCAGCAGCAACAAAGTCAAAATAAACGCTGAGCGCTTATATATGTACATACAACACTCTCAGACACTTCAGCTTGTTTGTTTACGGTGATGATGATGAGGACGGTTACAGCTACA
This sequence comes from Sinella curviseta, assembly GCA_004115045.4. NCBI lineage: Eukaryota > Metazoa > Arthropoda > Collembola > Entomobryomorpha > Entomobryidae > Sinella > Sinella curviseta. The sequence continues at coordinate 39,081,920 of CM023201.3, forward strand.
ACAGCAATATCTACCTACCTACCTATTGATTACACAGTAATAAACAATGCAAATATAATAAAAAAAGTAGTATGGACAAGGGATGGGATAATGATAGAGTTGGTAGTGTGGGCATAGACCTACGCCAGAACTACTTCTGGTTTGCTTGCTAGTGTGGATTTTCTGAAAATTTTGGGAGAAGCTCTCTGGACACTTGGGTGCTGCTGCTTCTGGCTGACCATGGAAAAGAAAATATTACCTTAGCTACCTAGGTTGTAGTAGGTATGGGAAGGAGAAGGATCATGATGATGATAAATGTGACGAGTTGATTGTCCATGGCTTCTTCTTGTTACCATACACACTATACATAATATGCACAAATGTACACCACGGGTGATTGTTATCTTTGTGTCGTTATCGTTATCAAAACAGTAATAATATCGCCGCTTAGTGTTTATAACGATCGTTTTACAAATAATGGTCATTGTTACTGAACGGCTGGAGCTCTTGCTCTTTTACACACACTCCAGGGGCAAATTTATACTTAATGGCCATAATGCTAAAACTCATTATTATTAAATGAAAGAAGATGGTTGTTAGTTTTGATTACCGCTGTTGTGATATGATCTTGATGAGAATAATGACCGTGATAATGACGTTGATAATGACGGTGGCGTTGGTTATGCTAAATGCGCTGGAGCTATTAAATGATAGGGGTAAAGTGAAAATTATGATTATTGTTATTGCCCCGCTTGTTTGTGTTTGTGGCAATCCTTGTAATTGTAATTCTAAATGTTTATTGCTACTTTACACGACATTGTCCCTGTTATCGGTGTAATAATACTCGTTTAATATAAACTCGGTTAATCAAATGAGTGTGATTATGACTGAACGGCAATTACACTAGCAATTTAAGTCGCGTTCTTATGTGACGAAGATCTACAATTAAGTCGGAAACTAGGAAAAAGAAAGTCAGAGACAAGAAATCATGACCGGTGATAACTTTTCTATTTTTACTCTGGTGGCTGGTGACCGCCACCTTGTCAGTATTTTGGTCGTAACAATTTTCTACAATTTCACGGTGTGTAGGTATGTTCGTACAGAGGCGTATGCTCAAGTCGGTGACTGCTGGTGACATTCACCGCAAAATTCGCCACACACGTTGTGAGTGACACGTGACGAATCAGAATTTTGCATTTTCCCTGCTATTTCATCTTGTTTTCTCAAGAGACTCCCTCATGAAACATTGAGACACGGCAAAAGTTGACATTTGGTTTAGGGACGAAAGTAACGTAACTGTACAACGGAAGAGCTGGCATTGCTGCTTAAATAAGTACTACTTGGAAAAATAAAGTAAACTTTCAGCAAAATAATAATAATATTTTGTAACCGTAACCTCGTAAAGAAAAAGTAAACTTTACACATGACAACAAGCTTATGGTTGCTGTAGTTGTTCTGCTGAAATGAGATGGCAAATGAATTTAGTACTGCTTTCTGAGAACATGAGTCGTTTTGTTTGCAATTTCGCTGGATTCAATCTCTTGTAGAATTCGTGTATTTCCTATGCTAACCATCACCGCAAAATGTACCGCATTTATTATTATTTTAGCATAATGTCAGCAGCAGCAGGAAAAGAAATCGAGCGGTGACGATGATACATGATGGAACAAAATGCAAAAGGAAAATAAAAAACCGGCTTCGCAGCATTCTTTTCCTTTTCATATTCCACCTCCTCATATTTTTCCCCATTCTTCTTCTGGTCTCTGGTGTCATTTTTATTGTTCCGGTCGGCATAATGGATGGACATTTGTTATTATTCTTAAGGACTCCTTAACAAAACCAATCACATTTGAATAAACTCATTCATTTTTTATTGTGAAATAGATTTACACGCATATTCAATACATGATGCGTACTCCCTTATTAAAAACATTCCGTGCGAAATACATGGTAAAAAGGTGCAATATGATTTGTTTTGGAATGGAGAACAACAGCTCGGTTTGGCGGTGGCGTGGTCGTGAAGAGCAGATCGGATGGACGCGTAGGGAAATTTATAGCTGCTTCATTACACTTATGTTATTAGTATAAAAAATGGTATTCTAAATTGACATCAACGAGAAGCTGTAAAACCGCAAAAATATGCTACGAGTACCATCGTCTCTTACTCCGCCTTTCTGATCATATCGCCCCATAATATCTTGAGATTGTTATCGTATGGTCATCGTCCATCGTAATATGAAATGAGCTGATTTTTATTGCTGACCATAATCCTCACCAAATCATGTAAATTCTAGACAAATTGACAAGTCGATGGGAAGATTGGAGAAAAATCAATGATGTAAAAGTTTTGTATGCCATTAGGCTGTACTTTTGTTTGATGAGGTAGAGATCGGATCAGAACTCCCACCAAAGGACTGCATTTTACTTTTTCATGTTCCTATTTTACAGGAAAAGCAAATTGAATTTTATTATGGTATTTCATTACAGCCTTTTATTTATTTTAATATTTTATGTGATGCTCAGAAATATGTATGGAATGCTTTAAGAAAAAAAATTATTAAAACCCATAAAAGCATCTAGGTACGTGGCTTTTGTTTTAGTTGCCGACGACAAAAATGTTGAATTAGGATGCTAGCTTGTTTTCAGGTAGGTACGATACTGCTTCCTTCAGAAGACCAAACCCTTTCCTTTGCTATTTCTTATTATCACACTGCATTGTATGTGCATTTATCAACAAATGAAACCTCTTCTTTGTTGACCGGAGATGGTGTTGCGCTGCCAGAACAGTTTGACTGGAAGAGGAGCAAAGAAGTGGGAAAGATGATGAAGAAGAAGAGAAAAAAATATTTCGTGAGTCATAAATTTTTTCAAGCTTGTTCATTATTTTTATTGTCCGCACACAGTCGGCGTGGGAAATGCGACGTGACGATGAAAGAAGAGGAAAGGCTCTATGCACCTGATACAATGTTATACGTTCTATGCTGCATAATAATAACGCATACCGATTTTGCTACTGAACTGGTGTAGAATTATTGCGTACGTGGGTTTGTTTTAAAAATCTCCCACTATTGACTATACGATCGCCAGCATGGACCATGCCAATAAATTAATTTCTCATTTTACCGGGAGAAGGTGAGGCTCATTCATTTAAAAAATACGTTTATTTTGCTACTGTGCTGCAAGTTTGCTACTGGTTATTGTTATTTAATGTGTCTATAAACTATTGTTCCGTCAGACCGAACTCTCCCGCTACTTGGCCTTTAATTAATGTGCTCATAGGTAATCAGCTTCTAGTCGTCATTGGTCAATAGTGACATACCGAGTTGGCTGAGGAAAGGAACAAACAAAATGTTTAATTGAGAAGCAAGAACCGGAATATTCTAAAGAAAAAATTATTTAATTACGCTTGTATTCACTTCTGCTCTCGGATCGAAGAGCAATTAAACGAGGAATCGGTAAATTTGCTTTATGATTACCAGAGATGGATCTTAATGCAATTTCACTTTTCGCTTCACTATTTAGAAAGATATTAAGCCATTTATTAAGGTACTGATAGTTTATACCACGATAAATAAAGTGGTTTCAAATATCCTTTTAGGCTTTATTGTTATTAAGTAATTTCAACAATGTATAAATCTAATCCGCTTCATTGTGATTTTTTCATTCTAGAACTGATGAAAGGTAATTTAGTTTTCGCTAACATGATTTTTCTTTCTTCACATCATCATCACCATCAATAATAACCTTGACTAGTACACTTTTTATTTTGCAATTTGTTTTTATTTACAATCCTTTCATTTAACGTCATCCGCATCATCCTTCCCGTCGTCGGTTCTGACAACTTGCATTTCGTACTGAATGACTGTTGTGGACTGTATATCTTCCAGATAAATTATTTCAGAATGAAATGCTTAATTCTTTAGCTGGACTGGTACGGTTTTACTCACCAGAGTTTTATATTTTACAGATATTTTTCTTACTACTTTTCTATCTTGCTCATTTCTTCCTTGTCAATCAACTAGCCACTACTACTGACTGACTGCTTGTTCTTGATTTTTTCTCATGTCCATACGTCCACATATTGCAAATGTATCAGTATAGAAGCGAAAGATAAGAAGCATATGTAAACAAAATGTTAAATTTTCCCGACAACTACATTCCCAGATTTTTATTACAATATATTCTCTGTACTTGTTTCGAAATTACTGAACTCTGCTAGAAAATCGCAATGAATAATGAAATGTAAACAGAAACGAAACGGAGAGAGATAAATTGAATTAGCATTGTAATAATCTCCATTTATTGTTGATTGTTGTTAGCAAACTATTGTTATTGGAGTTGCGGTGTGGTGGTACTCATGAACTTGTTCTCACTTGTTCGCCACCACACACCATCATCACCAAAGAATCTTGAGCTGTGTCTTTTGCGTCGAATGTAAGCTCCATAAAAATGTACGTTTTTTGTCCACTTTTCTTTCCAGTCTTTCTGCTACCACATCACCGAGTGCCGATGAAGCATTACGCATAATTTTTTATTTGAAATGGTAGAGCAAAAAACACATAAAGCATAATAAAATGAATAATAAATAAGTACGCATACAAGTTGTATCGAGTAGAATCGTGCTCGTAAAAATGGTAGCCATTTTTTATGAAGGTAAACAGTTTTAAAGAGATGTGATCTGATGACGAGGAGAAGGCGGATACGGAAATATCTCTTCTTACATGATTGCATGTAAATGACGATGATGATGATGGCGATTGAGGATCAAAGTGCGTACTTTATTGCCCTCATTCCCATCTTATTCATCATCCATGATCATTCCCATTCCTCATTTAATACGCACTTTTTCCGTGTTGTTGTGCGTGTGTTTTGTTCATTGGATTTAATTAAACATGAATCTGAATTGCCGACTTGGGAGAAGGAGTTTGCTTGCATTTTGTCTCTAAAATTGCCTACTTTATTCAGTTGAATGTAACTCTTGATTTGTCATGCTCGAGCTTCACCTCCATCATCACCACCTACACCACCGCACCAGATGTAATCATTCATTCACAGTCCATCTGATGCGCCTTTATTATGTAGTTCGTCCCTGTAATAATAACAGCAATAACAACAGAAGATGGAGATCAGAGATCATCCCGAAAATGCTATGGTGCAAAACCGACAAACAAGATGGATTTTTTTCAACATGAAAGCTTATCCTATTATGAGTACCAAACCAATATATGGAGTAGATTCATTGATGGTAAATCAGTGATCCTCCCTCTTAACGTTTTTTTTTCGTCCAGAGTCACACAAGTTAGTAGTGAGGTGATGGCGTTATCCATTTTATAAGATTATTATTATCAATGCCGTATGTTGGCCCTATTACATGTATTCAGCCGGTGCATCGCACATTTTGCTATACCGTTGCGTTACGTTTATCATTTGTTTTTATTCCGATATTATGCAATACATGCATGTTCTAATGCAAAAAGTGCGGAAGCATTAACAGTAAAAAATACGGTACACAGTGGAAGCAAAAGTGGTGATCTGATCTGAATTACGACGATGATGATGGCGACGATCATGTTGCTTGCTGGGCATGTCGAATGTTACATTTTTATTCCCAGTAATAAACATGAGCAGCAGTAGAGTTCATTTCATTCCAGTGCATAAAAAATCACGATGAAATGTGTAACTGCGTGTAATAGTCAATAATAAGACATTATACTGGAGTGGAGTGCACCGCCAATGCCTGCTTGCCGCCTTCAAGTCGCCGTCTATCATTTTCAGTTCAATAAATAACTAAACCATTCGTATGGACACATATAAAACTAGGTACATACATTGGATGCAAAGTTCCCGTCTACTTTTTCCTCTTTTTTTCTCGCGACTGGAAATTGGCGTTGCAACGCAAGAAGAACAAGAACGAAAAAAGGTTTGATGATGAGCAACAGCAGCAACAGAAAGGAGAAAAAACGATCAAGTTAAAGAAGTAGCAAGACGATCGTCAACAGGAAGAAAACAAAGTTTGTTGAAACGGAACCTATATTCACGAACAACTTTGGGAGCACATGAGCCAGCCAGACAACAAAGTTATGATGATGATGATGACAAAGATGCCAATAGCACACAAACTAAAGCATGGGGAATTTTATGGGGCAGAATGAAATACTACTGCTTTGCCATCATCATTGTGCCCGTTTGATTTCGTTTCCTTTTGCAATGCTCAATTGCAGATTAAACAGAAAGAAAAAAGGAGATAAAATGGCAATGTCCTCTCTGACTTGGAAATGGAAATGCTCCTGCGTATGCTTTGAATCTTTATAATGATGACCGTGAACCGGCGTACGCAAATACTACGCAGTTTTGATTAAACCGACCGTTGCATTATGACATGACACCATCATTCATGCTGATGATGATGGTCATATTGGACAGACGAGATGATGCGTTTGTTCGTTTGTACTGCTTGCTTTTACAAAATGGGTGATTGTCAAGCAACCTCTTTGAAAAACGATGCTTAAGAAGCGAGGAAAATAAGGAAACGAGGTAAGTACGCATTATGATAATGTGACACACACACAAACCGGCGGAACAAAATACTTTTTACAACCTTTGTCGTCGTACATTACAGATTATGCATATTGACTGCGATCAGCAAAAGATCACTATCAATTTGACGTTTCTTACTGGTGGTGTCAGCAGATGATGATGGTGGTGACAGCCTGAAAAATGCACGGCAAGAGTGTGCGTATCCACGTGACACATGACATGCAAAGGTAGATAGATAGGTAAAATGTATCCAACAAAAACAGAAATGTTTGGGGCAATGCGATAACTAAACATTTTGCAGGATATTGGTGGTGGTCTTTGGCTCCTGTGGTCATTTTTTATGATAATGATATGTATTTATGATGATTATTATCATGATGACCATGTCATTTTTCCCGGTGCGCTGCTGGACACTGTTTCTTTCGGGTGCCGTCACAGCATAAAGCTGACGGTAATAATGATAAAATGTGTGATATGATAAAGATGATGATGACTACGGTCAGAGACGAGCGATAAATGTGACAACGTCACACTGTGAATCTCCCATGAATTCTGAATCCCCAGTCCAAGGTACTACTAAATGTTGGACAGCAGGCATTTTTAAAATCACCATCTTATAAGAAGCTCGCCTTGAAGATATTGCTTTTTACCTCCAGCTGTGCCGTGCAAAAAAACGAAACCATGTCACATTGGTCATCTCATCATATAATATGTGGTTTGGGGTGAAGGAGACCACCACCAGCCAAAACAAAGGCACGAAGAAGGATTTACATTTTTGCATGAATCATCAAGAATCTGCGGATTTTTTTTCTTTGTTTGGTGGAGATCAGATCGGATTTTCGGAGGAAACAGGAAATTTCTCTTGTCAGCAGCAGCAACAGAAGCAGTATTGTCACCGTCTGCAACTTTTCACTTTTCCCCACAATTTTTGTTCATTTTTTCTCATTTTTCCTTGGGCAGCTAAATCAGCAGGGAATTGTTTAACGAGAGCCCAAGCAACCAACTAGTTTTCTTTTTTTGCTTGGATGATTTGAACGAGGAACAAGAACCAGAAATGAGATACTGATGGACAGACGGACAGATGATGATGATATGCACGTCCTGTTTCTCTACTGCACTGCTCAATCTTTTTGCACAGCTCTTCACATTGCAGAGCTTCTGGTTCGGCTACATCCAAGAAAAAAAGCTATTTCTCTTTGATAAAAACAGGATTACTCATCGCTGCACTGCATACAATCTTCATCGTCGTCATCAACATAATTTTAGGAGAGAAATTATGAGGCTGCTGTGAAAAAGAAAATGAACTAGATTAAATAAAGTGGTATTTATTCACAAGAGAAAACCCAAAGCGATTATGGGATTATCAAAGCTTGTTATCTTGCGTAATAGCATTATTTACAAGTTTTCCCCCACTGCGCTGCCATCACATCACACATGCATACTTGCTCCTAATAATCCTATCACCTCCTTTCCATCTTCCTTTCATTGTTTATATACTGGAATAACCAACATCAGCACCATCATGATGAGCAATACAAACAAACAAGCAAACCTGAACGTGACCACATCCTCCTCCTATTCATCTCATCTATTTCACATACATAATCATTTTTTGTAATTTTCATTCTTCCACAAATTCTCTCTCTGTTTTGAATAGGGTTTCTTTTGAGAGATGAAAAAATGGAAAATTAGGTGGCAAAAAATTACTTTTTTTCTTTTAAACAAGCAGGCAAATAAACACACAAGATCAACAACGGTTTGCTCACCGTGTAATTATTATCAGTGTGTCAGATCTCATAATTCCAAGCATGTGGAGACAAACAAGTAAAAAGGAAGAATAAGTAATCATTTGAGAAAAATATTACTAGTATTTACTTGTTTCATTTATCCATTTGAAAACTGTTTCATCAACCACGTGTTCTGGCTCTAATATCTTGAGGGAATGCCGGTCACCATTAAAAATATCACGGTTTGGGCTTGGCATAAAATGAACCTATCGTACACTTTTTAAGCGTGTATCCGCATCACATAATATTAAAGTAATCAGAGAAATAGGGGGAAAGGAGGTAGCAATAATGCAAGCACCACGCACAACCGGATAATATTTTTTGGATTAGAGAATATTTTTTCTTCTATGCGACAACGCAGCGGTTGACGGTCGACGCATTGATAAAACCCAAACAAATATTTTGCGTCCGGCTATGGCTGGACTAAAGTATGCTGAACTTGCAGAGAGAAAGAAAAAGAACGCTAGCAGACAATAATCCTATTATTATCGTCATCACTATCATCATGGTCAAAGGTTCAAGAGATTTTTTTTGCATGTGCATGTCATGTCGAAAATATCAAGCCTAGCCAAGCCACTTATTGATAATCCGCTGAAATCTGACTCTGGTCTCCACTGACGCTATCAGGAGAGACTATTTCCAACTCCCCGAGTAGTAATCCAAATCTGACCACAACAACAACTAGTAGTTAAATACGAATAAATGCGTAATGCGTCTACGCAATGTTACTGCACTGAAAGCACAGTACTATTTTTTTCCTCACATTTTTTAGAGTTCCTGTGAGATTGTGGTTTTGCTTTTCTGCTATACTCTTTTTGGTTGGATATTTCCTTTTTCTAGCTTCTAATCTCGTCTCAAAAGAGCAGCAATTAAGGTAAAAACCAAGCAGCAAAGCGAGACCCAAGCAAAATATGCGGATCGATAGTGTGTAGCAAGCAAAGCGTGCACTTTGCTTGTCTCAAAGTGCTCAAATAAAAGTTGGCCTATTCCCTTCTCTAATGTCCACGAGAACGAGATTAAACCAAAAGGATGAAAATGAAGTTTTTTTCTGCTGGAATGGAGATGAAAAGTAAAAGTGGTCACATGACGTGGTGATTACAACTATCACGACGACGATGAGGATGATCATGTTGTTACTGGTATCCTCTTAAATGAACGTAATTTTTGGCCCAGCAGAAGGGAACCTTTTTTCTCTAAAAGTGGAAAAGAAGCAAAATGAAGCTTTTAATGTATTCACGGAAGCAAATTCATGGGCTCAAGTTGCTGGAAAACAAAAAAAGAGAGAAAAAAATATTCTACTACTTACCTAGTTGGCTCTTTGATTCAGTCAAGATCATGATGATGATTGCGATGGTAGTAGTGGCTTGGTTGACTGGAAGCAATAATGATAAGAGGGGGAGAGCCCAACGCAAAAAAAAAATGTGAAAGATAGGCAGCGCAGTGTTGAGTGAGTGTTAAGCCTTCATGCACCCACTTACCTGAATTAAATTACTTTTTTTCTTTTGTTTTTAGGCAAAAGCAAGAATGGGAGATTTTTTCGTCTACTTTCCTATCTTTTGCTACTTTACTAATCATAATTATTATTGTTGTTATTATTAGGTATGCATGCATGCATGCATAATGTGTCTGCTGCAAGTAAATTTGGAAGGGATATTCTTAGGCACGATTCCGTCCTGCCTGCTGTCGTCGTCGTCGTCAGGCGTCGTCTTCATCCTCCTCCTCATCGCATCATCGTCTTAATAAATTTTACCCCTGTTTTGATAACATTATTCCTTTTTATTGAGAGAGAGAAAATGGGCAAACGAAAGAGTAAACGCAAATAGCAAAATGTCCTAAATGCATAGCTGAAAAAAATATTCCCAGTGTGTACTACCCAATAATATTATTATGGTGTTGTCAGTGCAGACTCTGCAGACGGACAGACTTACATGCCAAATTTAAGGTGTGAAAAATATTATGCTTAGTACCTACATTATAGTAATAATGTTACTAGTTTAGTAGTAGCTACAACAGACCGGATACATTAACATAACAAAATTCTAAAAAATATGTACATAATGTTCCTAAAATATTATCCTGTTTTCTTCAAAAAATGAAGGATGATGATGATGCCGATCTTGAATCTGCAGAGAGATGATGAATGCAACGTAGTCAGATCTGTTTGTTGATAAACCATGTACGTACCTAGGCTCAAGTTCAAGGGAAAAAATCTTTTAAAAGACTAACAAATAAAAAAAACAAAGTAAATATCAACACTCATTACTCATTTCATTACCGTTTTTAACGCTCTTGGCTCTACTCTTGTGCTGGCAGCACCAAACTATCAAGTTTCATAATAATATAATATATACCTATGTATTATGTATCTATGTATGCATATACTTTATACGATATGTTAGCATGTAATGTTATTAGTCCAGTTTTCTTTGTAAATGAGACAGGGACACTACTACTACACCAGTCACCAGCGAAGAAGTAGTTAGCAGCTATTCATGCCGTTTCGTTGTCTGTTGACTGTGCAGTTTACTTTATTCCTTCCGTCCGCTTTGCTGCTCCTTCTGTTGAATGGGCTTGTCTTTTCTTGGACCTCCGCCAAAATCACAGGGAGAGAGAGAGCAGAGCCAAGTGAAGGGAAACGTAAAGAGCGAGAAAAACAGACAATTTTTATTATTATGCTTCTTCCATTCAATTCAAAATACATTAGATTAAACATAGCATATTATTATATAGACAGGGTGACACTTTTTTCCCTCTCTTCTCTTGTACGAATGCAGTCAGGCAGAATGAATCGAGAGATGATGGTGCAAAAACGTGTATGCGTATAGCTTTTCTCTCTTGAGCACGACAGTTGAAAAAAAACATGTTAATTTATGGGGATGAAGGGGAGGAGAACAAGAAAATGAGGCGACGAGGTGCTGAATTGTTTTTGAAAAAGTATTTCCACAAAAAAATGGTAATTTGTCGATCGTCGATAACAGATTGCAACAGTTCATTAAAGAGAGGAAGATTTTTTTAAAGGATTTCTTGTCGTTGCCGTGGTGTCGTCATGCATCGGAGGGTAAATGAGTAAGTAAACAGGATAATAAGGAGGATGAAAGTGACAAAAATTATTTATGAAAGGGTTAAGGTTTACTATTATGGCTTTTCAAACAAGACAGCAGTAATAAAAATGTTGTTCATTTTTTTATCTGCTCTTGAAATATACATGATAATTTTTTTTGGGGGCCTTGCGAGAACAAACGTCTCAATTTCGCATAACAACAGATATGAGCAGATTTTCATCACTATGGCCATATCGCCCTTACTGTCTGAATTTTTCAAAAAATGCTGCTCCTTCTCTTCGTCTGGCTGGGCGACGCGACGCAGCGGAAGTCAGCAAAAATCTCATTTGCAAAGCAACACACCACCGCCGCCACCGCAAAGAGACGTGCATATTCTGTTTGTCCTCCACCACAAGTTGATTTATTGGCCGCAAATATAATACAGATTTGGATTAGGTTTCTTCTTCTCCTCCTTTAGCGAAGAAAAGAGTGAGATTGGGTTTTTTACTTGACTTTGCATTTCATCACTTTTCTTTTCCCATTGAAATTCATACAAACCAACTTGCAACACTTTCGTTTTCATCCACAAGACCCAACTCAGCATTATTTTTCCTTGTCGCATATAATGCGTAGTTTGGGATTCCATGACTCGACTATTGGCTGGAAAGAGCTAATAAGTTCCGAAATGTTTATGGTATCGCATGTGCAGCAGTTATGCCGGTGCAGGGTTGATAATGATGACAGCGGCAGTGGCGATGACAGTAGTGGTACTGGTAACACTTGTTCTTGACTTGTCTGGTGTCTCTGGTCCGTGGTGTAAATTTTCTCTCTCAAGAATAAGCCGTGTTCGTAAGTTTCTAGTGATGACGGACTAATTTGCAAATGACAGCGTCATCATAAATTTATTATGCAAGTTCTCTTTCTACCGCTCCCTCCAGCAGCAGAGCATCAGTTTTTCACTGCGTCAGATGCATGTCCAGCCTTTTACTATCGAAGAAAACAACATTTTTCCATGTTTTAAATTTAAATTAGAAGAAGGATTGAATGGGGTGACGTGAAACAGCATTTCGCAAAATGAAAGACTAATTTGTTCACTTTGAAAATGTGCATTGCACATGATGGATGAGTATGTAAAGTATGTTCATTCTTAATTAGTTTTTATCTCGACAAAACAACATGCAATCTCGTAAATACGTTCCGTCCGTCTCGTGTATCGTTGTCGTCGTGATGTCGGTTAAAAATGAGCAAATGAATTTAGCTGTCATGTTCAATGATGATACTCCTTATAGTGTGCAGTCTCAATGTCCAAAATAACATCAACCGTCCACTGTTGTCCTGTCCATCCATATCATTTTGTACGTTTTATTTAACTTTTTTTTAACTTGTACTACATGACAGCAACAGGCCTACATAACGTAATCTCTTCTCTGCTGGTCAATTGGCAAAAAAATTTAAACTATTTTTATTAGCTTTTATTTATTTATTATCCTTTTCGTTGGGGGTTTTTACAATGACTTTTGCATATTACTTACACTCTACTATATATACTTGACTTTTTGTTGGTTTTTATAACGTCGGTGGTGGTGGGGTCATCAACATTCTCAAATTTGCTTTAGGATTTTTCTCCGTCTCCTTTATCATTCTTACTTAACTAATCACATGCGTGATTTAGCAGAAAAAAATCCAAAGATAACGTAAAACAAACACACATAATATTCGGAATAAAGCCACGGTAAACCGATATAGAAAAGAAGTTGAAGCTATAACTGGCTATCAGTATACATTGTTTATAAATGCGACCTTCGTAAATAACCATGTTGGAAAATGGCAAAAAATAATACGATAACCTACACTGAAGGATTATGTAAAACGTAATCCCAAACCAGTCTAAAGACAGAACTCAAATCTCTGTTGTACCAATTTTTGCTATTCAGCTGACAAACAGACGGGCTGACATAGTAGCGTTCATCCCATTAATCCGTTTTCAGCAATCTTGCAGCAGTACTTTTTGCTAATAACTAGAGTAAGTAAGAGCCACTCATCAGCACTTCATTAAGTTCTCTACTAAAATAAATATTAGCAAAAATTGTTAAAACATTGAGTCATCGACAAATCTATCCAGCCAGCCAAGCCCAGCATCATCATTGGCCGCCACAACCCTAGTACTCCAATTCATGATTTTACGCTCATCATCATCAAAATATCATTGCGTTTAGCTGTCTGACTTTTTTTGCAAAGCGCATCAGAGTAAAGTGGTTGGAGTTGCTGGTTCGTTCGTTGGCTGACTTTTGACAAGTCTGTTTGTTTTTTACAACTTAACCAGCAAACAAGCTGGCAAAGCTGATTAGCAAAAATATAAAATAGAGTAGCAACGAACCAAGAAGAAAGCAACTAAAACACTGTCATAAAACAATGACCTTCACCAAGTGGCTTGAGTTGCGCAGGACTCATTGCTGCTGTCACTGCCTTCTATTCTTTATACTTTTCTTAATATTACTAGTCGTGCAAAAAAATATTAGTATGTAGGTAGGTAAAATAAAAATGTTATTTACGACAGGACACATGTTTGCCACAGAATAGAAAAAAATCTGCACTGATCAGCATTAGCAGACATAGCAATCAGAGATGGAAAAAACGCATATGGACATTATTGGTCAAACTGGGAAAATTAGTATGGATTTTTTTCAACGACATGGAGGCACCATATACATATTTCATGCTGGACTGTTACCTCTTCTCTGCTGCTGCTGATGATGATGATGATAAAGATAAAGATAAAAGCGAAAAGAAATATATATGCCAGCAGCAGCTTACTACATTTTTACTGCTTTTCCCATTAACAGCAGCAGCAGCAGTCTTTTCAACGAACTTTTAAGACGATGGTCAAGTGGTTGAGTTGAGTAGGTTCAGTTTTGTATAAAACAAAACTAGGAGGAGGTAATCAGGTGGTTGTTATAAATATAACCTAGCTGCTCAAGTACTCATGCACGCACGACATACATTTTGTTAAGCAGCAGTAATAAAAAGTATTCTAGCAAAATAAACAAACTCTTTGTTTTCCTTTATGATTTGCAAAAATATGCGATTGTGAGTGAGTATTAAGCAAAAAAACGAAGGTAGGTAGGTATGCACAATGTCTGTCTGACTGTCTTGAAAAAACAACGGCTGACGTTTGCAAAAGATTTTGTAGCTTTTTAGCTAATCTTCATAATCATCTGCAGCCTTGAAAGAATAGGTAGTTATATAGTTTGACTGAGCTTTTACTTTTATCTGATCTGATTGATACATACATTAGTCCCATTCTTGAAATAGGTACGTATATACATTTTTTAGGAAAAAGGGTGGGGCAACTTGATAATAAAAATTTGGACATTTGGATGATTTGATTTATTAGAAAAAGTGGACATGGTTTTTATATTGGCTATCGCAAAATCTCTACAAAAGCAACTGGATACGCTACATAAAATTTTCTAATAACATGATTGAAAAATATTAAGTAATGAAGAAACGAAAGGCAAATGCATAAGAAAGATTAAAGAAGTAATGGACAGAAATGGATAGTAAAAAATAAGTATGTTTCTACAACGTAATATCTACCAATACTTAGATTAAAAAGTTTAATGACTCTCAAACAACTTTACTGCGTTCTTTATTGAAGTGACCAGACCAATGTCAATGTCCATGTTTTTCACTCACTCATAGTTAGTCATTGAAGAAGGAATTAAATTACCACATCAAAGTAGGTAAATAGAGTTATTACAGGCGTATAGTATTGTTGCTATATAAAAAAGCTCTGCTTTTATTCGTAACCTTATTTTTCAAGCATATTTCAACGTAAAAACTGCACACATTTCTTAAGATTTGTGCACTGCTGGTTTGACCTTATAAATCCATCTATAAAGCAAACACACCTTTCGTTCTGCTATGTATTGCCAACAGCAGCAGCACTGAACCTAACGACGTACTTACAACCAAACTGCACTGAGATGAATTATTTACATGAGAGCAATACATACGAAAAGATAAGAAGAAGAAAAGTCAAAAGTCGTGCGTAAAAATAAAGAGGATGAGCTGATGATGATGATGGTCGTTACTTTCAAAGGGGAAGGAATTCTAAATTAATACGTACAGTAAATTTATCATTATTTGCCTAAAAAGTTCCACTGGGAGGATGTCCATAATATGCAGATGTACAAGTAAATATTATAATTCATTCCTCCACGTTGTCTGTGTTGAAATCAAAATCTGATACCGTCATTCATTCTGTCAAACAGTTTTGCTACATGTGTGAGTGTGACAGTTAGAGTGGGAAAGAAAGGAAAAAGTGTCATTTTTGAAATTCATTGATGATGGTGATGTGATTGAAAATAGCTGCTTGCCTGTCAGAATGAAGGAAAAAACGTGCAAATCCAAAAAGTAAAACTGGAAATCTAAATAATATTTTGGTTATATGCATCGAATCTTCTTCCCCGTTGCTGCTGCTGCTTGCAATGTGGATGGCATGCCATTATGCATGTTGGCTGGTGCGTTGAAGGTGGTCGTATTGATTTTCATCCGAGAATGTCATGATATGATTCACCAGTATGATGAAGAGTTAAACGCTTTATTATTGTGCTTTTCCTGCAAAAGTAGTACTGCTGTGCTAGTATATTTGCCATTACTATTACCAATAATATCAGACGCGAGTAAATATCCATATCGTCTATCGTCAACATTATCGCCATAGTCATCATCATGGTCGTCGTCGTCGTCGTGACTTTTGGATGAACTCTCCAACTCTTCTCGTTTTTTCTCATTCTCCCTCCTTTGTACTTTACGCAACTCTCTCACACACACAGCCCAACACCCACTCAACTCTTTTATATTTTGACAGCCATGTAAATATCATCTTTGCTGCTGCTACGCTATCAGCAAATATTATCGTTATGATCATCGTCGTCATCATGAGTGAGTTCACTAGCACCACTACCACCACCACCACCTGTCTAATTCCAAAATAATGGAAAAGCAAAAGTGCGTGAAGGAGCAAGTCAGCAAAAGAAAATGAACGTGTTGGGGCATTGTGATACTCTTCTTGTTTTCAGCTAGCTATCAGTTTGTTTGCTCTCGCATGTTTGCTATAAATCAAGTTTTGCACTTTTAACATTCCTGCTGTGATTTTTTGATTGCTGCTCATTCAGCGATCTGCTCAACGAATAAATGGACCAAATTAAAATGTCGCCGTTTTTTATTTGCCTCTATTTCCCTACATCAACTTGATTCTGTCAACCAATTCCATTTAGAAACAGTTTGATGGTTGCCATTATGATTTGATAGCTGCTGGACTGGGATGAGAGTGAGACAATTTATTTTATTTTGCAGGCCTGATGTGGAAAAGAGAAGAAAAAAATTGACAGAATGACTGGTTGCAAGTTGATTTTTGTTCATTTAGCACCAGCAGTTTACATTGCATACAGTTTAAATGGCACTCAATCCATCAAATGTCACAGGGAGACAAGTAAGCAAGCCAGCAGCAGCGGAGGCGATTTTGAGAATCCGTTCCAGCTAGTGAATAGATGGAAAAATCACTGAAATATTTGCATGCGTGCATGAGCAAAGTACAAGTCAAAACGAACACCAACAGTTTGGCTGGATGATGATATTGATGATGGTAAAGGGTAGCGTGAAAAGTAAAAAAGATTGATGATGTTGGATCCAAGGGATTATCATTATCATCAACAACGGCAGCATGATCTAGATCCATTTTACTGTGTAACTTACCTCATTTCTCACTTGCAGCAACTTTCCAAACTGTCTATAACGGCCACTCGTTCAATTTAACCGTTTTTCGTAAAAACTGATTTTTTTCTTACAAATCTAAATAAAACATCAATGCCATGTAAACAATAACACGCAATAAACTCGACATCCTTGAGTATCTCTAGTTAACTTAACTTTTAAGGTTATATATGTAAATAGGTATATGGGATAGCTAGCCACTATAACCAGGTTGAATTTTTTGCTTACTGCGAAAAAAACGCTAACTTTATGCATTATTCACGAGGACGAGGTAAAAGGGTGACAACGACAACTTAATACTTTGCCTCCATTCTGTCTCTGTTGTGTACTTACTTTGCTAGGTTTAAGGTAATTTGTTTGTTCTCATGTTTCAGTTTTTTGTGTGCGTGCTTTAGACAAAACACACAAAATCAGAGTTCGATTATACCGCATGGCACCCGAATCAATTAAACGATTCTGAAAGATTGTAAAATAATGAAAAAATAACAAAAATGCAAGGTCAACTCCTTTCCTCAAGCTTTTATTTCAACCTTTGGTACTTTTTTTTATTTTCGTCATTCCTTGAAAACACTTTTCACAGTTCCAATTTTCACATTTTTTTATATATTAAATCAACTTTTTACTTTTTTCCTTTGGTGTAATTTTTGCATTGTATTAAAGCTTCCAAATATACATACATTATAATTATAAGAAACTTGAAATGTTCACATTTCTTAAACATTTAGCATCAGAAACAATCGATTGAATAAAATTGTGCATAAAATGAGAAAATGTAACATAAATTTTTGGTCAATAATTGATGGTTAGATATTAAAGCTCTTTCTTTATAACTGTTCACGTGTGTGTTGTCTACTTAACTACTTTCATTACGTTTGGATTACATTTACATAATTTATTACAGTTTCCTGTTGAGAATACTTGGCATGTCTAAATTAATTTATATTGTTTTGAAAATAATACAAATCAAGGTACACTAACGTATAAATTAAGGTAAATAAAACAGAATAAAACATAAATACAAAGAATGCAACAAAGATTCAGTCCAGTCATAGCAAAAAAGTTGGATCATGAAATAAAAATGAAAATCCTGAAATCCTCGTACATACATATTTGTTGCACAAACGCAAAAAAAATGCCATTCAAAGAAAGCTTCTTTCTACACGTAGATTCATGCTACTTATGTTCACGCATCGCGCATTCGGGTTGTGTGCCTACCGCCTACCAACTTGCTCTTCTGCTCTACAGATGAAACTGATGTTATTATTCACACGTTTGCACTACACCTGTGTATTAATAACCTACATACATACATATTACGCATTTTTAACACTTTCTCAGCTCAAGTCAAAGTTTACTGTACACAATATTTCTGGTGATATTTTTCAATTAGCACTGTTATGAGTGAATGATGATGTAGAATTTTTTGTGGGAAGAAATGCAAGACGTTTTACAGTTATGTGAAATAGCTAAAATGTGTACTATGTAAATATGTAATAATGATAATATGACCACCATTGTGCTCAACTTTTCCAGCCAAGATGGGCACATTCCTGAGATAAGGTTTAAACTACCACTATACTCCGACCAGGATTAGGTATAAATATTAATTTAATACTACGTAATAAACGACTAATCTTAAATATTGCAAGATAAATTAATATGTACACATGCAAGTGCTGACCCGTATCATGAAGTATGTATTATGTTATATGTAATGTCTAATTTAATTATTTGCACCACATTCATTCTGATCAATGAAAAAAATAATAATTATGTACTCTCTGAACGTAAAATAAAAGTTGCATTTAAAAAAGAAGCTGACTTAAGGATCTTACGGTGGAGAAGGGCAAAAATGTAATTTAAAGGGCGTCTGCGCAAGAGTTGCAGCACACAGACTGATAATACTTGTAACGACAAAGGCGGGCTTGCACCACCAATGCACAGTTCCTGTACTGATCCGAACACTCGGGTTCTGTGAAAGGAAAGACAATCAGAAAATCCAACCCAAGTGTTAGTCACAATTATTTTTGTTTGTTGCTGCGAATTTTTTCATTATTTTCATATTTGATTAGCTTTTATTGAGTCTTACCATCTGGCTCTTCATTTAGCTCACGATGATGACTGGAAGGCTTTTGTGTTGGTGGGGCGGTGGATGGTGAGGATCGCCCACCTCTGCTAAAAATGCTAATACTTGTGTTACTACCGCTGCTGCTATAATTACTACTACTAGCACTACCATTAATGTTATAATTAGAGGCAGTTGTTATGCTATTTCTACTGCTACTGTTTGTACTACTATTGCTATCTCTACTGCTACTACTTATTAGTATTCTCTGGGCTGGAGACGTCGAGGTGGTCGTTGTTGCCACCATTTCTAATAGAGTATTGCCTCCAGCGTCTGCAGAAGCTTGTTGATGCTGCTGCTGTTGTTCAAGAGGTTTGTCCTTTACCATTCCGCTTTGATCCGTGTTAGCACCACCACCGCTGAGTTTACTCACGGGTGGTAACTTTGTCGTGGTCGTTGTTAAACTGCACTTGTGCTCGTTGCAAGAGCGTCTCTCCACGGGTCTATCCTTGTCCGTGCACAGCGTCGATGGCAATGTCCAGTTGGATGCCCGACAGCTTACACTTCTTTTCTGGACGCCACCGCCACAAATAGCAGAGCACTATTTCGGTTTCATACAAACGTAAATGTAAAACATTATGCCATGAATATGCAAAGACTGTTGTCCGGTGGTTCTGGAAAATGTTAGCTACTATAAATGCGGTTCACTTACCTCACTCCACTCTGTCGTAAACCATCTTGCCCCACAAGCCTTACTACTTTCACAGCCTTCCCTGTCCATTGGTTTGGCATGTCCACTGCAAAGGGCTTCAGTTACCACCTTAAACTTTCCCCGACTGAAAATCACGCAGAGCACCTGTCGGGTTTTTACACCGTTGCTGCCACAATACACAGAACAATCCCCCCACGGACCTGTGAACCAACTTGCCTCCAAGCACATTTTATCACTGAAGCACTCACGTTCTTCCTCTGGCCTTCGTTCCTCATCACAATACACCTCCTCACTCTCTTCCTGGAGCCCATTTAATGAAGTACTTCTCCTCCTTTTCCCTACCTCACTTGTATCATCATCATCATCGGCAATGGCATTGCTCTCAAGCTCTTTTGAGGAGGTGATCTCCTCTTTACTCCCCCAACCCTTCCGCTTTGCTACCCCCGAGCACACCACATGTCTCGTTTGAATTCCTGCCCCACAACTTTGAGAGCACTCTTTACTCCACTCGCTGGCAAACCAGTCGGTACCCATGTCACAAGGTCCCATATTACATGCCTTAATCTCTGCAGGCCTTTTTCCCTCCCCAGTTGCCCCCTCCTTCTCACATTCCTCCGCGGCAGCCTTGACCCCGGTTTTCGAGTCCACACACTGTATCACCCTTTTTCTCACCCCATTTCCACATTTTGCGCTACACTCACTCCACTCTCCCGCTGTCCAGTGATAACAACTTCTCAGCACACACCCAGCCCGAACTTCCGGTTTCCTCTGCATGCATGCCGCCTCCATAACTTTCATTGTTAACGTTGCAC
Organism: Sinella curviseta; assembly: GCA_004115045.4. Classification (NCBI taxonomy): domain Eukaryota; kingdom Metazoa; phylum Arthropoda; class Collembola; order Entomobryomorpha; family Entomobryidae; genus Sinella; species Sinella curviseta. The sequence goes on from CM023201.3 coordinate 39,102,631, forward strand.
TGATTCTCTGTTCACAGTGAACCTTTCTCGTTTTGTATCCTCCCCCACAATATTCTGCACTACAATTTGACCACTCTCCCACATTCCATTCCGCTGGACAGGGCTTGAAATTACACCTGATCGTTTGACCGGGTGGCTTTTCCTGTTCTTGGCTACATCTCCGATCACTCACAGGATTTCCCTGAGGGCCTCTTACACATCGGATTATGCTTCTCTGAGTCCCACCACCACATTTCTCGGAACAATTTGTGTAGCCCGTAATTTTCCAGTAAAATTTCTTTCCGGCGGGGGGTGGGACATCCGAACCTCCAACCATGGCGGCCCTCTCAGCAGCCGCCATACTAGAATCTCTTTTTCCATCACCCCCATTACGATGACCTCCCCTTCTTCGCCCATGATGATTATGATGATGGTGGTGATGTTGTTGCTGCTGTTGAGGTGGGGGTCCTAAGCTCTTCACCAGTTGCTGTGGTCCACTCACAAAACTTCCTGGTCTGGAAGTGGCCGCCAACGCCAGCCTGCCACCAGCAGTGTCCTGTTGAATGGAAGGGACTGGTGGAATAGGACTATCACCAAGTGGCAAAATATACTCATATTTAATCCCAGGATTCGGTTGCTGATATAGCACCATCAAATCCACCGGTTCTTTAAGAGGGCCTGCGCTGATGATAGTTTCTGGTGTCATTTTATTACTCAAGTCATTCCCTCCACCACCCCGACTGTACTGAAATTTTGTGCCGGCCCCGTCATAAACACCCGGCCAACTAGGTCTTCTGTAGTCCCCATTAAAAATGTAGGAGCCATCTTGTCTTCTCAAAGCCAGCGTATTTGCCGAATTCCGAATCTCGGTAATGTTCACTTTGCAAGCGCCTTTAGGTATGTGCGCCACAACATTGTAGCCGAGGCTCAGTTGGGGACGGGTAAATATGCCGGACACCACACGACAAGTGGAATTGTCACCGCCACAGACTCCGCAAATGTCAAGGCGTCTTGTGGATCCAGCAATGCCATCACAGCCAATTGGCTATTTCATTCCATGAAATCAGTAAAATATGTACAATAATGCTTTGGTGGTCTGGAAGTCTCATATACTCGTAAAAATGAAGAATGTGCTTATTCATCATGATTTTATATGCACTCCAACGCCATAATTATAAAAATTTACCGTGCAAATGCCAGCAATGCACACGTGAAGATCCAACTGTGTTGGCTTTGTACACGGCGTTCCATCAATAACGCTTTTGTTCAGGGTCGCAAAGAATCTGTAACCTTTGGCGCGACACGTGAGGGAACACGGACTCCGCTCGTCAATGAATGACTCCCATTGATACACCTTGCCCATAAACGGTCGATTATCGAAGGCTTTGCATTGACTCTCCCGAAAATCAATCGTTTCCGAAGGACATTCCTACCACGACCGGGAAAAAAATATCCACAAAAAGTCAAAGCTTTTAAACTAAAAAAAGCAAAAGCAACAGCTCAACAAAAATATTCTAGATATTTTGGCAAAGCTCCCGTCCTCATCAAAACGTACTTGATTAAGATTTTTTGTCAAAAAATCTACAATGCATTTCCTTTTTTTTCTCTTCTGATTACCTGTGTATTACACAAATGATGTCTAGTGGCATGGCCCTCGCAATGTCGACTTGACACGTTTCTTGACGCATAGCGTGTTAACAAAATCGCATCTTGTTGCTGATCTCCTCCACCACCTCCAAAGATATCTCTCTCTAATGGCTTGGTAGATGGTGATAATGATGCTGCTGATGTCGAGGAGGATGATCTCGTCTTTCTACAAAATGTTTGCAAGTTCATCATACCAGCGCAGCGTCAATGAAAGAATCGGAGCCCAGCCCAGAAAAAAAATCAATTTCATCAGCACCATTCTCTCATTCAATCCATAATAATATTATTTTATCCAGCAGAAGAAAATGACATTACATCTTTTCTAAAACACGCCATCAATTCATCCATAATATATCCAAAATAGCATTATCATCAGCGCAGCAAGCAGCGTGTTATTCAAGCACTACCAATACCACCACCAACAACACACATGACATGATTACATGACATTTTCATCCTTTTTAGCCTCTCTCTCTTTCTATCTCTCATCGTCGTCAATCCTTTTGCCTATATGCCTTTCTTTCCAGTTTTATTTTATGTAATGGTAATAAAGCCATGCTTCATTTACCTTCCAAATGACTACATACTGGTACACATTACGTTGCTCGTCTTCGTTTTTATCTTTTGGAAAGAATTATTTATATGACTAGCTGTAGAGCTACAAGTTAAACTATCTTTCTAAGCCTCTTATAATATCATGCATAGCCCTCGTCATCGTCAATAATCCTGCGGTTTTTTCTTTGCTCACCTTCTCTTCTCATTCAGGTGTATCAGAGAGGTTGGAAACCAAAGAATTTTGGTTCATGTGTTCGTATAATATGTATGCATCCATTTCGTATTATTCACTCACAGGAATCGTGAACTAAAAATATTTGCTTGAAGAGATTAAAGCTTTTTATGATGCGTCGACCTTCAGTATATACTTTTCCTTGACTTCTTACTTTTGTAAAAAGAATGCCTAGTAGAACAATGAGACTGCCTACATTTAATAACCTTATATCTTACATGCACATTGCACACTATGCTTCTGTCTTTGTCGCTACGAGACTGCTACCTGACTTGAAAAGAATATCGATTGCTCCAACATTGTTTCTTCTTAATAATACACACATTTACTATGTGTCTGTGTGGCTCTCATGAAAATGCATTCAACCTTGCATTTTCACTTCCTCTCTCCAGACTTTGTCTTTTCTTGCATTCTCCTTACTTGTTAGATAGCATCCAAGCAAAGACGTGTCTACCTAGCCTCCAACCCAGCATAAAATCATTCTTGTTTTCGATTCTTAGCATTTTTCTGTCTTATCTGGTACTGAAGATAATTATTGTCATTGTTATAATATTGCCCATTCAAATTGGAAACTTCAGTTTTAATATCATGGTGATTGAAAGTTGGACTTACAGAATTGCTTCAATTCTAATGGAAAATTACAGAAAACCAGAAATTCGTATTTTTAGACTACTGAAAAGGGTACTACGAAAGGGATTAAAAACAGTTTGTCAATGAACTCCTTGCTATCGTATTCAACCTTTTACCTAAAGCGGATTATGTTGTATGAATTTAGAATCCTGAGACTTATTGAACCCTTTTCTTGTATCAACACTCTTTTTTAAAGAAAAGGGTACTTGTCAGAGTTCAACAGACTTATGCTTGCTATGAGTTTTTGTAGGCTGCGCGGGTTTTCTCCTCACATACAGACACCATCATTCACAGTTAAAATATTCGATTTGATCGGTATTTTTGTTGTTTGTTGGTTTGTCGTGTAACATCAGGAGCTATTATTATGCATGTAAGAAAAAGTAATATCATTGCAGCTCGTCTGCCTTGAATAGCCTTTAAACTTAAAAAGCTTTCAGCTTTTCTCTACTGCGTAATTAAAGAGACTACAGCAGCCGGGCATTTGTTAGTAATATGCATATAGCAAAATGCACTAATCACTACTCTTTCTCAATATAATGCTAACCTCAACTGACACTGCCTCGTCTGGGTACGTATTCCACCGCCACATGTTCTGGAGCAAGGACTCCAACTAGACCATTCCGTCCAAGAGCCATCCCGTTTATTTCTAACTCGTCCAATTTCTCGACTACTCCTTCCTCCAGACGTTGATGCAACACCGTCGCCTTCGTCAACATTGTCATTGAAGGTAGCGGCGTCTGCTGTTGGGGTCTTGGTCAAACACAAAATACCAGGGAGAACGCTGAAGATAATGAGTAATCTGAAAGAAAATACACGAGATGGTCGATGAACAAAAGCGAAGGTATAATTAAAATATAGAGCAGGGTCAAACATGTTATTGCGTTATATTGCATGTTCTCCAGGATAATGCATACTGATTGTAAGTGCTAAGGTCGTGCATCCGTGTATCGCATAATATGAAAAGTAGAGAAAGCAGCCAGGATTTTTACATGAATGCCAGCAGTAGTAAAAATCCTTCCAATGATATGGGAAATGACGTGCAATGAATATGCTAATATGGCTGAGGTAGCAGTTAAGTTGACCTTTTGCATCGCTGCATATTGGTATTTGTTTATTAGACTGTAAAACAGTTAATAAAAATGGGAACAATAACGCTAGAGCTTAAAAAAGTCAAATCGTCTCATATCGAACAAGGCAGATTCTATATCGTGGTTATTTAACAACCAAATGACTGGTAATTTTATGAGTTTGTATTTGGCATAATATTGAGTTACTACATTTTTAAGCAAACTTTTTTTTGGTATAATATGTCGGTGCAGTATTGGGAAGTTGTAAAATATGTCTGTATATGAAATGAAGAAGTGTGAATTAAATTTACGACCTTTTTGAGGAAAGGGAAGTTTATAAATATATACATACACTGCAGTGTTCTTTTAAGATAAGTTTCATGAAACGTTTTAAGACAGTACATTCCATTTTATAGTCTGTCCATATCGTGTAAATGGGTAATAAAAGGTTGTTTAATCCTATTGTTTCGAATGGAAAAAATATCAGTGTTCATGTACCTCCGTTCCTCTTGTCTCGCCAATAACTTTATGCAGCTGCAGTGCTATTGGCTTTGTAACACAGAACTGCATCCTCCTTTCATACAACTAACGCGTGGAATTCTTTTTGCTACAAGTGTTTAACCTTTCACTGTCCCTTTTCTATTTTCAATCCTAAATTTAACTTAAAAATACCAGAAAGGTGTGGGTAGTAGAGCATTAAAACGACATTATTATTCTCAAGTTACTTTGTATTATTACCAAAACTCGCAATCGAAAATTGAGCCCACTTAAGAATAATAATAATATGTAGCTGAATTTTTGAAGATATGAACTTGGTTGTGACTGGAGACAGGAAGGAACTCGGAAAAAATTTCTCGGTCCAAGTTTTAAGCAATTAATTAATTTTCATAGTAAAGCTTACCTTTGCCATCGCTGATAGAGCACCATGTTTCCAATGTTGTGGCAATTTTTTGGGCCAAATCTAAGAACTTTTTTTATCGATAAATGTCCATTTTGATGAAAAGTAATTTCGTGTGGATAAAATGAATGATTCTTCACTAATTCTTTTCACCAGTCACTGGACTCATGTCAAGTCCATTTTTAATTAGTCGATATTCCACATTTTCCATTAGTTTGGCAAACTCAATTCATATATGCAACAATTTTCTCACCAAAGTACTATCACTGTTACTATTGCCATTTTTCAGTGTCACAATGCCCCAGCATATTCTGTTTTAGGCAAAGGTGAGCAGAAAAGTTTATCTTGGTAATTGACAGTATCCGACCTGGCTCGCCGAAAGAAAGAAACCTGTCATAATCGAAAAATGTCATTTTATTTTATTCTGACATTCATGTGGATAACAATTGTACTAATTATCACATTATTGGCCAACTTGCACTTCGTAGGTAGCAGCGTAGTAAGGATGGAATAATTCTATAAAAATAAGCTGCCAGATCCACTCCAGTGTACAGACGGATCGCTACTGAGCGAGAAAGTGAAAGGATCAGCGAGCTTTAGTCTGAGATGTGAACACGAGCAGCAGAAGCGTTCTTGATCACAACCAGCTCTCCCTCGTTCGCTTGTGAACAAGTCTCATTTTTGCGAGAGCAGAGTATCATTCATTCATCATTTATAGTTTCTACAGTACAGTATGAGTATGTTACAACTACTGAGTATGTACGGACGTCATTTTCCCAAGGTGTCGTCTTTTGCTTATATTGTCAGTAGAAACCTATAAACGGACATTTATAATTCTGAGTTTGCATAAAAAATCACCGATATTCTTCGATATGACCCCTCTACCAGCTTGAAAATTTATTTGTTGCTATAGTGGAGGGGTCATTTCGAAGAAAATCGGCGATTTTTTATGCAACCTCAATGTCCGTTTATAGGTTTCTACTGACAATAACGGTCATAAAAGAACCGAAGATTTAAAAAACCAGATACTTTTCCTGCGAATTCTTGTGAAAGTTCAAAACATGTAGTACCTATATGGGATGAAACTGCATTTTCATTAAAAGTGTAACCATTCATTTCATCATTTACGTATCTACATCGCACACATTAGATAAAGACAATAAGACAATGAGTCGAATTTCAGCTTTTATTATAACAATATTTATCATAAAACGTTAAGTAGAAATCAAATAGTACTGTAGGTATACCGACCAAGTCACTGTAACGTTAAAAAATAAAGCCAAAACTTTGTCTTATAATTCCTTGAATTTGACAAATTGATTGACATTATTTCTGACTGGCGCAGGTGAGAAGGGCAGGTGCAATAACCTCGAAAATTAGGAATGGTTAAAAATAAATTATGCGTATACTATTGAGTCCAAGACTATGCAGTCGCAGAGGAGCATATAAAAGAAGGCTTCACTTGATCAAGTGACCAACCAAGAAATAGCCTTCACGTGAGACATTACATACATAAAGGTCCTGGAAAATTGTTTTCCTGTTTCCGATTTTATCCATATACCTCGCACCATATAAGAAAATGAAGTCATCCGGGCTCGTTACGGTAGTTGCCTTCGCAGTGATGTTTCAATCCTTCATCATGATGTCGGTAAGTAAATTATCTGCACTAGATTTAGTTCACTTTCGAGTTCAAGTCACCAAGTTGAATCGAGCGAAGGTTACATTGTGTGTAAATATATGCAGGTCAAACTAAAAATCTTCTTTATTTATTTTGTTTTATCCATTTCCAGCATTCATATTCCTCCTTGATGTTGATGGATGCTCATAAAAATAGGAACAGCAAAGATGATACTGTTAATTGTCCATACGTCATGATAGCAAGTACTTGCTGTGCTAGCAAGGCTTGCTGTCCCAACAACGGACTCGGCGTCTATGCTAACTGCGCCAACGCCAACGGCATGTTTAACAATCTCACAGGTGGCGCTGTGAACCTAAGCAACCTCTGCGGTGGTGCTGGCGGGTCGACCTGTTCAAACTCTCAAACCTGCATTACACTTGTTAAGCTTGACGGTTCAGGAACCACAACTCAGGAATGCTGCAATAATAAGGGTAATAATGATACAGGCACCAACATTGTTATGTGTAATAATAACATTGAGTGTAACATGGGTAACGGCAACAACGTTGACAGCGGGACAAGCACCGATGGTACATATGCTTGCTGCAACGCAGGTAGCTGCAACACATATACATATTAAATTATTGCAAAAAGTAGAGAAAAGTTTATACCTAAGTTGTTCGTTCAAATTTTTGGCATACCGTTGTGACTGAATTAATTTAGAAGTCTGAAACTCCTAATTAAATGGTTGATTATATTTTTATGAAAATCAATGTTGCTAAAATGAATGGATGGAGGGAAAAGTATATGTAGATAATAAGAGTAGATGGATGTGTATGTGTATGTGCATTAACAATCTATCAAATGTGAAAATATTTAGAGTCGATCAGTTGTAAATAATTATTGTTTTGATAAGTTATACAATAAATGTTTAAATATAATATGACCTAACCTACATTTCATATCTGCTCCTCTGATCATCACCACAAGTGGCTCATATGGACATTCAATATTATTACGAAGCTACAAAATAGTTCACACATGCATTAATATTTTTTCGACAAATCGGGATCATCTTATTACATACAATTTCTGAAAGGATTTGGTACGGTAGCTTTCCAGCGTATTACTGTGGAAGAGTACATAATAAATAACTTTCCACCCTGGGAAGTGGGAAAGTTATACGACAAAAATGATAATACATACTAACATACAAGCATTGCATCTTATAAGTTCATGTCATTTTGCGGTTTTACCTACAATATAAAATAAATACTCCTCCAAAGTCCAACGTAAAAATATTTACGTAAAGATGCATGAAAAGAAGCGTAATACCCAAGTAACACCAATTGTGATTCATAGATCCACAATATACAATATTATACTAGGCAGGGTCTTTTTACCAAAGCAAAAATCAAAGCAGCACAAAGAAATAATTATTATGCCCATGCTTAATAATGCCACACCACGGGACTGAATCATGTGAAATGAGCTTCGACAAACTCGAAACAAAAAGGGCTAAAAATATATTCTGTACGACCTATTGTTTGTGTTCATTTTTATAACGCAGGGAACAGGGTGAAATGGACATTCAAAAGTTGCCGTCTTTTTTACATCCAACGAGCATATAAAAGGCTCCCCAAAACCCAACTGACCATTCAAGAAACGTCCTTCGCTTGAAACACTAAACAGGCTACATTTCTTCCCGTTTATTGCCGTTCCCTGGCCTATCACGTTCAGAAGATGGAATCTTCCGCGGTATCCCTCCTTGCGCTGGTCGTCTTTGCAGTCACCTTGCAATCCTCCATCGTAATGTCGGTAAGTTAAATATTAAATATTTTACCTTTCAAATTCAAATCCACCAAAGTGCATCCTGTAAGGGTTGAATCTTAGGAGGCTGTAGCTGTGTTCAAAATTGTCATACTAACAGCCTTTTCTTTTGTTTTTGCTTTTTGTCAATTTCCAGCATCCCTCTTCCTCCTTGATGACGATGGGTAGCCATAAAAATGGAAGCAGCAAAGGGGGGGATGATGGCACGGAGTGTGCATTAATTTCTTTGGGAAGTTCTTGCTGTACGAAAAAGGGTGATTATGATTGCTGTCCTTCAAATGGTGCTGGTGTCTTTGCGAACTGTCCCGAGGCCAACAACATTGCTAACAACATCAATGTTGTCCAACTTCTTGGTCTTGATGCAAGCGGCGTATGCAGTCCTGACGGGACCTGTTCAAACGGTGGCCAATGCATTACTCTTGTTCCTGTTGATGGTAGTGACCCTTACCAGTATTGCTGTAGCTCTAGTAATTATTATACTAACACTAACGTCGTGTATTGTGGCAATGACATTAATTGCGACATGGGTAATGGTAACGGGGATAGCGGTATGTCTTTGGATAAGAAGTATTACTGTTGCAACGCTGACACTTGCAATGACTACTACAAATAACGCTCTTCACGATGTAAATTTACAAATAGACATGCAGGTTCAAGGGTTATTATTTGCAGACCATTGTAACTACACACAGTTTTTATTTAAAAATTCAGAATTCTTAACTATTAGGTTGATTATTTGTAATTTTGGCAACATTAATATGTAGTAGCAAATTAAACCAGTATCTTAGATTATCTATTTAATCGCAATACATGAGAAAATATTTAGTATATACAATCGATTATTACCTTCAGGAAAGTTTCATAACATATAATAAATTGAAAAATAAAGTATTCACGACGATCACTTCACACTGTCACTGTCACCGACAATTCATTTCGGCTTCTCTGTTCATAATCATAATGTCCGAGCTAACTGACTGCCCCGTGCCCCAGCATGACTTCGTGTTTGGCCAGCTCCTCCACCATCGGAAGCCTTTCTCTTGTCCATTTAAACCTTCTGATTCAACTGATCGAGCTCATTTTTAATGGAGGTCAGATGGAGGATGGCGTGATACACGTTCTTCACCGCGTTCCAGCATCTTTTGGAACCTGATAAACGGATTCGCGCAGCAGGAAATTTATTATAGAGCAAATATATATTTTAAGTAGCATGAGTATCACGTTGCCCCGTTTCTTACTGCAGGCAGGCATGATGGGGCTAAGCTTCTTGGTGGGAGTAGATCTTCACTGATGTTATTTCTCTGCTTTTTCTTTGCACCCAGTTTTGCTGGGACACCTTACAGAGGTCGGCATCTTTATTTTGTGGGCGTTGCTGTCTATTTTTTATGTTTTCTTGGAACCACTTCAGGGCTGCTGACTGTATAGCTTTTCCTGCGCCAGGATGCCTTATAGAGATTTTCATGGTGGCTGCAGCTTCTTTGTCAGAGGAAGATTCTGAATAGGACTCGCTCGAGCTACATTTTAAGATGGCTGCAGGGTCCACTCCGAGGATTTTTCTGGGACTGCTGTTCTGAGATGCTGACGGTGGTAGGTGATCGTCATCATCATCATGGTTGTTGTTATTGTTATCTCCGCCAGGACCCACCACAAACGTTGGTGATTGAACACTGTCAAATTCTGTAAAGAGGTCCTTTTTCAAGGAATCTCTACACTGTTGGAGAAAATCGTCTGCATCCATATCCAAAGAGCCAGAGGAAGTATCCTCCCTCCCCACAGATTGTTGACTTTGCTTTCTTGATGATTCTTTCACTTTGAAGTCTCCTACTTTCCGGAACCGTATTTCTGTAGGCTGCCTGCATCCACTTTTCTGTCATACTCGTCCATGGAACTGCTTATTCCAGAGATTCGCTTGCTTATGTCAGTACTTAGCCTCGCAGACTTTCGAGCATTCCTGTCGCTACCTTTATTGAATTTACGCTTCGACCACTGCCACCACCTCCTGATTCAGCTCCCGACGGCAAGATTGTCTGAAGTATTCTTCCAGCCTGATGTCCAACTGCCTGGACCTGTTGTGCCACTCAGTCGATTCCCAATTGAGCCAATCGCTCCTCGAGTGATGAAGATGGCCGAAAAATGCATATAGAGCCATCTTTCAACTGACTGGCGAGTCGAGTGGCGGTGCTAAATAATCATGATTTTGATGCTTCTTCCTGTAAACCTTCTTATTAGCGCTTATTGATGACTTTTTGTTTACCGTGTCGGATTTTTTCGTTAACTACCTCTTTAGCGTATACTGTATACTATGCACGCTTTTGGTAGCTAATAAATACTCCTCGGTAGGATTATACCTATCGGGTTTGGCTCATTTTTGTGTTAACATTAGTTGTTAACACTAAAAAACGGATTTTATGTGTTAACACGGCTGTTAACACATAACGACTTTTGTGTTAACAGGCCTGGTAACACCTAAGGAGTTATGTGTTAACACGGCTGTTAACGCGTAAGAATTGGCTTATGTGTTAACATTTTAGCAATGAAAAAAAGGCATGTAAATTGTTTTGGTTTACAAATTGCATGACACAAGGAACCTTAAATATAAGTCAGTGTTAAAGTTAGCACATAAGATCATCTTAAGTGTTATCATTTCATATAAAATGGTTGCCTAATGGGACGTGTTGTTTGCCTAGAGGATGTTACTGATTTGTAGCTTGGCTTAAAATTATTTTTTATGAATCGGTTTTTATGATGCCGAACGGAAGTGCACGAACCGACATTTTAAGGGCAACCATTCTATACAAAGAGCAATACATAATTTATCAAAATCCTTCATGTTAACACTTAAGAAGCTCTTATGTGTTACATAACTTTAACACTGACTTATATTTAAGGCTCCTTGTGTCATGCAATTTGTAAACCGAAACAATTCACATGCCTTTTTTCATTGCTAAAATGTTAACACATATAAACCAATTCTTACGCGTTAACAGCCGTGTTAACACATAACTCCCTAGGTGTTAACAGGCCTGTTAACACAAAAGTTGTTATATGTTAACAGCCGTGTTAACACATAAAATCCGTTTTTTAGTGTTAACAACTAATGTTAACACAAAAATTAGCCAAACCCGATAGGTATAATCCTACCCGAGGCAGGGTCTTTACCCAAAGCAAAAATCAAAGCAGCACAAAGAAATAATTATCATGCCCATGCTTAATAATGCCTCACCACCGGACGGAATCATGTGAAATGAGCATCGACAAACTCGAAACAAAAAGGGTTAAAAATAAATTTTTATAACACAGGCAACAGGGTGAAATGGACATTCAAAAATTGCCGTCTTTTTTACATCCAACGAGCATATAAAAGAAGGATCCCCAAAACCCAATTTTAACCATTCAAGAAACGTCCTTGGCTTGAAACACTAAACAGAGAAGACGATTTCTGAGCAACATTTCTTCCCGTTTATTGCCGTTCCCTGGCCTATCTATCACGTTCAGAAGATGGAATCTTCCGCGGTATCCCTCCTTGCGCTGGTCGTCTTCGCAGTCACCTTGCAATCCTCCATCGTAATGTCGGTAAGTTAAATATTAAATTTTTTACCTTTCAAATTCAAATCCACCAAAGTGCATCCAGTGAGGGTTGAATCTTAGGAGGCTGTATCTGTGTTCAAAATTGTAATACTAACAGCCTTTTCTTTTGTTTTTGCCTATTTGGCTATTTGTCAATTTCCAGCATCCCTCTTCCTCCTTGATGACGATGGGTAGCCATAAAAATGGAAGCAGCAAAGGAGGGGATGATGGCTCGGATTGTGGATTAATTTCTTTGGGAAGTGCTTGCTGTACGAAAAAGGGTGATTATGATTGCTGTCCTTCAAATGGTGCTGGTGTCTTTGCGAACTGTCCCAAGGCCAACAACATTGCTAACAACATCAATCTTGCCCAACTTCTTGGTGTTGATGCAAGCAACTTATGCAGTCCTGACGGGACCTGTTCAAACGGTGGCCAATGCATTACTCTTGTTCCTGTTGATGGTAGTAGTGGCCCTTACCAGTATTGTTGTACCTCTAGTAATTATTATACTAACACTAACGTCGTGTATTGTGGCAATGACATTAATTGCGACATGGGTAATGGTAACGGGGATAGCGGTATGTCTCTGGATAAGAAGTATTACTGTTGCAACGCTGACACTTGCAATGACTACTACAAATAACGCTCTTCACGATGTAAATTTACAAATAGACATGCAGGTTCAAGTTATTATTTGCAGACCATTGTAAGTACACACAGTTTGTATTTAAAAATTCAGAATTCCTAACTATTAGGTTGATTATTTGTAATTTTGGCAAAATTAATATGTAGTAGCAAATTAAACGAGTATCTAAGATTATCTATTTAATCGCAATACATGAGAAAATATAGTTTAGTATACAATCGATTATTAGCTTCAATAAAAGTTTCATAACATATAATAAATTGAAAAATAAAGTATTCACGACGATCACTTCACACTGTCACAGACAATTCATTTCGGCTTCTCTGTTCATAATCATACCGTCCAAGCTAACTGACTTGCAAATTAAACTGATGAAAAATGATAAAAGAATTGTTTCAAAAATAGTCTCCGCTGCTGCCTCCACTAGACCTCCGCCAACTTGGAATACCCTTGCTTGGCAAATTACTAGCAATTAATATGGGAAATTTGAGCACGTTAAATTCTACGACATCGTGGCAAAACTTAAGCATTCATATTCATTTAAAAAGGGACGGGTTACCCTGCTTACTTTAACATCATGACCGAAGGTGACAATACCGAGTGACCATCCACAGGATCATGCGCGACCGCTCCACCTGCGACAGCATTTAAATCCTGTTTTGACAACATTTCCAGTCTTTCCAGATGCGTCAGCGTCTTTCTCAATTCAGACTGCTTTGTGGGATTTAGAAATGTGGGGGACGCCGAGGCCCCATCACTCACTCGGCTACGAATCTTGAAAAAATATCGTCGCCTCAGATAACACAAAATGACAAGAAAAGAAAGGGGTAAAGAAAGATAACCTCTAGTTACAAATTTACGATACCCTTCGCTTAATATCTTCAGCAGTTAACTGATTCAAATTGCTTTTTCGTCTTTCTCTAGCAATCTCTACAGCCTTTTTCTTTGCCTCGACTAACCTACTGTCCCTTTCCCTATAAGAAGAAATTGTTGACATCAGTACTAAAATGTAGAAATAGGCAGCAGAAAAATATAATACTTTCGTCCGCCTATAACCTAAATTCTGCAATAAGACGTCGGCCCCGTTGCTGCTGCTGGTGAATCAAAGATGAGGACGGCGGTCTGAGTGTAGACGAGCTAGTTGGCCTTGTTCGCGGAGGCTCGGGTTCAATTTCTGGGAGCTTTATTCTAGTAGTTGTGGAGCCCATGGATGGATGAGGAGGATGAGGTGGTGTTGGTGGTCGGCCCAAAATATTGGTAAAGCTTCTGGAGACATCCACTTTTCTGAAGTCGCCTGCGTCATCCTCTTGATGATCTCCTCCTGGGCGACTCCTATTTCTCCTAACATCCCCAACACCAATGGATGGCCTTGGTGGACGAAAGTCTCTTTTTGGATTGTCTAGGGCATGTACTTTTGCCGTGATTTCAAGGATATGTTGACGAACCCCAGCTATATCTACATTGCCGCTTGCTACTCCACCTCCCCCTGGAACTGCGGTAGACGCACGATGCTGCCTGTGTTCCATCATCGTACTGTCAAATTCTGTTGACTGGGGCCGTTGCTGAAATAGATGACGGTTAGTATGCTGCTGCTGCTGTTGAGCAAACGCGGTTGATGAGGAAGAGGACGTTGCCGTTTGGAGCGGGACTGAGCCATGCGGCTGCGATGTTGCCGAAGTCGCAGAACGAACGGCTTGAGATCTCTGTTAAAAAACAAAGTGAATAAGTCAGTCTACACAATCGGGAGAACATTATCTTTGTGACTGAGATCATTATTCTTGGCATTTATTATTGTTATTAAGTGTTTTTCGTAAAGAAGACACATTTTCGTTCCTTAAAATGTTATGATTGGGAGCTCAATTGGAAAGTTAATATTGACGTTGGCACTAGTGTTGTTCCACCACATTTGTTCGTTTACCTTCCACTGGGCCAGTTTCTCCTTGCCCCTGTCTCGCTCTTGCTCGCGAATCATGCGGAGGTGCTCTTGGCGTCGTTTGTCACCCTCAAGTTTTGCTCGTTGGGAGGCACTGCCCATTTGAAAGATCATCTCACTTTCTCTCCGTTTGTCCTGCGACCATTGATGAACGTTGGCCCTGTTTGCAGAGCTGAGCTGCTCAAATCTTTCGTACCATTTGATGTGGGCGGCTATTTCCTGTGACTTTTTATCTTTGATGATCAACAGAGATTGACTTTTATAAGACTGCAAAAAGTTGTCAAATATTTTATAATTTTCCTGATAATAATAATAACATACGAGGCAAATCCTTTTTAAGAGCCTCTATCAATTTATTGGGATGCTTTCTCCAAACATCAAAAACTTTCAAGAAGCTGTTATGATCCTTCCTCTCCCAACCACCTGCTTGACCACCAGTGCTTTGCACAAAAGAGTTCAGATCGGTTCCCAAGTTCTATGGGAAAGGTGACAAGATAAATGGCTTGAAAGATGATGCTATATAATTTGACACGGGAATAAATTTGAGAACTAACTTTCTCCGGCTGTGACTTCATCAAGCGCATGGGTCGGCCTTGGTAAGAATGTGGCATAATGCCCCGAGCCCCAGCATGACTTCGCGTTTGGCCAGCTCCTCCACCATCCGAAGCCTTTCTCTTGTCCATTTCCACCTTCTGATTCAACTGAGCGAGCTCATTTTTCATGGAGGTCAGATGGCGTGATACACGTTCTTCACGGCGTTCCAGCATCGTTTGGAACCTGACAAACGGATTCGGCCAGTAAAAAATTATTCTAAAGCAAATGTATATTTAAGTAGTAAGAGTATCACGTTGCCCCATTTCTTACTGCTTATCAGGCACTGAAGGCATGATGGGGCTTAAGCTTCTTGGTGGGAGTAGATCCTCATTGCCATTACTCCTCTGCTTTTTCTTTACAGCAGGTTTTGCTCGAGCACCTGGTGGAGGTCGGCCATCCTTATTTTGGGGGCGTTGCTGTCTATTTTTGATGTTTTCCTGGAACCTCTTCACGGCTGCTGACTTTGCAGCTTTTCCAGTGCCAGGATGCCTTATAGAGATTTTCATGGTGGCTGCAGCTTCTTCGTCAGAAGAAGTTGAAGATGTATCATCAGAGTCCTCAGATTTTTGATGACGAGCGTCTTCGTCAGAGGAAGATTCTGAGGAGGACTCGCTCGAGCTACTTTTTAAGATGGCTGCAGGGTCCAAACCGAAGATTTTCCTGGGACTGCTGTTCTGAGATGCTGACGGTGGTAGGTGATCGTCATCATCATCATGGTTGTTGTTATTGTTATCTCCGCCAGGACCCACCACAAACGTTGGTGATTGAACACTGTCAAATTCTGTAAAGAGGTCCTTTTTCAAGGAATCTCTACACTGTTGGAGAAAATCGTCTGCATCCATATCCAAAGAGCCAGAGGAAGTATCCTCCCTCCCCACAGATTGTTGACTTTGCTTTGCATGGTGATCCCGCCCACTTTGAAGTCTCCTCCTGTCCTGGACGGTATTTCTGTAGGCGGCCTGCATCGTCTCTTGAACATCCTTCACTTTTCTGTCATACTCGTCCATGGAACTGCTTATTCCAGAGATTCGCTTGCTGATGTCAGTACTTAGTCTCGCAGACTTTCGAGCACTCAGGTCGCTACCTTGTCCAGCGCCTCCAGAGCTTATTGAATTTACACTTCGACCACTGCCACCACCTCCTGATTCAGGACCAGAAGAGACGGCAAGATTGTCTGAAGTATTCTTCCAGCCTGCTACCCCACTACCTGTTGTGCCACTCAAGTCGATCCCCAATTGAGCCAATCGCTCCTCGAGTGAAGGTGATCGAAAAATGGATGGGGTCACAATCGGGCCATCTTTCAACTGACTGGCGGCGCCATAATCATTATGATTTTGATGCTCCTTCCTGTAAACCTTCTTATTAGCGCTTATTGATGACTTTTTGTTCACCGTATCGGATTTTCTTGTCGCTTCAGACGGCGTTCCACCGGAAGGTGCATTACCACTCGTGGAGATGGTGGACGTCAAAATGGAACGACGGCGATTTCTACTTGCCGGCCGGTTGTTGTCCATTTTTTAACCCTGTATATCTTTCGTCAGCTTCCAGAAATCTCAATGTTGAAATCAATAAAAAACTCTCAACTTCTATAGCCAAGCGGAACGGCTTTTTTCATTACCATTATATTTCGGTTATTTTAGGTTTGTATGAAAAATCAAAGTAAAATGAACCCAGTGTTCCAACAAAGTTTCAAGTATTGACAAAACTCAATCTCCCCTGACAAACGGCATGAAATAAAGTAACTAGCAACGTGAATAACGGCAGCAGTGCGTGTTTGTCTGTTGTATCATGGGAACTTTATAGACAAAGACACATGTTGGAATATAGACTTTTATTGGAAATGAAAAAATATGATACTTACAACTGACCAAAAGGGCAGATTTTTATGCATGGTAAGCCACAAGATGTCATAAATATGATTAGCTATGCGTAATTTAATGACAAAACATCATCCGATTAAAGTTCTTTTTCCGAAAGTTTACTTTATTTTCGATTTAAATTAAACATCCTTATTATCACGTGTATATAATGCAAATATTTGTTTATTAAGTTAAGGAAGAAATAAAAAACAAGAAAATTAAATTAGTGTTGTTGTTGTTGATGTAATTTGCTCTTGTATTCCTTCATTATTATTGTTTAATTGCGTTTTTTACTGGTACATAATAATCATCATTAAATTTTATATAGAAATTTAAACTTCCACAGAAGCAAACAGCACGCAGCTTTCCTTTGTCTAACTTAACTTACATACAAATACAATTTGCAAAATTAATCGTTACTATCAAAAATCCTATATCAAAAAATCGCGTTAGTTTATCGGAAAAGAAAAGAAATGTACAAAAAAATTCATTACGATGACGCGGCACGGCAGCGGAATTTATTTCTCTTTTTTGGAGCAAAAAAAGAAAACCTTCAATTATTTCCTACAAATAATAATAATGATAAGTACAGTACAATAATTGCTATTTTTGATATTCGTACAAAAGTATGATTGCCAATTGACAATTCCAATTTTACTACGAAACGAACAACTGAATTCTCACGTACGAAACGCTGTTGAACATTTAAATATACGATACGTCATTTTTCTAATTTCAATGACTCATCATCATCATTCATCATCACGGCTAGTTAACATTGAATTGAAACATTTTGTTATACAAGAATAAAGTAGCATTGCTACTTGACAGTGACATGATAATAATAGTAATTAAACTTTGATTAATGACAAAACATGAAACGGTACACCATTTTGTGGCAAATCATTAATTATTTATAATAACAATTAGTTTTCTAATTTACTCCTTCCATCTCCTCTTCGTTTGCAATTTTTTTTGTTTGCTTTTTTATACATTAGTACACTGGCTTGATTGTTAAGTCAAAACTAAAATAATAGTAGTTTTCTTACTTTTAAATGAATGGATCTGAAGAATAATATTTTTTACGAAACGTTATCGTTACGCTGTAAATTGTACCTAAATCAATTAGTACTTCTATTAAACTTGTATATAGCCTTAAATAATCATTTTTAATACGTAGCTAGGCTGTACATTTCTATTAATCTTAGGACACAATTTAATCATTGTTTATTTATACATCGTTTGCGGGTATTTAATTAACGTGTTTAGTTTAGACTCGTTTCATATGTACTAATTGATTTTGATTAACAGTTTTTAATCGTAATAGTAATAATAATAATATTTTTTATCATTACTATTATTTTACGTTCATTTTTGATTTTCCTCCTCTTCTTGCTTTCGTTTTCTTTCAATAGATGAGTTTTATGGAGTACGAGGACGAGTGTTGTGGTAAAAGTGCAAACACACACCGTTTCCGTACGTATCTCTGTTTGTTTCTTTGTATAAACGTTCACTTTTCTTCACAACACCGTTGTTAAACTTTTTTTAAAATATAATTAAAGTTTCTTTTTTTTATCTTTTGATTACTTACTCAGTCTTGGGAATAATAACAATAAAAAATTAAGCTTTACGATGATGAATATTTCGACGATGACGTGTAACGTTATATGATTGACCATTTTTACAAGTTTTCTGTTTAAATATTTGGCCCAGCGACAACGCCTCCCTTGTTCGAGGAAAGTATGAAACCTCATCAACTGAAGAAGGAACATGAACTGCTTGGATTTGAATGATGATGTGCTGATGAGGATTCCGGTTTTAATGACTGACTCACATAACAACTTAACTTGACTTTGTATCTGTAGCTTTACATATAAAACTGGAGCGCTTTTTGTTGATCCACCCACGCAAAGTTATGAGGATATTGAGAAAAATTACGATTTCTTGCTGACTGACTATTGGAACTTCCGTTGAGAGAAACGCGATACATAATATACATATTATAGAAATGGACGTAGTACGTTGTGGCAACTTACTAACTTTCACATTTATTTGTCAAGTTCATCTCCATTTTACTCGAACTCAAATTCACTCAAACAGGTTCACCAACACCACAAACTACAATTTAAAATCGAATAAGATTTGAAATACTGGGAGAATCAGAGTTTAACGCAACGTTAAGACGGGCGACGGGATAGGGGCGACTAATTACAGTTAATATTTTTTATGTACTGGCAAACACCAGCATGAGTTTGTTTTTTTATGAAAGACAATACTCTTATTTCTGTATAATTGTTTGTTCAAAGCCGTAAAAGTTAAATGAAATCAAATTGTTATTATACAAAACCTATTTCTTTGGAGGAGGAAAAAAGGAACACAGTAATTTTTAATCTGCAAATAAAATAAAATTATTTGCGCAAGGAAAATCTACACCAAAATTCATCAAAACTATATAAAAGAAAGTTGTGGTTAATCACTGATGTAAGTGAACGGAATGGGGGATGGCGAATGATTATTTGATGATTCTTCTTCTTTAAAATATATTATACTGCCAAGTTGACATTAAGCGATGATGTCAGAAATCCTGAGCTTGAGTTTTTGGGCGAGTGTCGAAACGTTATACCTACATAAAATGTGTTTTTACGTTACAGTAGTAATGTGGTGTCTCGGTAGAAAATAATCAGTTTACAGCAATAACGACGGCGATGAGACGATTCTTATCATGCGGTAATAATAACACTGGTAGAAAGGTCAGAAGTAGCGATATTATCGATACAATGGATTGGTTGATGAATTTAAGAAGAAAACTTAAATGAAACACTATTATTTGGTAATTGCACTACGACACATTAACCATCCGCTTTAGGCGGCGTGTACCATCCATTTTTTTCGTGAATTTGGACCAGAGACTTGTATGACTGTTGAGCTCTGGCGAGACTATACTGCCCCTGTACAAAAAAAAACATAAGCGTTACTAACAAGCTGCTAACCAAATATTATTTTTAAAGATTTTTTTTGGTGTATGATTTACTTACAGTGCCACTAACCTTGTTTCCACTAAATTGGATCCTAGCTTTTCCTTTTACGAATGTCGCTGAAATCTGCATAATAACAGCTTCAATGGTATACGCTGAGCTCCATCCTTGTTTGGTTAAAAGTTCCATACATATAGCTCCGCCTAAGAGGACATAGCCACCACTCATGAGCGGATGCACCACACGGACAAATGGGGGTTCGAAAGGATAATTTTCCTGCAAATAGATTCATAATAATCATGTTTACAGTTCACATTTTATGAATGAAATAATGCATACCTATATCAAAAATGCATTACACGATAACAACGGTTATTGGTTATTACCTTAAACAACATATTTAATTCTATAAAATCCTTTCCCTCCCGCTCCTTCAAGGTCATCAGGTCAGCATACAGAGGTGAATCTTTGTCAACCCCCTTCAATTTAATCCTCCATTCGTAAAGGCTATCGTTAATGAGTTCGATACTGTAGATTCCTTTCTTGAACGTGTCTGAACGGTAAATATCTCTCAATTCCTTCATCAGCCTATCAGACGCTTGAACGGAACCAGTAACGGTTCCTTGTAGGTAGTCCTGCCTTTGGTTTGCCTTGAGTCTCTCGAGCGTGGCAAGATGCTCAGAGTCGAGACCCTCTTTTTCCTTGTTTTTGTTGGCAGACTCGTCCTCCAATTCCAAGTGGAGATCTTCCTCATCATCATCCTCATTATTTTCATCCTCGTCGTCGTCGTCGACGTCGTCTTCGAAATCGTAGTCAATGTCCATTTCTGCGTCCGATGAACCGTTTCCATTTGTCGAGGAAGCTGAAGCAGACACACTCCCGTTATTCGAAGTCGAAGTGGAATTACTGTTTGAAGGGGAACCATGATGAAGAGATTTTGAGTCACCTGAGCCGCTGTTGTCCAACGTCAGCTTTTCTAAGTCTGCGCTGGGCTCTGGAAGACCTTGGGCTGTACACAGGGCTCTAACTAAAATTGCCACTTGATTAATCACATGGTTATCCAGTCCGGACGTTGAGGAAAGGCGTTCCACTGCTCCCGTTATGCTGCTGTCTTCAGAGTCAGCAAACCACACGGGAGGCATGTGGGGGTACGTCTCCTGCAAAAAGTAAAAATAGTAAAAATGTATTAGCTACAATGTATAAGGACTTTACAACAATAATAGCAATAATAATAGGTATTTTGATAATGCTATAACCAATATTACCGTTATGTTAGCAGTAATATCGTGCTTCTTTCCGCTTTTACAAACGAAACGACACGATAACTCGTCCACGCTGGCGCTCACCACCTGGAACCTCTCATGAGTCTTGTGGAATACTCGCTCAACCGACCTAATCTCTTGCTTTAGGGTGTTCAGGCAGGCCATCGTTGGGCTGGGCAACCAATGGCCTCTCTTCTCCTCAACTCAGGTTCCTACGGCGGTGTTACTCCTCTTTTTTTCTAGTAGCTATTGATGATTGATTGACTCAACAACAAATCTAAGCAAAAATATAAGAACAGATTTAACATTTTCCTATTTATTATTCAGCACATGAAAAATTGTCTTTTTAAAAACTGTTACTAACCTACCAGAGTTATAGCTAATAAAATTACGAAGATGATAAGACGTGTGTGTAGAATGGTTACTGGATTACTGGAATTCACTCACTCCGAACAAATGTAACTCAGGTCACAAGGTTTACTTCAATGAGCGGAATGTCTTTCTCCGGATACCTTATCACTTTCTCCACCTATAGAAAGTACATATAATATTTTAGTTGCAAATTACAGTATTTTGGAATAAATTAAATTAATAGTAGTCTGATTTGTAAAAATGACTACGACCAACTAACCTTTTGCTACAACGAAGCCTTGATATATATCCGTCTACCCTTCTCCTCGACAATCAAATCAAAAGTTGTACTAATCAGTTAAACTTGTAAGAAAACTGACTGAAAATGGTAAACATTCTCAAAAGACAACGATGCATACAAACAACTGAAAATTGGCTGCATTATCTGAAATATAAATGAAGAAAAGAAAAGGATATTAGCGATTACCAATTAAAATTTTACGACATTTTTAGCACTTTAATTTTCTCAAACTTCTTACACTATGTATCAATAATACATACAATAGGAATTACAAAATTCCCTAAACTACAACTCGCCAAATCACAACTAATTACAAAATCATCAACGAACACCTGATTAATAGTGACAACGATCCTCGTCCTCACTAAAAATTATTAACACCCTAACTGATCCAATCAAATCCATCCAACCAATTCTTCTCTGCACAATAAAATATTATCAGCCACACAATATTTAACACGTAATCATTTATTAAAAATTATTTACAGTTCCAAAAAGTCAGCTCCTTCCTGCTTTCTTTCTACTTGCTTGTTACTCACTCCACACTCCACACAGCAAACAGCAGCAGCAGCAGCAGAGACGAACTTTGTGGAACAATTACAACTTTCCAACAACATTGATTTTAACTGCTCATTGTTCATTGTTCGTCACTCATCAAAAATACTTTTCAATTTAAAAAAAACAATCGTTAACATTTTAATACTCGACATCAATTAATTGCTATATTATTTTCTGAGAAAAACGACAAAACAACACCACCACTACTCCACCTCCTCTGACTATCCATCAGCCAACCAACATAGTCCACAAAATACTTCTTTTTTCGTCTCCCTTGATTTTCTATTTTGAAACATTACAATCTACTTTAACTCTCTGATTACGTTTCGTAGTTAAAATTTTTCTTCACTTCACATTCACACAAAAGAAAATGTGAGTGATGTGGTGGTGGTGGTAGAGTTGTATGAGTAGCATAGAAGGTAGGGATTTTTTGAGGATGATGATGATGATTATGATAGGATGACCATTTACCTTTTTTTTATTCTTCGTCTCCTTCTCCTTCGTAGTAGTAGTAGCAGTACATATTATTATTAACAGAAAAAGAAGGATACTCTGTTTTTGTGTAAAGTGCTGCTCGATAAGTTCAACAGAGAGGCAAGTAGTACGAGAGAGCCATAGGGCTCAATATTATTAACTACCGGAAGCATGAAATGCTTGAAAGGTAGTTATAGCGATTGATGTGTTTGTCTGTCTGTCCGTCTGTCTGTCTGTCTGTCTGTCTGTCTGTCTGTCCGTAAACACTCTAACTTCCCTCCACGTTGACCGATTTAGCTCAAACTTTGCATAGAGGTACCTTGGCTCATGGTGACGTTCCCTATTGATTTTCAGCCATGTACCTCATAATTGACCGGAAGTACGGGGGTCGGAAGTTGAGGTGGTGGGGGAGACCCCGTCGTCAAAAATTTTTATTGTGTAAATCGATAGAGGAGTTCAAGACGATAATTTTTTGCCAAGGCACCATGGGTCAAATCGGTGACCTGGCGGTGGGGTAGGCCGTGGAGGGTATGGGGGCCCCAGTCGTCAAATTTTTTTATGCCGCAAATCGATGGGGATGATCAATTTGAGCCACAAAAACGTACTATAATGGTAAAATATGTATCCACATTTGCTATTATAGCATTCAACACTCTTCCGGTAGTTATGTATTAAAGGTTTTACACCTTACTAGTTATTACTGTTTGGTTAGTTGGTTTGGTTTAGTTGGGAATTGGGAAGCAGCAGTAGTGTAGATATTTCTTGAGAAAACAACACGAGAGAAGAAACACATCTCCTTATTCACAAGAAAGAACATTCATTTTTTAATATATCAGTTTAGTTTAGTCAGTTAGATAGATAGATGTTAACAGATTTCTAGCGAATTTATAGGAGCAGCAGCAGCAGTTCTTAAAATCCAAGCTAGTAATATGGATGTATGTATTATGAATTGTATGCTTTTTTCAATACCTCTCCTCAGCAATACTGGCTGTTGTTGTGTGGCTCGCAGAAAATTGTTATAAAGATTCCTTTAGTTCTAGGGCTCCTCTCGATCCTCCTCTCCACCAACTCTTATGGCAATTTTTGTTGAAAATTCTGTGTGCTTTAGCTTTGCTACTGCTTCAATTGAAAGTCAAAAGTGCTTTTGTTTCGAAGCACCATCACCACAAAACAGACATATAGGTACATGTATTTGATATACGTGCTTACTATTAGCTATTGCTTACCAAGAAAAAAGGAGAATCAACTCCACCGTCGAACGCAAGCAGCAAAAGCAGTGCTTCGATATGGAATCCTACAAAATCCTACAAAAAGAGTTGTACGTATTAAATACGTACGCACGTAAGCTCGATTCGTACGGCTTTTAGGAAAAAAGGATATCTTCAAGTTTTTTGGAATGAGAAAGTGAGGTGGATGCACTTTGGTGTTTTTTGGGAAAGTATGCAAATGATTGAATTATTCCATTGTTCCAGAAAATGGGTTTAAAAGGCAATGGAATTAATTGAGGTGATGGTTAGTAAAATGAGGGTGTTAAATTGTTTGAAATTATCCCTTCTTTTAGAGGTGGTGGGCTCGAGAGAATGTATGTTATGCATGTATGTGCAGGATAGAGCCAGTTTACTCGTTACGTTATAGGTCATTATGTAAGCGAAATACGTATAAAGAAATACATGTTATTACACGTTATACGTTTTACAACGACGATGTACAAATGGTCAATAGACTGAGAAGTATGTTTGCGTGTTGGTGTAAAGGAACCGTAGACATGACCAGCTGTTGTACTGTGACTACTCCTGCACCTGGGTGTATTCCTATTGAGTATATTGGCTTCTATTTCGAACTTACGTACATGGAAACGAAATACGAATACGGTGATATGGTAACTATAGCAAATCTTCGAAAGCAAAGGTGAGCGACGCGCGAGCAAGAAGGAAATTAATGTTACTCATTGGAATGGCGTTTAAATGGTTCGAAAATGCGCTGCCGTATTTAATCTGGATTGGCTAGTCTGTAATTAATAATTAGTATCATCTTCATGTCCAAAATGACGAGCTTTTAAAACGCATTAAAAGGTCGTTAAGATCATTTTACAAAATAAAGAATTTTGGATTTCATGTAGTCAAATTAATATTTTGATATTTGAAAAATCTTAGCCTAATATAGCTAGGTATAATTAATCATTTAGTCATGGTATGAAATAGTGTGAGTGCATTCTTGAACCTCTTAAAAACTCATAATATGTAATATGTATTTTATGGACATGCAACTTTCAGTACTGTTGGGCAATTAGAGATGAATAATTGAACATTAATTTTAATAGACAATTAATATAAGTTCATACTTGATCTATAGTACACTTTTTGTCCTTGGCATTCATGAACAATTTTTCATTTTTTTATTTCCAATTAAATTAAAACAATCACCACATTGCGCAACTCTATCGCAGCGATTTTGTACGTATCGGACTACGGCAGACAAAGAGATACATATTTTCATATAAAGGGGTAAAATGAAAAAAAAACTACAGACTGAATACAATGAAAATATTATGTGTAGTATGTATATACCTAGTTATAGTTTTGGTAACGGTAAGTAAAATGTGTAGCTAGTTCATTGTGTTTCCGTACATTTTATGCATAGAGCTGTACCCTGATAATGTTAACTGGCAATGTGAATTGAGTGTAGATGCATTGGTAGAGTGCGCAATAAAAAGTTTTATAAAAATTCTCGTTACTGACGTCCGTCTTCTTGGAGAGATGAGAGAGATTAAACGAAAAAGTTCAATGGGGTCAACCATTGAATTTTACAATAGAACATGTAGTATTTTGTTTACAGAAATCACGACTTTTTACCAAGATGAATGCTTAATTTAAAAATTCCAAGGTGTGAGATTGTTGTCACAACTTCACATTAAATTGCTTCCGCTACTTTCTCGAGTCAAACATAACCGTAATGATAAACATGCCCTATCATTTTACCAATAACATGCAGTAATATATTATGTGCGTGTTGTCATGCAAGTGTTTTTGTTATGTTTTTTAATGCTTTTATCCACATTTCCCCATAATTATTTTGATATCCTACGCGCCAGCTAAATGTGTTTATCAAATGAAATGTCAAAGTTCAGAGAGCTACAGCTTTACAGGCTTATCATCGTATCAGCCAAAAACATGAACATGTGAGGAGAATATTAGTACAGATCCCCATTTTTGCTTCCCGTTCTGGGGAGCTTGCTCTTGTAACCCCAAAAAAAATGGCTTATCATCACAGATTTCCCTGACAATAAAAAACCCCATACCAACCACCATTGCATATTTGATTAACACAGACAAGGCCATATATCCCAACAATGCACAACAAACTTGAACAAACCTATTCTACATTTTTTTTAAAAACATTGACAGAACAGCAGAATGGCAATGCTGACTATTTTTTGAAAGTGCAAAAGAGGCGAGGGGGGCAGGAATCGACCGATTATGATCTCTCATGGTTCATCATATAATAAAAATGATAATGCTGAATGTTCATTGTTGACGCGATTTTTTTTTGATAACTTCCGTTTGCTCGCTTATTTAGCACATTCCTAGCATAGTAGGCTAAAAAGATTAATTTTTATGTGCCTAAAATTATATCAACTCTCGACCTCCACTCACTCGACGCCATATGCACATACGCATTCCATGTCAGAAGCAGTTTGGTGCTCCAAAGTGTTGTTGTGGTTGCATTTTTCTGCGTTTTGTCATCTTCAATCGAACCATCTAATCAATCTGCGTGAATAATTCATCGTCATAAACTCTATCAATCTTGTACTAAATCATTCTTCTGCGGATCATCGTTGCAAGTCGCCACGCAACACTACACGCTTGTCTGATTGATGAGATGTGAGTCAGTGTGAGCTGCAGAAAAAAACATAACCTGTCCGTGTTCTAATCAGCAGGTGCCCTGCTGTTTGCTGTGCTGGAAGTGGAAAAGTGACTAAAAAAGTTGTTTAAAGTTTGTGTGTGTGCCTGTCTCGCTGATAAACCAATTTAGACATCAGATTTAGTCGAGTCGCCGTCGCTGCTGCAGTCAATGTGTGAGGTGTGGAAAGGGTAATTGGTTGATATAAAAACATAAATATTTATTTTGATTGTGTGGTAATCTGATTATCTGATTGATAGGAAACAGGTGTTATCAGCAATGCTATTTTGATGTAATAATAAAAAAATTGATAAAAGTTTTATAGTGCGTATCGTAAACTCATAAAAAACTAGTAAGGTGTAACCTTTAATATATAACTACCGGAAGATTAAAACATGCCAAAATCACAAATTTGGTATGCATTTTACTATTATACCACGTTATTGAACCTCAAATTGAACATCCTGATCGATTTGTGAAATAAATTTTTTTTCAACCTGGTCCACTTCGACCCCCCACACACCCGCCATTTTATCGATTTGACCCATGGTCCCATGACAGAAAATGATCGTCTTGAACTCCTCTATCGATTTATGCAATAAAAAAATTTGACGCATTTGTCACCCCCATCACCCCCCACTTCGACCCCCCTACTTCCGGCCAGTGACGACGGACATGGCTGAAAATCAATAGGTGTCGTGTCCTTGTGTCAAGGTACCTCTGTGCCAAATTTGAGCCAAATCGGTCAACGTGGAGGAAAGCTAGAGTGCGCACAGACAGACAGACAGACAGACAGACAGACAGACAGACAGACAGACAGACAAACAGATCAATCGCTATAACTACCTTTCAAGCATTTCATGCTTCCGGTAGTTAATAAATTGTAATTGCAGTCATGTTGATTGTTATATCTTCGGTGTGATTTGATTTTAAAATGAAATGAATAATGACGCGAGATTTGCATTTTATTTTTGACAGGTGACGAAATTTGGGCCCGTGCGTGATTATAAATTTGATTGCTTTTATGATACCATGTAAATGGTGGGCTGGTGGTGATTTACGGTGAAAGATCTTCAATTCGTGGTGATCCGGTGACGTCAAGCAGCTGCCGAATGCGTTTGCTGAATTGACGTTAAATCTGTTTCCAACAAAGTCTATATAAATTCTTTTTTATGTTGGGTGACGGTGACAGTGAAAGGTGAGAGTGAGATGGCAGAAAGTTACAATAAAATGCTTGACTGATCGCAATAAATGAATAATTAATTTGTTGTTGTGTGTTCAGAATTCATAATTTTGCCGAGTTTTCGGTGTAGATTTTAGTAACCTTGAATTTTAATATTTTTTAAAATGTGGTTTGATTGTAGAGAGAAAATGGGTGTCACAACTCGTGGTGCAGAGCGTCGATACGCTGAAGAAATTGCAAACTCTTCCCCAACGAAAAAGAAAAGCAACATGCAAAATGGAAAGCGAGTATCCTTTTCCCCCTCAACCAAGTCTTCGCAACCGTCTTCGAAAACGCTGGCAATTGCCACGTTTGCTCTTCTTATTGATCTCATTGGATTCACCATGATTCTTCCCCTATTTCCATCCATCCTCACTCACTACAAGAAAACAGATACGACTGGCACTTATCGTCTGTTCGAGAATTTCTGCAACTCCCTGGGGGAGAAGATTGGCGCACCTTCCTCCGAATCGGATACAGTACTTATGGGCGGTATTCTGGGCTCAGCGTTTTGCTTCCTACAGTTCTTGTCAGCGCCCATCCTTGGCGCATACTCGGATGTCGTTGGAAGAAAAAAGGTTCTGCTCATGTGTATGGTCTTCATTATAACCTCCCACGTTTGCTGGCTATTCGCATCAAACTTTGTCCTCTTCATCATTTCCCGTTTGGTCAGTGGCCTTGCACGGGCCAACGTGAGCCTTACAACAACCATCGTTTGTGACGACCTTCCCGCTGAGGAAAGACCAAAAGGAATGGCCTTCATTGGAATTGCATTTTCTGTTGGATTTACTGTTGGACCGGCAATTGGTGCCTTTTTCCCGTGGAAATCAGGAACATTTCAAGAAGCTGCCATAGCTTGTATCCTGCTTTCGTCGTTATCACTCCTGATTCTTGTGTGGAAATTGGAAGAAACTCTCAAAATTTCCCAAAGGGCACCCAGTTTCAGTGCAAAGTTGGCTGATATTCAACACTACGTCCTGCCAAATCATTTGTTCGCGTTCAAGAGCGTCTCTGTGGGAAAGAACCTTCGAGGTTTGGGCTTTGCATACTTTCTCTACATCTTCATCTACAGTGGGCTGGAGTTTACGTTAACCTTTTTGGCAGAGGCCAGGTTTGGCTTCACCAGGGCCGAACAAGGGAAAATGTTTACTGTTTTGGGCTTACTCATGGCATTTCTGCAAGGCACGGTTACTCGTCGACTCAAACCGTGGATGGAACATTCTGCGGCAATGACGGGAATGCTTTTCATGATACCAGCGTTTCTAATCTTGGCGAAATCACCGGACATCACAACATTTGGAACTGGCCTGTTTTGCTATTCTGTCGGCTCGGCGGTGTGTGGACCATCCATGACCTCGATGGTTGGTGGCAAGGTTACTAGGCTAAATGAACGTGGAGCTGCCATAGGAACCTTTCGCAGTTTGGGAGCGCTGGCTAGAGTTTTTGGCCCTTTGGTTGCATCTTCAGTTTTCTGGAGGTATGGTGCGGACGTAGCCTACTATGTCGGGGCTGTTGCTGTATTAGTGCCTCTAATTGTTTTAATGATTGCGGAAAGGTCTCAAAGTGGTGGTGGTGGTAGTGGTGGAGGAGGTCGTGGCAAAGCAAAGGCAAAGAAAGATAATTGAGGAAATGAACAATCGAAAATGTGTTGAGATTATTTTAAGAAAAGGTTGATTCCATAATTTCACGAACAAATAGCTGTTAATTTACTCTGTTATTCGTCAACAAGATCTGTTGAAAATCGTTATTTAGTTATTTATTTCAATTTATTTGTCATTGTCACATTGTTATTGTTGTACTTAACAATTCAATATACTTTACAGCATTTACTTATCTCTTCGCCTGTACCTGATTCTTCTTGTATGCAATTATGTATTAGCAATAATCATTGTATTGATACTACAACTACACACCTCTTTCAATGAAACAACTCTTTCATAAAATTAACAGGTATTAATATTGTTAATTGTACATCGTTGATGCCGAGTTGGTAGGGAATAGCTAGCCAAGTGTAATTAAAATTCCATAAATCAGGTATAGTAAATTAATCTATTTCTGTAACTCTCGCCTGTCAGAAATTGAAACTGTCGTCAGTAATGTAATTGCTAATGATCCAAAATTGTTCCACACAGTGCCTGCCTCTATAATTTGTGTAGTAGCTCTAATTTTTGCAACTTGTAAATCGTAAGAAGAAATGATTTCTTTAATTTTTAGTTTAAA
This sequence comes from Sinella curviseta, assembly GCA_004115045.4. NCBI lineage: Eukaryota > Metazoa > Arthropoda > Collembola > Entomobryomorpha > Entomobryidae > Sinella > Sinella curviseta. The sequence goes on from CM023201.3 coordinate 39,132,949, forward strand.
TACCTAAATTGTCTACTGTCTCCTTTATGCTATCATCAGAATATTTAATGTTCTGATTCATATTTTGTATTTAATTGTGCGTTGAGCGTCATAATTGTCGAAACCATATAAGTATGCCAAGGAAAAAATTGTTATTAATTTATTATTAAAATCTTTTATTTTTTTGTTTGTATTTCTAGAAATAATATATAAAAGTCAAGCTACTTTGCATTTCATTTCTGCAGAGCAATAATGTTGAATGTTATCTGTTGTTGGTCATCGGTGCTGGTGCAGGACACAACTCATCACATATAAACCTTAGTTGTTTGTTATCTTTACATGCATGCATGCATCCTAGCCTAAGATTAGTCTATAGGATAATATATTACATACTTGAATATTGTATTCTGTATTGCCACCATGCAAAATCATTCTCAAGCAAAGAAGAAAAAACAATATTAGTTAATTGTAAAATTGTAATGAAACAGTGAAACAAAAATAGCTTAACATCGACAAGCTAACATATTACAACCATTTTGCTACTTTTGTATAATATGCATCCAATAAACCCCAAACTTTTATTGCATTCCACTAGTTTAATAGCTGTCCAGAATCTAAAAAAGTAACACGAAAAATAGTTTAATGAAGGTATAAAATAGGTGGTTATGATTATAATTTGATAGCATTATTGATGCAACAAGTTTTTATAATGACATGCTTGTATGTACTTTAAAATGTGATTAGTAATTTCATCAGTGAATAAAAAAATGTATGAACTGAATGAAATTGAAATTACTTTGATTTAATTATCATAAGTCTATTCTAATGAATTAGTAGGTAACACACTCTGCAAAAGGCAAGCAGCTTATCATAGAAAGGAGCGTTTATCCAGAATCTGACGCTACCCCGACTCTGCGAGAGCTGCACGCGGCACATCGAACGGTCTCTTCCAAACAGAGAGAATACTGCCTCCGCCTCCTATCCTTCTCGTATTATATTTTACCGAGGTTTTTCTTTTTTTGAGAATCTCTGCCTTTTTTTTGCTAAATTCACATTGTTGCTGTTTATTACTCTTCTCCGTAAGCGAAATGATAAGTTTATAAGTTATAAGTTAGCTTATTATAGAGATCCGCTCCGCTCTGCTGCGGCTTACGGCTTGAGCAACACAAACACACAAAAAAGCACTTGAATGACTTTCGTTCTTGTATGGCCTGGATTGGTGGTGGTGGATTGAGCAACAAGTAGAGAGTTAAATGAGGAAGAATGAAGATCAAAACAGACATAAACGGCTGATTATCATTAATTTTTATTGTTGATTGTATCATTAGACCACAGAATGAGGATTGACTGTGCTGCTTGCTGATTTGCTGTCCATTGTTAAAGTCAAAACAAGTACAAAGAACGGCTGTTCTTTTTTTACAGTAAGGAGTTAGTATCAGTCGACTGTGGTGAAGTAAAGTTATCGGAATATTTATCATTTAAGAGTCATTAGCATCATTAGTTTGTTTACGCAATAGTATCAGTAATGTTTGTTGACGGGAGAGAAGAGGATAAGTGGATTAATTATTGTCGTTAAACTGTAACGGTTTATGGAACGGTCAACCATCTGCTGGATACGGTGGAAAGAGAAGTTTGTGATTTTTCACATTGTTTTAAATCAATTATACAGCAGAATAACCAATTGTTGTAATGGTTTATTGTAATGTTTATGTTTTCTTGTTGTTTTGTAGGAGGACTGTGCAGAAATTACCTGAAAATTGACAATCAGTATCATCATCGTTAGGAAATTTGACTTGTATTGGCGGCCAAGCTGTCGTTGGATCCGAAGTAAACAATGTCCTACCAGCTGTACAGGAACACGACGTTGGGCCACACACTCCAGGAAAGCCTTGACGAGCTTATCCAGTACAGCCAAATCCCCCCTTCCCTGGCGAACAGGGTCCTTCTCCAGTTTGACAAGTCTATGAACAACGCGCTCTCCACTAGGGTCAAGTCCCGGGTTACCTTCAAGGCGGAAAAGTTGGATACTTACCGGTTTTGTGACAACGTGTGGACCTTTCTCTTGAAGGACGTGGAGTTTAAGGATACGCACGAGGTGGCCAAGGTGGAATCTGTTAAAGTCGTCGCTTGCGATGGAAAGGCAGCCGTCACTGCAAATCCACTAACGTCCACAAGTGTTCGGGATACTGCTTAGCACCTCGCCCAAGACTATTCAGTGAAAAATTATTATTACGATTTTGACTTTTTGACGTTCTTATTTCAATGTGTGTTCAACTAACGTAGAGTAGCTTCAAATTCCCATTGTTCGTTTTATATTATTGTGACAAATTCCCATAAGCGCGTAGTTTTTTTTTCAAAATGAAAAGAAACAATCGTTTCAAGAAAGAGCCTGACAAAAATCAAAAGAAAATTACTCAATTCTTCACAAGACCTCAATCAAATAATTCAAGTTTATTAGCTACTCCAAGTACCTCCAGGCCACCAGTGACAAGTAGACCTCCGCCTAGACCAAAATGGACTGACGATGGAGATTATTCTGGCATAGAAGTTGTTGACCCGCCTACGCCACCTCCTAAAGTAATTATCGACTTGAGTAGTTCATCTGAAGATAGTGAAGATAATGGCGCGAGCAGTAATAGTGACAAAATTGAAATCAAAACTGAACCAACGCCATCGACATCAAATGAAGAGCCGTTTCCAACATCAAATTCTTCTCAGCCGGATGCACTAACAAATGAAAACAGCAACAAGAGTGAAGCCAATGGTTTTGGTGGAGGGAGCTCATCTGGCGACGAAGTCTTATCTCAAGTGGACGTTGATGAAATTATAAGATCTTCTCAAGAGAATCAAACGGAAAAGGTGCATGTTCCTGTGTCACCTTCATATAGTCCTTTCAACGGTAGTGATTCTTCTGGAGATGAGGTTCTTTCCCAGATTGACGTTGATGAAATTATCCGCTCCTCTCAAAGTTCCCTCAATACTGACAAAGATGAAACCGAGCAATGTCCATTGTCCCCTTCGATTTTATCCACGCCAAACAAAGAAAACCATAATATTGCTCCAAACATGATTCCCCAATTACAACATGAACAGCGTCAATCTGCTGAGAAATCTTTTCAATTCCAGTCTCCCAATAAAATTTCTCCAAAATCGCAACTGACCAAATTCTCACCAATTCGTCACCTTCGTATGAAACGCACCAGTTCGGAAGCATCTCTAGACTCCACCACAATTGCAGGATCGGCGTCATCGCCATCACCGTCTTCAAGATCAAAATTTCAAAATGGATTTGCTCGAAACAATAGCCAGAGTCCATCAAAAAGAAGACTAGATTTCACCGCTTCAGCAGGCACTGGCGGTGGACAGGCTCGCTACTTTCTTCGGAACTTTTTGACCATTTTGACTGAAGTTGTTACGGACACATTCCATGCTCACCTGATTCACTCTGAAGATCATCAGTTGGTCCAAGACTTTGTTACTTTATCCATTGACGCACAACATTTGTACGTACGCCTTTTTCAACGAAAGTGGGGCTGGAGACCTTTTTCCAAACTTAACAACAACAACAAAGAACTCCCTGATGATCTCACTGAAGCTTGCTCTGAGCTCCAGTCGAAAGGCTTTATAGACAAGATATCTGCCTCCAACTGCGGTTCGTTAGAAGACGTGCTGGACACGTTGGATCTCAGCAAGTTGGCAAGTCTGTCCAAGAAAATGATGTTGAATCCTGCAAAGAAAACTAAAGAAGCGATTAAAGATGCACTATTATCGGCTCGGAAAAATCAAAAGACACTGACCGGGGCAGGATCTGGGAGCTCATCAGTTATTTTGAAACACGCTTTAAATGAACTCGGACCCGCATTTAGGGTATCTGCCCATTCCAAATTACTGTTCTCTCGACTGTTCCTTCTACATTCGCCGCCGCAGTACTGGGAAGTGGAAAATGACCAGGCAAGTAATCAGCTTTTGATTGTTCTCCTCAATCAAATGGGGCAAATGGAATATCCATCGTATACCATCAATAAATCTACAAAAGTCTACCCAACGCGCGAGCACCTTATCCAGTTTCATGAGGCATTTTCGCTGCACTCTAGTTTAGTGGCCTTTTCTCAAGTTAAAGACTGGACACAGGTTGTAAGCCTCTCAGCTCAGGCGAAGGATTCCCTTGAAACAGTTCTCAGTCAAGAGGCCAACAACGAACACGACGCAACATTGCCTTCATTCTTGAAAATTTACACGGCGGGTTCCGTCCTCGCACACAGTTTGTGGATGGGAGTGGATGGTTTCCAAAAATTGAAGAGATTTACAGAAGCGAATGAGCTAATTAGGTTTCTTCTGGGACAGTCTTTGTATCTCACCAATTACCGGGGGAGATGGTGGGAAAGGTTAGTCATTAATAGCGAGACTCATCTAAAGAAAAGTAAGGAGGAGGTGAAAAATCTTCTGGAGGAGGCTTTGAGGGACGGATATTTAAAGGAGAATCATAGATTGACGTTGAGCCAACGCTTGGAAAAGAATAGAGTAATCCTAGAGAAAAAGAACAAGAAAAAGCCCCCACCTCCCCCCAAAGTAAAACCAAAGCCAAAGAGGAAGGTCAGAGGCAGGAAAACGTCATCAAGAAGAATGCAGTATGTAGATGACAGTGAAGATGAAACTGACGAGGAAGATGTGCCTGGAGAAGAAACTAATCATGATGTAGAAACACAAGTCGTATTGTTGGAGGATGAAAAGGTGCCGGACCAAGTACAAACATTATTTTTGAAGAACGAAATTCCGACGATAACAATAAGTGGGGAGAAACTGTAAGTTTTTATAGGTCTGGTTTACGATTAAGATACGATACGATACACTGAAGAAATTTAGACCGGCTTGTAAATTAATTTATCTTTGTTATTTTGCAGAGATCAAGGGCCGGGAGCAATGGGCAAGTCAGTGTTCATCAGCCGAAGAGACTCTTCCGGTTCCAATCGTATGGGTTCTGTGGAGCAATTTGTGATTGACTACTACTTAGATCATCATGGATATAGTAATGGAATACATGGCGAGGGATCTACTGTCGTAACCATATACGGTCTCCTGTTCTGGGATGTTATATTTTGCGAAGATATCCCGGATGCCTTTCATCATCGCTACCAGTCATTTCCTTTAGACCTCCATTTCGAAGACTTTTACCTTCGCCGGAAAAATTTGATAGATGAGAAGCTCACCTTAATTCGCACAGTCTTGTCGATGGAAGATCTTTTTGGCATCGTCGATGAAATTTGGTCTCAGCACGAGAAAAAACTTAGCATTGTCAGCTGGTCCATGTTTGAGGATAATGTCGATAGACTGAAAAGTTTAATGAAAGCCATGGGTAGCAAAATGATTGCCGACATTTGCGAAAGGCTAGCAAAAAATTTTCGCCAATACTCCAGTGGATTTCCAGATTTGGTCGTATGGAAGGATTATGAGTCTGGAGATGTGGACTTGTTCGGAGGAGAGGAAGACAGCGGCAGCGGGGATGCTGATAGGTTGGTGCAAAAATCAAACAGAACGGTGCTCTTTGTTGAAGTGAAAGGTCCAGGTGATCACCTATCAGAGAAACAACAGCTTTGGTTGGATTTTTTGGTAGAGAATGGGATACCGGCCGAGGTCTGCCTAGTGAAAGGTACTGAAATCGCACTAGTATGCATTCTTACTGAATTATCTTTCACCTTATCGCTTTATATTTGATTTTAACTACCTCTCTTGTATGTACATGTATTTTCAGCTGTCAGCAACAAACGTATTCGACTAGCCAAATGATTGGATTGGACTATTTAAAGGTTTGGCTACGCAAACTTGAGGGGTCCTCTCAGCGGTTGTAAAATGTGTAAAAACCTTTGAAGTGTATTTTCACCGAAATCCTCGTTGTTTAAAAATCATGACAATTCATGACTTTATTGTATCAAAGTATATATACATAGTACTCTCTCGTTCCAGTTTATCAGAAATTGACTTACAGAAATGAAATCTTTTACCAAAATCATTCTAAATGAATACCTGAGCAACAAATTAACTTATAGTATTGTAGAGACTGTGCACTATGCGCAGCTATAATGTAGTTTGGGTAATATTTTTTCTTTCCTGTGGAAACATACAGTTTATTAATCGCTTCATAAATAATATTTGTATATTATTGCGTTAACTAAGTACTTGCAACTTTAAACTTGACTAGCCGTTCATATTTATGATGCTGATATGGTGACGGTGTGAATAGATATTAAATTGTTTCTCTTTATATTCGTATTCTAAAAGAATAACAAAAATCAACCACTTGTACATAGCCTATTATTATACGCAATTTTTGTAAATATTTAAAGAAATAACGGTGACACGACAACAAAAATAAATCAAGCAGAATAATTAATTTCAGGACTAAAATAAAAAGACTCACACGTTTGACTTTTCCATTATTGTTATAAACATCAAAAATACGTTTTATTCATTTTTTTCTTCCGTTAATAGTAACACAGTACATATAATATTTCATTTTCGAGAGAAAGAAAAACGCGATATAATTTTGTTGGTTGTATAAATCTGATTTTTTTGCTTTTAACGTTTAAAAATCACTGATTATTTATTATAATCCAACCAAATATAATTAATTTAATATTAGGTAATACACAACACGTAAAACATCTCTCAAAACTTCATACACATAAAAATATTTAAAGTTGTTATCAGTTAACATGGTTCAAATAAAAATGCTTAAAAATCTACATTAAAAACTAATAGGACATCAAAGATCACACGGTTAAAAATATTCCTTTAAATTTTCAATGAAAAAGTTAATTTAAAAACTATATGTACATAATATTCTTAAATATTCTTTCAGAAATAAACTTGTAAACTTCTCCACAAAACAAATTCTTTAGTACTCTTCGCATTAAAGTTTTGTTAAAATACACAAAAAGGGCACCTTTAACGAACTCTTTTATAAAAGACGGATCTTTTGCTACGATAAAATCCAAAGTACACAGAAATGATATGAAATAAAATGACTATATATTTTCCTTGAAACTTACTACTAGTAATTCTAGCATTTATAGCCTAGCAAATCAGTGTGGTAAAAGCTACAGCTTAAAACTAAATGCACTACAAAACTACAATAAAATGTACATTTTTAATAATAAACATGCGATAAAACGATAAATTCAAGTAAATACAATACAACAGACATATATGTATGGGCAGACAAAAACGATATCATGCGTTTATGCAAAACGTTGAGTTCTCTTGATGCAGTGAGACTAATTAATGACTTTTTTTTGTAACAGTGATGATGAAATTTGTATGAACAGCAATAATTCAAGTTCCGTTTAAAAGATTCTTTTTTATGTCCATCTGCTTTTTGTAACCTAAACAGTCCCATCAATCCGCTACATTAAAATTCCCAGATTTAATGAGCTTTAAAACTTAAAAATATCAAAAGATTCACATTTTTACTAAAATTAGTAAAATAATTAAAACCGTTAAGTCTTTAAAACGAGAGGAACTCCTTCGGACTGCTGTGAATTTAAAATGTGCTCAAACTCTACCTCATCCTCATCATCCACCTCCTCAATCATTCTCCTCCTACCACCATTATGATTTTTACCGTTAGTAATCTCATTTTTATTTTTCTGATGATTGGGGTACTGATTCATAAACTGCTGATTATAGTACTCCTCATCATCCTCATCCTCCTCGTCGTTATCGACGTAGTCTCCACCATCATTTAAATTCACCGGGGTGTACCTGATATTGCTATTACTACTGGTAGCCTGGTGACGCCAGGAGGACAAGGATCTTCCGTTGCTTTTGTGTTTTGAGGAACTATTCATAAGTAAGGCTGAAGAGTCGGCTCCGTCATCGCCTCCAACAAGGGATGACGAAGAGTTGAAGTAGTTCATGGAAGAAGATACATCCCCTCCTCTTCGCTTCCCCCGTTTGCTTCGTTGGAAGACAACGATAACGCCAAGAACGAGGACGAAAACGGTGAACCAGAAAGACATGAGCACCACTTTGTCGCTAAGTGCCCCCGAACTGATTTCGCGTTCTTCAGATTCCGAAACACGCCGGGAGACAAAGTGACATTCACCTAGTGGGAGAAAGCAAAAACTTTGTGGGGTGAAGTGATAAATTTGGAAAATAAATGAAGAAACTGGGGTTGTGTTCTACATACCATTATATGGGGAAGAGGTAGAGTGTCGCTTTTCATCACAGTGGCAGCAATCCTCGCTATTTTCATTGTGACAACAAGGTATGCACCGAGAACTGCCTCGGTCCAGTCTTAGAGGATATCTACAGGATCGACATTGGAACGCCATGGCACCTAACAAAAACGAACACGTTTAATTAAATATTTCGTTTTTACATATACCCACAAAAATATAATGACATGCACGAATGATTGGAGCCCCTGGCTTACCTGAGCATCTGGAACACGACGGATGGCATTCTCTGCACTCCTTAGTGTTAGAATCGTAAAAGGAACCGTCGGAACAAGAGCCATTTGTGTAAAGCACCGCTTGCGAGTTTGTGGAGATTTGTTGCTCCAACGGGGCACATGTCCCCGATTTGGTCAGTCTTCTACCAAAACCAAACAAATAAAATCAACGTGAAAATAATATATCAGCACACTGAAAAATTAATAATACAAAAGCATCAGTTTATTTCCATAACTCACCTATCTGAATCACAAGTGACGCACTCATCGTCCTTCGGACCAATACAAGTAAGGCAAGAGGAGGAGCAAGTAACGCAGGTGCCGGCGTCGTTAAAGTACCTATATAAAAGAACACAGTCAAAGTGAGATAATGTGAATGGCACAATTGGGATATCATTCTAATTCATGTTAGCTTACCCGTCCGGGCAATGAGGTAAGCATCGTCCTCCCTGTAACATCCCATCAGATCTGCATTCCACGCATTCCCCTTCCCCAGTGCACCTTGTGCATAAACTAGCGCATTTATAACATTCCTTGTTCCCAAGTCCTTGATAAAATCCCTCCCCACATTGCTCCACACACTGTCCCCTTCTAATCATCATTCCATCCCGACACTCCAAACATTGCTGTCCCCCGTGGCATCTCAAACAATCTAAATCCCCACATCCCAAGCACTGACCTTCGTCACCCAAGTACATACCCACTGGACAACTGCTTGCCCCTTTACACAGCTTTCCATCTGCATCCAACTGGAAACCAGGATAGCACTCAAAGCACTGGTCCTGTTCCCCACATTTTTGACATCCCACGGGACAGTTTGCACATTCCCCAGTAGTGGTCGATGGCCTTTTCCCATTTCCACAGGCGGCGACACACTGGCCCCCTTCCAAGTACATACCCTTTGCACACTGCACACATTCTTGACCCATAGGCCCTGCGCAACTAGTGCAGTTTTTTGCTGGACATTTCTCACAGCTAGAGTCAGCCTCGTAGTATCTCTCGGGGCATTTGGCGACGCATTCGGTCTCATGAAGAACCAAATTGTGCTCGCAAGCCGTACAGCTGGAAGCATTGTAACAGGATTTGCAGCGCTGTGTACAACTGAGGCACTCTCTCGCTACTTGATCTTCAAAGTAGCCATCCGGACAGTCGTTGACGCAAATTGCCAGGTCCTTGATCCAGTACTCATGTTGACATTGGCTTCGTACAGAGTGCATCTTCTTCTCATTGTGCACAACGTGACTTTCTTTTTGCTCACTGGCACTGCTAAAGAGATACTCTTGGGGTACAAATCTTGGAGGTAACTGGGTTGATTCTCGGCTGCCCGGCCCACTGGGGTGTATTGCCCGATAACTGGGATGATTTTGTTGTCCAGGGTCGTGATATTGGCCGGTGGGTACGCTAGCTCCAGAAGCGAGTCCACTAGCACTAGGAGCGTGATGGGGCAATTGCAGACTTCTGGATTTCAGCCTAATTGGGTTGACATCCGTTCCATATAAAATCAACTGCCATTTTTTCAACATTCCTGGCTGATTAATTCGTCGGCTTCCAGAATTGATTATCTCCAGCGTCCATCTTCCATGAGCTTGTTCTCCCCAATAGTGCACGGAGAGGAAGGGCCAGTCATCAAAGTTTGAGCTACTTACATCCCTGGGCCGTTCAAAAAGCAGCACAGACGTAGTTCCCATAGGTGAAGTCAGAAGGATTCTCAAGTTACCCCGAGGAAAGAATCTCAAGCTAATTTTACACTGGACGTGTTCCAGATATCGTATTTCAGAATTTGTTCCGGCACATCCGTCAACATCCATAAAAACTTTCACCTTGCCCAGATGACTCCCGGGTATTTCCCTGTCTTCCCGAATTTCCCGACTTTTGCATATATGCTGAGGTGGAACACCAGCCCAGTCTACCGCCAAATCCACCATTTTCCCAGCGTCCATCAGTCCGTAACCAAACTTGTGAGAAAATTTTCTCTGCACTCCATTGACGTACCATCCTTCCTCCTTCCTGTTTAAAGAATTATTTATTTATTTAATTAAATTAACAGATCACAGCAGTAGCGGTAACATTTTCATGATGCAATTGATGTATTGATGACGAGATGGAGATGTCATGACATGACACTATGGGAGGCTTAACGGGAAAGTAAGTAGAGTAAATTACTAACTTCTAAATCTAATACACTTTTACACTTGGTTTTCAGCGTACGTGTTCAGGCAACCACGCCCCATACCACGGTAGTCGATATCATCATCCCTGAACATGTAGTTTTCGACTAGAAATCGCTCACGATTCTTTCGACGGAATGGTTGAGAGATAATGTCAATTACAGACATTCTTTGGCTTCTTGGATGAATCCCACCGTCTGTTATATGCGAAAACCAGTCTTGTAAAATATTTTCAGGATCATTTTGTTCGGTGATAACTCGTCGAATTTCAGCCCGTTGATGGTCAATGCTCGGGAATCTTGCAGTGCTGTTCAACACGTTGTGGCTGCTACACGGATAACCTTGATGTTGATGACATCTACTTCTCAAATATTGAACGGATTCACCGAAATAGGAGGTGAACGTATCCTCTGCTTCACATTGCAGGCAAACACCAACATACACTGCATTTTTGGTAAAGCAGTAGGCTCTTTTGGTGAGAGCCAGTTCCTCGTGAGGTCCCAAATTTACAGTTGAACTGCGTCCGACCATTTGACACAAATTACATCCGTAATGGTGACACGGGAAGGTCCCGGGACCTAGCCAACCTAACATGGCGTTATGGTTTATATCTTCAGCTAATCCTACAAACAAACAAAATCAAATGGAATTTGGTTAAGAGATACGTGCAATTTTTGTCAATGTCATGTACTCAATAGATTGACAACTCACTGTAAACACTTTTATTCTGGGCGTTCCGGATCTGGTTTACAATCCCATCTGGTTCTCCTGTGAAGACGGTAGCACGTGGAAGTTTTTCCAGGATTACGGTACCACCCATTCTATACTCTATGCGTATCTTTTTAAAGTTTAAGGCACGGAACACTCTCATATAACTCTGAAGAACACTAGTACATAGTATGTTGGGCATCAAAGTGGGAGGTCAGACGGACGTTGTTAGACGACATGAAATTAGACAGGTCACTCTTCAAGTCGTTACTTAGCACACAACCCCCATGAATCACTGAAACAATTTGATCTGGTTGGGGGCAAAATCTGGAGTTTGGTGATCCGTTGGGGGGGGGGGGATAAAGGGATCTCCCGTGAAAATATCCCAATCCCAAATGTCATGCAAATCATTTGCAGCAGCCATGTCGGTTTACTGGTTGCTCAGGTCACTAATCCTTAATCTTTACTTAATTACTTTAATAATAAGAGTAATACACCACTGGATTCCAACTAAAAAGGATGGAATTTACAAAACGACTTGTATCATCTCAAAGCACTTTCATCTTTAACACAATTTTGATATTGTTACGAAATGTGATGAATGTATGTTGTAGTTGTGTTGTGATTTGTGTATTTGCAACAAGTTGTAGTTGTCGTGTTCAAACTTGTTAAGGATTAGTTCACGTGCTTCTGGAGCATGTGAAAAGGAGCAAAGAGGACAACTAACACACTGCTGTTTATAAATATGGTGACGGGTAAAGGGGAAACGGCATTGAAATACATCAAAAATTTCATCATATTAAATAAATTAAATTACCCCAAAGGATCAGGTCGACTTGTGAGCACCACCAAATGTTGGAGATCTCTCCAACTCAAATTAGGATTCGCCTCTAGTGCTAATGCGGCTATGCCAGCAGCCAACGGAGCACTTGCCGAGGTTCCCGTGTGTTCCACAGTGCAAATGTGGTCCGGTCTTAGACGGCCATCCATGTCCACAGTAGCAACACTTTTATCTAATGTCGGTGTTCCTGAGGAGTATGTAGTAGCTAAGGTGCTGGAACACTCTTCCAGGTACCAGGGTTTATAGCCCCCTTGAGTAGCCGAGCTGATACTCAGTGTGAAAATTGAGTTTGTATATCCATCACAGTTACAAGAGTCGACATGACGACCGCCATTTCCGGAAGCCCATATAAAAATGGAGCCAAGGCCTCTACGACCGTTGGTAACGCCGTAAATGAAAGCGCGTCTGGCTAAAGGTCCAGGGCCATCCACAGTTTTTCCGTCATCCTCTGGACCCCATGAAGCGGAGAAAATGTCCACATGATCCGGATTTAAACCCAACGCCTTCGCTTCCACAGCGTCATTCACTGTGCCATCCAACATACGAACACCACCAATACTGGCGTTGTAAGCGACACCGACTCCACAAATGTTATTACCGGCGGTAGCAGCCACCTCACCAGCACAACGTGTTCCATGTTTGTTATCCCCGTTGTCTTGTGGATAGGGATCGTTGTCGTTATCGTTAATGTCGGTGGACGCACGAGGGTCGTAGTTAAGAATCAGATCGGGGTGATTTGTTTGTATGCCGTCGTCTAGAATGGAAACGGTCACGCCCTTGCCAGTGTAACCGCGCTTCCATGCAACTTGGACGTTCATGTCGAAACCATCTTTGGATCCACCAGTCTTAAAGAAAAGACCAGAAGTGATTGTTATGGCCATGTAGATGCGACCAATTTTAAATATCATTCTATACACACAAAACTTACCAGGTACCATTGTTCCTTCCACAGAGGATCTGGAAATCCTCCACTGCCACTTTGGTATGGGGAAATGTAGGAATGCGTGGAAGGAGAGCCGAAAAATGCTCCACTTCCACTGGTTCCTCCGTGAGCACCATCGTAATACTGAAAGTCTCGTTTTACCCTCCTTTTCTCCACTTGTTGCTCGAACCATGACACCTAATCCGAAAAATTAAAACCAACCGATAAATTTAATTGTCCAATGAATCTAATTTATACCTCTCAGTAAAATCTAATTTAAACCCATTAGACTCGTCATGTCTACAATCTTAAGCAATAATGACAAGAAACTTACGTCAGGCTCATCCGTGAGAAGTCTGTGATGTTCGTGACTCTGGTCTACAGAACGCTTCCGGATTCTTGCGTGCTCGAACAAATAGTAATTTTTTAAACTTCCGATCTAGAAAAAAATCAAAGCGAGTTGAAAATTAGTAATAATAGTTACATCTTGTTGACATTTACTTCCATTTTCCCTGCCCAGCCAATCATTTTAATACTTGAAACACATTTCTCTGCTACAGAATCCAACTGCCCACTCAAAAAAGCCATTGAACTGTTTGCCCTTTTCCCCTCAACAAGATGAAATGTGAGGTAGTCATATTCTCAAACATATTCCATGAATCATAATCCCCATCATAATAAATTCTCAATCCTATTTCAATATTTTTCCTCCTGTCCGGCTTCTTGCTCTCTATTTTGCATTATTTGTCACGTCTCCAATATCTGAACAAAGTGTAATTGTATCATATATTTTGACAAAAGCTCTTCCAGCGAATACAACGATACTACTGTGGGTTTCCTCTCAATAATCCAGGAAATGGGAGTGGGAAGATAAATTTGGAAAGGCAAATGTTGGTTTTTTTGTGGTGGCGTCGTCGGCACTATAGATGAAGGCTCAAAGCACGATTCTCCACCTGTATCTGCCCTCAAGTTATGCACAAAGCAAACTACAGAATCTCCAAATCAAAATCTTCCACACCGACAGAAAGATACTGCGACAACGGAAGCATGATAAACATACAACAATTACCATATCACATAACATACACCTACGAAAAGGTACATAACATATTTTTCATCAGATTTGTCGAGAAAAGTGAGCAAAATTATTTATGGCTTTAGCCATCCAAGCATGTCTCACAGACGAACAGGCATTTATAATTCTTCCTGCTTAACCATCATAGATCATTTCACATTCACAAAATCTTCCCATACAAAGTTGCATAAGAAGCTGCTGTACAAGTTGGGTAGAGAATGATGGCGTACAAAAGAGCAGAGAACAGAAATGGCCAAGTAATATTTTGAAGGAGATTCGCAATTTAGCCATAAATCTCCATATTACATAATGTATCATCTACATAAGAGCCTTTACATTTTTAAAATCTCTTTAAATGTCACCTTGTCTTTCTCTTCCTCTTTGAAGTGTCATGTCCCGTACTCCTACACAGCATTCCTTTTCCCTACTTTCCATTTCCATTCCACTGTTCATACAGTATCACCAGTGGTTACAGTTACAAAAGTCGTAACAGCAGATTGCAAGATACATGGTAAGATTATCATTACCATGATGATCACCATCATCATCATCTACATTTATGTATATCCCTATCAAAAGTTCAAATCCCTTTCTTTTTCTTATGCTTTCACCCAGCGTGTGCGGTAAGTGTAGGCAAAACTGAACCCCATTTCTACATATTCTTCCTCCATGTTCAGCAGATAGCGGACAGCAGATAAGAGCCAACAACACAGCAGCTGGAAATTCACGTTTCATGTCGTATGTCATATGACCATGTAGTCGCCTGCTGAGATTCAGATCGAAACTCCAGCCGACCATCTGGAAGAAAAACACAAGGGAAAGTAGGGAAAATGGCAATAAATTCTGCTTCATTTTGCACTTTACTCTCGGCTATTTATTCCGTGGCAGCCTATCTCACTTGGGATTTCCTTGTGTGTGTGCGTATGTATATTTTAGCCACTGTACCGGAACCACCTACACTCACATTTTCCCATCTACTTGAAAATTTATGTAAAGATCCGTCAGTCAGTAGTGGCACGGGAAATGAGATGTGGGAACAAATAGCATCCGTCCATCTGTTTATTATTGTTGTCATTCCATCATCATCACTGTCATCTTTATCTCGTCATTTTCCATGTCATATTCCATAATCTCTCCTTCATACCAAAATCCTTCATTTTCATTTAACATCACGCCACTCTTCATCAACCTTATTGTTATTCTCATGATGAGCAACGTCCTACGCTCAATACTGCGGATTTGCCGGTGAAAAGAAAAAAAAAGTAATAATAATATTGGTAATGAATGCTGTAAACGGTTGAAAGGAAATTGCGGAAAGGAACATTTTTATCGGTCGAATCTTCAATTCCATATCTCAATAGACTATGATACGTAGTCCTTTAGGAAAGCTCAAAGTAAGAACTTGGACGGGTAAAATGTTTCCATAGGAAAATGATTTATGAAAATGTTTACAATGCAAAATATTTAATTTATGAGAAACCAAAGTGAATATAAACACGACAAGCTTACAAACTAAAAAGAAAGGGCAAACACGACATGTGCTCGAAGCAGTCTTAATAAGTACATATATCGTAGAAAAATAAGAGATTATTAAAGATTCTCTTTTTTTCTGCAGGGAATATTTATAAATTAACAATGTTTCGCTAAAAGCATTATTTTTGGATCTCTCGGAAGGAAGCCCATTACTCGTGTGGGTTACTTTTTTCCTGCTACTTTCAAAGCCCAATGATGCCTACTTTTTTCTCTTTTAGAAATGGATGTGTGGGTGAGTGAGTTTCCTTTAGGACGTCTTATTTCTTAAAAGTTTTCAAATTGTAACTACGCTGTTACAGTGAGTCCCTCAAGCAATACGCCACAATAAAAGGGTAGACCACTTCAAAAGAAGTTTCCATTTCCTATCTTGAAAATTTAGAGCTATATTTATTTTGCTCTTGTGTACAATTTCTGTTTTCTGGCTGAACAATAAAAAGTGTGAGTACCAACATGAAACTGGCAGTATACTAGCAGCAGTTCTTTTATTCTCAGGGTTGCTTGCCTGTATATTAATACGGCTTCTTTCTCTTTTCCAGCTAGCTAAAAGCAGAGGAAATTTAATCCAAGTTTTGTACCACATTGGGTTAAAAGAAGACTACGACAGCAAATGAAGTGGACTTGTTTCCAAGTTTGAGTAGGCGTCTTATCACCATCACGACCATCATAATAATTAAACGTCATTATAAGACAAGCAAACAAATCTCTCTTGCATCCACTTTCCCAAATGTATTCCCCACGGATTTATAATTCACTCATCATCACCATCAGCATTAGCATCACACTCTGAACCGACACTGTGCGACACTCTAATCCCCGACATGACAAGCATGACAAATATATTGAGGGGGATAACCCATTTATTGGAACGGCACTGAGGGAATTGTGCAAATTTCATTTATTGGATAATTGGATGGATATTGGATAGACAGATAGACAAATAATTTGTGATGATCCCATGGCAATTCACCAATCCTGAAAATCTATAAAATACGGCGAACAGCATGGCGATGATAACAAAAAAAATATTGAGAACGGGCAGACTAAACCAAACAAACCAGTACACAGCAGCATCAGTATCAGTACACTGGATTTTAAACACGCATTTCCTTTCTAGATAATCCATCAATCTCTTAACATTAAAGCATAGTATTTGACGTAGATAAGTGCATACATAATTCCACTGTTATTACTGTGGAGACCCAAATTGGACTAGACTAAACTAATAAAATTGGTTCTTGTTTTAGCAGACAATAACAACCAACAATAGCCCCAGTCAACTCTGATCTGTTTTTGCTGTGCTCAGTCCGTTTTTTTCTTGTTCCGCTCTAATAAGCACATTTTCTACTTTATTTACGACTCTGCTGAACTTTGCTATTTTGCATAGGTATGACTGCACAATAATGGACAACTCCCAATAAGATCTGCTTTTCGTTCAATTTTACCATTTGCAGTTTTGCATTTGTCTATGAGCACGCAGTCTAATCAACCATCAGCATCCAAACGGTTATAAATACATGAAATTAAATACAAAACAGTAATGCTGTTTGGGTTTTACGAATCACTATCCCTATAAGTGTCCGTCTCCTGGATGGAATGTTCAAAAGCGCAAGAGCAGTTTGATTTATGCTAGGTTAAAATTAACTTTCCCTATACAACGCCTATACGATGAGGATGACTGGTCGCTCCTACCGTGCTTCTACTACGAACACAATAATCAACTTCAAAAGACGCCAGAAAAGTTATTTTTACAAACAAAGTTTATTTACTTTCACCATTAGTCAATTATAGCTTTACAATTAGCAAAATACCATATCTAATTAGCAATTTTTAAGATAACTGGCACACTTGAAAAATTATTAGACTGAAAAACAAAAGTACAACAACTTTTTTCTCGTGAATTTTACCAACCACTAATACCAGAAGAATGCAATTTCCTCCTCTCTTCTCTTCATTTCACACGCAAGTCCGCTCCTGTCTCCCTCTCAAATTCCGTAGTAGACAGACCGTCGGCAGCATGCATCTTCTTCGGAGATTCCCCCGTCACACTTTGCCCCTTGCCTTCTAAATTCCCAACATTTCCGGCCCCCTGATTTGGACGCTTTCCAAGGATAGTGGCCAAATCACAACATCGTATCCCTGTTGGGCAGATCTTCGTCACCGCTCGCCGGTATGTAGTAGGAGTCTTGGTCCGGAACTTCCTTGTTGTCACCTCCACGACCCTGATAACGCCTCCACTTCCGGTAAAGACCTTTGTCACCAAAGCTTTAATCCATTCGTTTCTTGGCCGCTGATCATCTACCATGATGACGACATCCCCGACAGCTACAGGCTCCCTACTTATGTTCCACTTATTACGCTTCTGTAAGTCTGGCAGGACTTCCTTGCTCCAACGACTCCAAAACTGCTTGGCCAAATGCTGGGCCTTCTCCCATTGTTTCCCGAACTGTTCCTTTCCTTCCGTGATGTCCCCGTTTAGAGCCGCAGAGCTAGTTATACATGCTCGATTCGAGAGACTCCCAGACGCTACTCCAACTCCTCGAATAAAATGATTCGGAGTGATGGTTTCCGGGTCATTCAAATCGCTCGAAACATATGCTAGTGGTCTGGAATTGACCACATTCTCCACTGCTTTTAAGGCCGTAAGCAGAACTTGGTCTCGAGGGAATTTTTCCTTGATTACTTGATGAAGAGCTCGTTTCACCTGCTTCACCATCGCCTCCCAGGCACCTCCCATATGCGGAGAAGCTGGAGGAATGAAGTGCCAACACAGTCCATGGAATTTTACTCTTTTGGAAATCTCCTTTGCTGCTGCCTGAAAGTTTGTGCCATTGTCTGTGTACACATGGCTTGGCAATCCGCGAGCATCCACGAATCGGCTTATCCCCATTAACGTCTCGTACGCGGTCAGTCCATAAACAATTTCCAGGTGAACAGCCCGTGTCACCATACACGTGAAGAGTAGACCCCACCGCTTCTCGTGGTGTCGTCCAACCGTCACCTCCACTGGTCCAAACAGATCAGCGCCTGTGTAAGTAAATGGCGGCTTTTCACAGTCCACACGAAACTTGGGAAGGAGCCCCATTTCCGGAGGAATAGGTTTTGCTTTTTGTAAGCGACAACGTAAACATCGTGTCCAACTTCTTCGCACAGCATGCCGTCCGTCCGGAATCCAGTATTTCTGCCGCAGGTTGTTGAATACTGTATTCCTGCCACAGTGCATGTTTCTCTGGTGCTCCTGGTCGATGATCAAGTCCACAACATGATGACGTGGAGGAAGTAAGATTGGAGCGCTGCCTTCAACTGAGCTCATGAGTCTTCCGGTCATCCTAAGAATGTCGTCTTCGTCCATCACCATTTTCAATTTCCTTTGGGCTGCTCCAATTTTGCAGGCTTGGCTCTCCAACTGAACATGTCGGATGACAGTTTTTTCAGCATTTAACAAATTTTCGGCAGATAAAGGCGACTCCAATACTCCATCCTTCCGTTTCCAAGGACCGGGAAATTTCTTTGACGGTTGTCTGATTTTCTTGATCCAGTGGGCGGCTGCAATGGGTACCGCAGCTGTACTCCTTACTAGTTTATAGAAACTAGAAAATCGATTCACGTCTGGGATGATGTCGAAACGTTTACTTCTTTCATCTTCTTTGGAGGTGCCTTCGCTGCTTTCTTCGCCCACAGCCAAAGAACATGACCCAATCTCCGATGAATCCCTTTTTGGCCAGTGGTCTGAACTCTGCCGGAGGAACGCCGGCCCCCGTATCCAACGACTGTCGCTACTCAAGTCAGCTTTACCCCTTGAGCGTGTTCCCTCATCAGCAACATTTTCCGCAGTTCCAATCCACCTCCAGTCGCATGGGTTTGTGAGATTTTGGATCTTCCTCACTCGGTTGGCAACATATTCCTTAAAACGTGCTGACTCTGATGTAATCCAACTCAACACCGTCACGGAGTCGCTCCAAAACACGCAGGAATCCACTTTAATCCTCAAGTCCTTCATTATGGTATGTGCTAACTTGCTTCCAGTAAGAGCAGCACAGAGTTCCTGTCTGGGAATAGTGGACTTTTTAATGTTTGCCACGTGAGCCTTTGCAGCGACAAAGCGCACTTCCACTTTGTCTTCACATTGAATACGCAAATAGCTTATTCCACAAGTTGCTTCGGCAGAAGCGTCCACGAATGTGTGCAGTTGGATTGTTGATCTACCAAGATTTAAACTGTAGCATCTTGGAATCCGTAACTGCTCCAGTTCCGTCATTTGATTTAACCAAGGAATCCAACTAGAGTAAACGTCGTCAGTTATTGCGTCATCCCAGCCGACACCATCTTTCCATGTATTTTGAAACAAGATCATTCCCTTAATTTTGTAGTGAACCACGAATCCAAGAGGGTCGAACAATGACATTAGTAGGCTGCACATCTCTCGCTTTGTAGGTCTTCGTCCGGCTACTACTTCCGGTTTCACTTTGCTAAAGTTGATGCGGAAGGTGAAGCAGTCATCATTTGGGTCCCAATAAAGCCCAAGTACTCTCTCCGTGTGTCCTTCTTGAAAAAGTGGCTTGTTGCCAGACAATCGCAGCGATTCTGGGATGCTCTGCATCACCTCCAAGCTGTTTGAAATCCACTTCTTTATGATGAATCCCCCTCTGCCATTTATTCCTGTTATTTCTTTTCTCAGACGAATTGCGCCCTCGACCGTGTCACTTCCTGTCAGATTGTCATCCACATACATATCGTTAAGTATGGAGTTGACAGCTTCTGGATAATCATCAATAAATCTTTTGGCGTTCTTATCCTTGACAAAAATTGCGCTGGCTGGGGAAGAGGTGGCACCAAACAGCATAACCTGCATCTCGTAGATATCTGGGTCTCGTTTCATGTTTCCATCCCTCCAGAGAAACCTCTGAGCTGTTAAGTCTTCTTTTCGAATGAAGACACGGTGGAACATATCTTCAATGTCGCCACAAATGACAACTTGATGGCGACAGAAGTTCCATAATATTGCAGGGAGTGGGCGGATGAGATCGGGCCCGGTCAAAAGAAAGTAGTTTAAGCATTGTCCCTTTGAATCTGCAGCGCAATCAAACACAAGCCTAAACTTTCCCGGCTTGTTGGGGTTGACAACACCAAAGTGCGGAATGTACCACGTTCGTTCAGTGGTAGCCGCTGCTTCTCCCTCTGGTAACTTCCGGATGTATTTTTTATCCAAATACTCCTTTATCTTCTTTCTGTAAATTTCTGCGAATTCCGGGCTCTTTTCCATTCTTCTCTCTGTTTTGATGAGACGAGACAATGCTTCGTCATAAGTGTTATCTGGAAAGGGATCTTGATTTTTCCACAGAAGACCAGTCTCCCAGCGTCCACTTTCCAATTGCCTTGTTGTATTCTCCAGGATCTCAAGGGCTCGCTCATCCTGTCGCGACATTGTTAACGATTCACCATCTCGAACAGCGTAGTCGTTAAGCCTGAATGACTCAATTATCAGCTTGTCCAGCGTGTCGTCCGACACACCACCAACATGAAATCCAGATCCATGATGACTTGATTTTCCCAATTTCCCCACCATTATCCATCCCAATACAGTCCGCATTGCTACAGGTTGATCCGGTGAGGTGTATAGTAGATCTCGGTGCATTGCTAGGAACCCGTGATCACTTCCGATAATGATGTCAACAACAGCCTTAGAGAGGGAAGGGCCCTTGTACCTGCGCAAATGTGGCCATTTCAACTTTGCCTCGTCCACGTCGATAGAGTATGGTGCCACACCAATCTTGTCCACGGTCACCACGTCAGTTAGAGGATACATTTTTGCATTTTTGTATCGTCCAGAGATTTCCAGGTTCACCTTCTTGGACTCCTTGCATTTAACAATTTCTCCTGCCATAGTGCGGAATTTATACTCCAACGTAGGTCCTTGAAGGTCGAGCTCACTTGCAAGATTATTGCTGATAAGTGTGCGGCTAGCACCTGAATCAAGCATGGCGTAAACCACACGGATTCCGTCAGGCCCTTTTACTCTAACTGGAACGATTGGCAATGGTCCATCCGTGCCTTTGATAAGTGAAACTGCAACGCCGACTGACCCTTCTTCATCGCTCTTTGATTCCTCCTTGTTTTCTTTGGAGACCTTTTCCGCTTTTTTAAATCTTGTTTCCGGATGTAAAAGTCGATGATGGGTTCTTGTACATCCGTCTTTCCCACAAACGCGACTTTCAGGGCAGTCGTTTGCTGTGTGCTTATCTTTGAAGCAAGTGAAACAAACTCTTGCGGCTTTCACCAAGTTCCACCTTTCATCCAGGGATTTTTTCTTCAATTTCCAGCATGAATGTAGTCCATGTCCTTTTACGTTACAAGCTGGACATTTTCGAGTAGATTCCTCCTCCTCTCCACTGGCAGCATGAACAGAGCCAATATTCCTCCGTTGTGGACGCGACTGATTTCTTTCTTCATTCTTCGCTGCTGGAGCCGTTCCAACCGTTGGTTTCACCTGCAACATGGCGCATTGGACTTCCGTGTCTAACCAGTCAGCAAACTGTTGCAGATCTGTGTCGTTAATTCCGCTCAGTACACGATGCCTGTACCATGATGCTTTGAGACTCCCCGGCAGCTTATCCACGAGTTCATTCACCAATTGAATATTGAACATGTAAATTGGGCGATCGTATGAATGGATATTTGTAACGAGAGCCTGCACCATTGTTCCAAACTCCAAAATTGACTCGGGTTTATTCGTGTCTGGTCTTTGACACTTTCTCACTTTCTCGACCAGGTGCTCGATCACAAATTCTGATCGCCCAAACCGATTAGTTAAAGTCTTCCAAATTTCTTCCATGTTGCCTTCATTAGTCATTAGGTGCTCCACAGCGTCACGTGCTCGTCCTTTCAAGGCTCGTTGAAGTCGAGTCAGGTTTTCTGCATCATCAAAACCAAATTTATCTTGCGCTCTTTCATACGCAGATCTGAAAATTCCCCATTTGGCTGGATCTCCGTCGAATTCGGGGAGGAACTTGTCACCTCGACCACTCTGCATGAACTTTAATTGCTGCTGCATCAAGGTCATCAGCATTGTATCCTTGTCTGCTGGAACCTGAGTACTTACAATTTCACATTTCTGACGGGGTTGTCGTGCTGTTGATTGCCTTTGCTGGGAGATTGGACTTTTTTGACCGTCGTTTTCGGGTAATCCTGGGCCACTGATATTAACTGTAGGGCGGCACGAATTTGGAGGTTGATAAGGCACGTATCTTTGTTGCTCGTGTATCCACTTCTTCACGATAGGTAGTGAATCTTGTACTGACGCCACTTCTGCATTTCCAACTTCCTCCTCCTCCTCCTGCTCTGCCAACAGCACCTCCTTTCTTGCTTCAGCTTCTTCTTTCAGCATTTCCACGTCCGTTGTGTAATCTCTGTGTGCACGTGACAAGTTCTTTTCCAAACGTGATTTCTGGGCCAGTAGTTCCGCTTTCTCCGATTCTGACATAAGCGTCGTTAACTTTGAGGTCAGATCCTCCAATTGATCTTCGATGTTGGCTTTCCCACGTTGATATATGTGCCTGAGTTGCACGAGATCTTCATTTAATTTCGCCTCCAGTTTGCGGATCCTAGAGTTGATGCTCTGGGTTGTACTGGTGGACTCAGCATATCCGGATTTTCTTTTGCTGGAGGTCCTGGCGTTAAGCTCCTCCTCCATTTCGTTCAGAATTCTAAGCTCTTCTTCGATCACCTTTTGAGCGTTTTGGTATTCAGCATGTGCAGCTTCCAGTTTTTTCTGTTGTTCTTCATTGACTGAATTTGCTGGCCTTCCAACAAAAGGGCGGATGATATCTGCAGCTTGCTCCCTCAGCCGATTAGTTATTTCAATTAACTCCCTTTTTTCGTTGATACCTTCCTTCAATTCGTCCACAGTCCATGGTTTTGCTGCCATTTTTCTCTGCTTCTTGAGATTTCGAACAGACGCCAGAGAGTGTCCCGGGTTTCGGCACGCTGTTTGGGTTTTACGAATCACTATCCCTATAAGTGTCCGTCTCCTGGATGGAATGTTCAAAAGCGCAAGAGCAGTTTGATTTATGCTAGGTTAAAATTAACTTTCCCTATACAACGCCTATACGATGAGGATGACTGGTCGCTCCTACCGTGCTTCTACTACGAACACAATAATCAACTTCAAAAGACGCCAGAAAAGTTATTTTTACAAACAAAGTTTATTTACTTTCACCATTAGTCAATTATAGCTTTACAATTAGCAAAATACCATATCTAATTAGCAATTTTTAAGATAACTGGCACACTTGAAAAATTATTAGACTGAAAAACAAAAGTACAACAACTTTTTTCTCGTGAATTTTACCAACCACTAATACCAGAAGAATGCAATTTCCTCCTCTCTTCTCTTCATTTCACACGCAAGTCCGCTCCTGTCTCCCTCTCAAATTCCGTAGTAGACAGACCGTCGGCAGCATGCATCTTCTTCGGAGATTCCCCCGTCACACTTTGCCCCTTGCCTTCTAAATTCCCAACAAATGCCTCTTCGCATTTGTTGGCCATTCGTAAAACGATAATAAATATGATTTTTATTATTGCGCACAAGTACCAAAATATTTACAATTACAGCCCATGATTTAGTTATGCTACTAAAAATCTGTCTGATTTAGTCATGTCTGCTTCCTAATTGCTAAAAATTAAACTTGAGTAAAATGCAACGCGACGAGGTGCAACGGCAGGAAGCGATATTTACAGCCGTTGATGATGAGAGGATAATATTTTGATTAGATAGGGGCATACGTCATCATGAGTCATAATCAAAATGAGACTATAATGAATCCAATTGGCCTGGTTCAGTTATTCTCTGGTTCAATATCAGAATTCACACAGGCCATCATGTAGTATTCCACCACCGTAATTTCATCAAACGCAGCGACAGATTACATGTTGAATCATAAAATTCTCCGAAATTTTTTGGCAATGGTAATGAGAATGCCAAATGCTGAGCCGGAAGTGCGTCTATAGAATACTGTATACATTATTCCAGTTCAGTGCCTAAAGCTCCAATCTGAAATGATGACAGATGGACAGTGGGCACCGTGTATATGCTTTTGTACTTTTTTATCTCTAAATTCTCCCATGATATCAACAAAGACCTGTAACTAGTACAATATATACTTACTACTACTACACATAAAGTTCAATTATGTTCTTGCTGACTGGACTGAGAGTGCTATAAAAATGTATACGCGCATGAAAACCGCCTATCTTTGTCTGATGTGGCATTGAAACTTCCGTCAAGAATCAAAATGGCATCTAAAAAAACTAACCATTTGGGAATAGAGGTTCGCCCTTTTCGCCAACAATAAACACAATGGAATGTACTGCAGTGTAAGAGCTCAGTACAGTGAAAAATTCTGAGAGCAGTAAAAACCGCTACCACCACATCCAAACAAAAAGAATGAATGAAATAAAAGAGAACGGATTTTCATGTTCAAGTCTACATATTTCACGAATTGTCCATAACTTTTTTAGGGGATAGTAAAGAGGAAAAAATGGATTTCTGTGAAAACTATGCAAGCCAAACCACAGCCTGATTACTATTACATGTACGACTTTTTTGAGTGACAAGAGAGAAAAACCAATTCTACATCGTACTACCAAGCAAACTCGAAGTTAATTTTTTCTTCGCTGTTTTGCGTGCATTGCACATAACAATTTCGTGATTGATGTAGTAAAAGAATATTAAAAACTACACATGTATGTGCCAATGTGCCATGCATTTTGAATAACATACGAAATAGTTTTTTGCAATATCCAACGCAAACACCCAAATCAACAGCCAAAAAAAACATTGCTCGACTGAGAGATTCTGTTATTTTGCTTGTTTTTTTTGTTATCTTGTATCGAGGTATCTCCACTTTCATGCAACAATCGAGTAAAGTACAGTAAAGGGAACTGGATTTAATTCAAAAACGTTAGCAGGAATAAAAAAATCCATTTATCAATTTTACAATTATTAGACTTGCTAGCTCTAACAATAAACCGCACCCTTTCAACTTACTTTGCACTGTCATCATCACCTCATATATCACACTGTTGCTTACGATAACGACAACACTTGCTAGTTGCTACCGACCGACCGCAACCTTCTCCTATCGCAAGACTGACTAGAATGGCGAACAACCGTGTTGAAACATTTTTTTTATCTCTATCACACATTTCAAACAGCAGTTTATTTTATAGCTCATTAGTATCCAACAGTCAAACAAATCAAATCAAACCTAATTGAAAAATGTAATGCAATGTCCACGCTCCCGTTTTGAATTGATTGAATCCAACAAAACATCAAATCTTGCCAATAATCTATGTGTAAAACAACGGACCGACTCACTATTTCATTAATTCAAACGAGAATAAAACACGTAATAAAAAGGAGTTGTTGGCTGCTGCGGCTACCCCAATTACGATATAAAAAGTGTTATCTCATTCCTCGGCATGGTCAATGTTGGGTGTTGGGTGGTGCGACATAATGCCATAAACGGTGCAATTTATATAATTTACAGTTAATACGACTTTTTACGGTTGCAGAAGCACGGCCAATTTTTCTCCGTGAACCCTTTTATAGAGCAATAAAGCCAAATACCGGAATCAGCCTAAATAGAAAAGCCCTGACCATGATGCCTATATTTCTTTTGTGATATAGCAATAGTGAATATATTTTTGGCGCATAGCACAGCTCTAGCCGTGCATTATTACTGCTGGATTATAATAATATAATAAAATGTAAATTATGAACCTTCAAATTTATAGTTAGTGTTATTGTTTGTCTTGAAACGCAAGGTGACACGACAATTGTATAGTCTTTCCTCTTTTTTTGTTTTCAAAAGAACCGCAGCATTGGAGGCTAAGGCGAAGGTCATAAAGGATTTAAATATTATGCTAGTTGAAATTCCAATGAACGAAACAACAACTAATTAAAAAATAAAATTCTCGTCATCTCAAGTTTTACACTGGGCTTAAATAATATAATTAACATGTATTACGATATCCTTTAATTAAATTGTATATATATTTAAGTATCTTTCCGCAGCAAGTAATCCATCGCATGTATTTTTACCTTCAATTAACTCCATCAAGCGCATATCCTGCATTTTTGAAGAAGAATGAAAATGAGATATTTTTAGTATGGAATTGTTAAAATAATGATGAAGACGAAAAAAGGACACCGCATGCGCGTTGTGAAATTTTTCGTTCTATTTATTCATTCATTAATTTTTTAGGTAATGTTTGGATGGTCTCGTTTCTGTACTGCATACACAGTGCAGTTTCTGGTTACAACGTCTGCAGTGATGATTTTCTTTTCATTTTTAGTTTGTATCGTTTCAAGTGGCTAGCAGGGTGGAAGTAGCTGGTCTGGTATGTATGGTGGTACCACTGGCGTCATAAGAATAGGTAGCAGTACAAACTGCCGACATTATGACTTTTTCTTTTTTGGCAGAGAGATGTAAAAAATTGATAATAAAAAAGGAAGGAAGGAAGCTGAACCGAAGACTATGATGGCGGCAGCGAAGAAAAAGGAATATAAAAAATAAAATGGCACAACTTAATTGTAACGCAGTAGAGTAGTCGAAGCGACAGTAAGTAACGTGCTTCAAATGCCTGTGCTACAAAATATAGTAGTGAACTATATCGAAAATCAAAATATAGAAAAGTCAATAGTAACTATTAGTAACCAGTAACCACGCGACGCGTAAAGTTGGAAACAACATTGGAGAGGCAGAACTAGAACCGACAAATTCGTAATATAAAGTAGCTTTCGCCACTTATCAATGATAACATAACAGCCATCACGATCATTCATGATTGTTTTTAGATGAGTGTCTCTTCGAAAACATCAAAAGATGTACGACAAGTATAGATGTATGTACATATGTATAGGTAACATATGGCATTTTGCCACACAGATAGGAGACAAGGAGATCAAAGAATCAGAAAGCAGAACGAAGTAGTTGCTAAAACAAAAACTGCAATGATAACAAGATGTATTCTGCGACAATAATCGTTAGCACTACAGTTAGATTGCTAGCAGCAATGATGTACGTGTACACTGAACAGTAAACTGTTGTGTGCTAAATCTTTTTTGAGAGGAGAAAAAAAATTATTATTAGCAAAATGAAAACATGTCATTTGAGTAAGTTGTGCTAGTAAAAAGGTACCTAAAGAAAATAACGTTCTTTGATTCTTGTTCATAATTTTATGCATTTCAGCACAGTGAGCTGCGTATCAGACCGTAAATATTGATTATTGAAGTGTATTTTTAAATTACAAATTTATTATTGGGGAGCAGGAGGAGATGCAGACCACTGACTACTTCCTTTTTCCCTTGTCCTGCATTGCATTTGATGTATGAATGGTAAGCAGGAATTCCGAATTTCAAATGAATAATTTTTAAAAGTACAAGTATTGGTCAATGAAGAATTTACGAATGACTATTTCTGCCAAATAAAAGTTAACAATGCGACGACTGTCGATTGTTGTTAATCTTAATAGACAGTTTTGTTACTGGTGTGATGTGGGAAGTGCGAACAACTTTAAGTGGCTGTTGTGAATGTTAAAATGGGAGGTCACCGATTTGGCCATTAACAATATAATTACTATAATATTTCATGTGCATACTACATACGTTAATTACGACAACCATTTTCAAATTAAATGTCAGCAGAGGGTGGTGGAAATGCTGTACATTGCCAAATGCTCAACTCAACTTCTTATACGACTGGTTAATACGAGGACGTAGGATATCTCGCTATCCTCAAATTGAAAGAAAAACTTTCAAAAGTCAGCGAATTGTACACATAGAAGTGGTCTTTTCTTTCGTATGGCATTTTAAAGACATGAAAATGAATAGTCCATGTAAGGTGCATGGTCATTCGTCAAAATAATATACTCTCCCGCATCACTCTACCATTTCAAGAAAATTTTGCTGTCTAAGCAACCAAAAAAGTATATTTCGCACAGCATAAACTAGGTATATAATTTTCCGTACCAGTCTGCTCTTTTGCTGATGTGCATGCATTATTTAGGAAATTCTTTTAATTGATGTAAATTCTTGCAGCTGCAAAAAGCGTGGGAAGTGAAGTAGTTTTGAGTAAGATTACTCTTTTACACATTACTTGCATTTTGCATTTGCAACCCTTCCTGCCATCCAGGCAACCGGTATTAACTGGTAAAATGGTTTTAACATCAAATATCCATCATCCAAACACAATATACCATGTCATCAGTGCAAAAAAAGCAAAACTGGAGAACACTGAATATAAATGAAGGATTAAATGTTTGATTGTGACTAGACTTATTTCCAATTGTGCAACTTTTTTCTCATTTTTCCAATTGAGACTAAAGTATAATTCACTTATTCTGCATTTTGTGATTATGCTGAAAGCGATGTATGTATGCATGAATTTTTTCCTCAAGTATTATTGTCAGTGGTTACTCAACTTTTCTTGGAAAGTGTTCAATTATCCTCAGCCTGACTGATAAATCCACTTGCGCAACAATTAAATATTTTCTCCGGGGAAATTGTACCTATTTCATGGAAAACACATACCACTATTGACTCAACACAGATCATTGATATTTTCTCAAGCATAATAAGTTTGCAAGTTTAATTTCTACCTGTCATCTGTTGAAAACGAAAGCCAAAAAGCGTAGGAATGACCTCAAGTTGATTTTTTTTGTTAAAAATTAAAAACGTGTTCAACATGCGATGGATTAATGATTCTGTTGTGATCATTACTTCACAGTATTAGCAAGTATGAAAAATGAAATTTCAAGTAGAACAATGATTGTAATAATATCCATTTAACAGGTAAAAAAAGTTAAACGCTCGCTCGTCCATCTCAATTATCATCAAATCTCATTACATTTTCAGTTGATTCAATTATCCTCTTCCTTTCCATCTTGTCTCGTTGCAAATTGGAACAAGCACAGCGAAACGTAATAATTTTAGCAATTTTGAAAATTTGTATCCTCATCATCTCAATTTATATCTTAACGCGTGTCATCCGTTGTCTCATTTCTTGACCATTATTCTGTCGCCACTACTGACTGCTGACAGCACATAAACATAGGTATAATATGATATGACTATATTTTGTAAGATGGCTGATTTTTATTACGAGTTTCACGTTACGAATGAATTACACAGACAAACATTTATGGCGTTGATAATGATGGGGATGATGATCTTTTATTTGGCGGAATGAATGCGAATGGGGAGATGATTTACTGTACAAGTTGTTGGTTCAGACATTTATCATTACGATGATGATGACGGACAAATTAAAGATGGTTTTCTGATTCAGCTGCTTTTCAAAGCAAAAACTCTTTCTTAAATCGTTTTTTTTCTTCGTTACGACGAAAATGAGCAAATATTATTATTTCTAGGTCTGATAGACCAACTTGTATTATTATTACTCACGTCACAACGAACGAAGAATAAAGAAGATGCGCAGTGAGCAGTGTGTACATATTCTACAAAAAAATTGCATAACAGCAGCAGTTAGTTTGTACGTTTTAACTAATCATCTTAACATGTGATGATGATAAGCGTGAAAAGGAGCATAATGTATTTAGGTATTACCCCTGTCATTGCGCAATTCAAACATAACGCATTCCTAGCCTAAACGCCTACACCTGACATCACTCTATTTGTAGCAATATGTTATATACACAGGTTTAAGGTACGTACACATTTACATCTTCTTCATCTTTTCAATTCATTCACTCATTTACTTGATTCAAAATATATTTTTCTTGTAGTACTTTTACAATTCAATACTCAAACTCTTCTTGTGTTGCTTATGGTGATGATAATACAAACTTTTACATCTTGTCTTTCAAAAGACTTGTCAATCGTTTTTTTTTCTTCTTCTCTGTCATATTCGTCCTTCAGCTAAAAATCAGAATGGTGTTTTATCATCGGGGAACACGAACAAGATAAATGGCAAGATTATGTACAAACATAAATTAAAACAAACAAACTTGCAAATATTTATGATTTTTGATGAGCAAAGAGCCACATGATGATGATGTAGCTTAATTGGCAATATGTCAATAAGGAAAATTGTAAAGTTTAAACACGGCACTAAAAGCATTTCCTAATTGCGCTAAATGGCATATAAAAAGTAGTAATAATCTTTGAATGTTTAAATTGCATATGAACCGAATGTTTCATAGACAAATAAAGGCAGACACCTTATGAGAACTAACAAACCCAAGTTTGTTTATTAAACTGCATTGTCAACTGCATTGCATCTGACATTTTGTGACTTTGCTCGTGATGATGCTATTAAAAATTGTAAAAGAGCATGGGTACATGAATGCAACAATGCAAATCATTGCATTGCTCAACAACCGTTCTCTGTTGGCTAAGCGCAAACAGATTTTAAACAAGTCTCAAGAAGATGCGGTGTTCTACACAGTTCACCTTAATTATTGCATTGTACCGTGGACAGTCGTGTGCAATGGGTGCAGTAAGTAGCAAACAGTCCTCAGTCTGAGTACATCTCTATCATCTATGACAGCCATGTCATCACACAAAAATTGCAATTAGAAAGTGAATGTTAAAAACCATCATCGTTATCATCACCTTATTATTTTGTTGATGTTTTTGAAATAGTTTGTTGGCTTCTGTGCGGGCACATGGTAATTCTAAAACCTGTATCACAAAAAGTGTCAATGCTCTTTATGCAAACGAAGAAGTTTTATAAAAGGTATCACAATGCAATTTTGAAAATTGTGTGCCCATTGCCCTACTAAAAATTTATAATTTATAAGTTATTTGTCATGGCGAGTCGCAACCATATCTTTGTTTTGTCTATAACAACTAGTGCATACCACTTGTTACTTGTAGTAACCAGCACTTTAATAAGTTTTTATGTTTTGTCAAAATGTAAACATTATTTACCTAGGTACATTTTTTGTAGAGATAAAAATACAAGAAAGTTTCGATTTCAATTCAAGTTTAGCCTGTCCTTCTGCGATCCCTTCTTAAAAATAGCATAAATGAATTGCTACACCACTGATTTCAATGCTGAACCATGTCCACAGGTACATTTTAACCATCATCATCGTATTGTGACAAAAATGTTTATTATCGTTGGCAATACCAGAACACACACCAATAATACATTCATAAAGATAAGCGACGAAAAAAGGTAATGAAACGGAACATATTATATATTATGGCCTACTTTTCCTTATCCTTCCTTCTTTCTTTAAACATGAGATGCATAAAACTCGATTGCAATTGATTTGCTAGACATCAGGTATGGTGCATACATCAGCAATGATATACAACTCCAAAGCGAGGTTATTCCTAGAATCCTGAAGAAACAGGTATATGTAAACAGTAAATCATAAATGGATGTGCAGTATTGGTAGGCTGATTACACAAGCCCAAAATTCAAAGAAATGATAAAGGTCCAGAGAAAAGGTCACCAATTATCGTGACTTTGTCAGCAATTCAGAAGCAGTCGCTCAACCAGCAACTTCAAGGTTAAGTCAGTTTGGATGAGATGCTGCGGTGCACTTTGGTGAAGCTTCTTGAAAGATGAGTATAATTTTGATTGCGATGATTGTTGAAAACAACAACAGCCACTGCTTCTTCTGATGATGGGATGATGACAGGATGACAAATAACATCACAACGTAAAGTACTTAAGTAAATACAATGTCAAACTGTTACTATGTAGCAGAGACAGAAACATGATCAGTACCACTGATAGTTACTATAAATATCCACCACCGACAATGCTCTCATCATCCCTTGTGTTTGTTTGTCACAAGCACCTTTATCGTCGTCGGTTGCCCTTCCTGACGTGCAATATGTAAATCTGTTGTTCCCCATAAGAGGATTTTGAGAAGAACAAAGAAGACAATAAATACATAATCCATATGCATAATATATTGTAACTTTTGAAGGTATCTTCATCAACAATGAGTGCATTTTCATTCTTTTTCTTACTTCTTGTGCTTTCCTAGCAAAATAATATGAGAATGCATAATAATTCTCCCATTGTTCACCAAGCAGAAATTCATAAAATTGTTG
The DNA here is from genome assembly GCA_004115045.4 of Sinella curviseta. Classification (NCBI taxonomy): domain Eukaryota; kingdom Metazoa; phylum Arthropoda; class Collembola; order Entomobryomorpha; family Entomobryidae; genus Sinella; species Sinella curviseta. The sequence continues at coordinate 39,165,716 of CM023201.3, forward strand.
TGTTGTTGTTTGCGGTGTGGTGTTTTTATTGTGGGATGTAATACCTATATCGGTAGATAGATATACAGTGACAGTGCACTATGGAGTTGAGTGTCCTTCAACAAAAATCGTTTTTCAGCCGTAAGCATCAATATCAACCTTGGGACCTTCATCGTCAACAGTCAACATGATCGTCACATTTCTATTCTATACTGCTCCTGATGCTGCTCATGGGATAATTTTAACTTTTAACCTGATCAGTATTAGTATACGCAAACAAATACATACCTAGTATAGTAGTGCATGTGTATGTATATACTTAAAATAAACGGAAAAATTTAAATACTTGTTTTCAGGAGGCAAGTAAGCCATCAAGCAGCACATTTTCATTTTTTACTGGAATTGTTGTCCAAAATTATTTTGTAAACTTGAAAAAGTAGAATGAGTTTTCTGATTTAGCAGGACATGAAGCTTTGAAATTGCTCAATGATGAGCAAAAAACAGAGATAAACTACTACCGAGTAGTAGTAACTTGTAACCAGTTTACACAAACTGCACACATTATGTATGTATGTTATGTATGTAGGTAACGATTTTTTGCGTAAAAAATATTTGGATTGGAATTTATGGTACTTTTTTAAACTAAAGTTTTGGCAGGGGAATAATAGGATTTTGCATGATATGTAGTGGTGGTGATGATGATGAATGATAGAAGAAGGAACGCGTACAGACAGATTATACATTCTCAACATTGCATAATAATACGCATACCAGCCCGAGCAGCAGATAAAGATAATAGGAGTTGATGATAATAATGACGACGATTAAACAATGAATTTTCAAGGAAAAATGTTACATAAAATATTGCTGCTATTACATGCTATCATTATCGTGCATTCCCGAGCACACCGTCTTGTGCTATACCGTATCCCAAAGCAATATTAAACTCATTAAATGGCAAAAGAAGAAGCAAAAGGATGGAAAACTCTGCTCTCTGGCAAAGTGGCAAGGGAGCAATTTCTTGTTTCGCAGTCGCTGTGTGTGTGCATTTCTTGTATTTCTTCACACACAGGTTAAATCAGACGTACTAGTGCAATGGTGGTGGTGGTGGAGCATGATGGGAAAATTAATTACAAATGAGACTATGGGAAGTGAACTACACACATGAACTATGGCGAATAACGCACGAACAAACATGAAAAGGAAAAGATATTGTGCCTATGACGGCAATTTGCTCCCATTTTCGCATTGCTTATCTCGTGTGTGTGGCGTTCACGTAACTATTTATATTAAAAAAAAGTAGGCTTTACTCCCAGAGATTTTTATAGACAATAAATGTAATTATCGCAGAAAAAGTAGCACAATGTTAAGTGCTGTTGCAGGGCAGTTTGATATCATTTGCAATGTTATACTATGTTTATTTGCATAATCGGAAACATAAATACTGGCGACTGGCTAGGCAGTTCTTATGAGGAATCTTCATTGAAGATCCATCGCTTACATGCAACGTCTTGAGTCTGTGTCTCTGCTTACCTGTCCAGTATTAACGAATCCGTGCGTGGATGCAATTTCATTGGCTCTTTGTTCTCCGGCAGGAACATGAACTGCGAAATGGTTAGAGTAAATGTTAGCCGTTCTGGGGCCAGACGTCGATGATGATGATGATGATAATGACGACGAAGATGACGATGGGATATTAATAATGTTATTATTGTCTGTTGCAAAACTATTTTTTACACTATCATCACTATTACAATTAGCGCTACATACTAGGTTCACTAGCACGATAACAAATATCACAAGTATACTACTACCACTACTGCTCATCCATTTCTTTTTCTGCTTCTCAGCATTTCTAACGGAATAGGAAAGAGCGTCCGAATAATTTTTGGTATCTTCTCCCTCTCCTCCTAGATCTCCACCCCCGCCTCCCTCAATGCCACCTCCATCTGCTTTTCTTCGGGTTCGCCTTCTCGGTCTTGTGCTGACGTAATCTGTTTGTGGTGGTGAGAAGGAGGCACTGGTCACAGTGGAGAAAACTGAAGATGCTGCAGCGTAAGCCATTGGACTTTCGACTGGTCGCAGATGCTGATGAAATTCTTGCAAATTATCTAATGACGCTGCAGATGATGACGACGCTTGCTCTTCGGGTGACCTTGTCTTTTCCCATTTGCGGCCATTCTGATTCGGCCATTGTGAAGATTCTTCATTAAGCATTGCAGATTGTAATGAGATTAATTACTTTGATTATATGATGTGATGATAGGAGTTGGGCGATTACCAGAGTCCCAATTAGTGCAAGGTGTATTTAATTGACAATTATAATTTTTATGGGACGTGTTCTCCCTAATTGCAATTTGTCTCACTCGCTGCTAAACTCTCGACCAATTATTTTGATTAAACCATGTTTGCATTTCCGGTAACGTGATCGTGTTGCTTGTAATGTCATTTTTCAATAATACATTTCGTCGACATCTGCACAAGTTTTCATTGTGACGTGTATTTACTTTCATTCATTCTTACAATTACTCTTCTTTTTTATTTATTTTGCTATGCTTCCTATTCCTCATTGTTTGCAGATTGTTTAGCCGAAAAAAAGTCAGACAAAAAATATTATGTATTTACTTTTTTCTTTGTTGACGGCGGTCATTGAAAAATCAGCACAGTCAAGTAGCACAATGGCTCATAATAATTACTTTATAAAGCATAATTGTCTTGTTATTTTTTCCAACTCATTTTTTTACTTCACAATTGCCTTTTGTTATATAGCAAGAAAGCACATCTGTCAAACTTTCCAATCATTCGTCATCATCATTACATCGTCCTTCTGTGTAATTCACTTTTCACTTTTTAAATCTGATGATGATTGTGATGTTTCGTTGACATGATGATGTTGCCTGATACTAATACTCTGTTTATCTTTCATTTTTTCTTGCTCTGGTAAAGTAAATTGGCGAATTACAAAGGAATATATGGACTAAATTGAATCAAGTCAAACAAAAAATATTTAAAGCCTGACAGATGGGTGCTGATGTTGCTTCTGCATCATTATATTTTTTAAAGCTCCAAGTTAATCACGGATCACTGATCACTGGCAAAAAAAGTTTCACTTGCTGTGCTGTGGCAACAGCAATAATGGTTCATTCTCACGCAATAATTGACTGAAAAAACGTCTAAAATCTCTGACAACAAATTTTTATATTTTTTGTCACAAAAAGTAGAAAGGAACAGACAGCTATATATCCCATATAATCTATATGCCTACAAGCTTTAATCTGTTTAAACCACTTTTCATTTCATTTTTCTTTTCAAAGTTTCAAATATTATGGTTTTATATACCTAGTTATTTGAGTAAATCGTTTAAAATTGCAATCTAAATCTCAAAGAGTCAGTCACACAGTCAATGATTCTCTCAGGCAGTGCAGCCCAGCGTAGCATTTTTACTGCATATAGAAGAGCATAACGAAACTAGAGAAGCCGATATTGCCATTGTTACAATCACGTCGTCATGGCGTCTTTTTTTTCAAGACGTTTTTTAAGTAAAAAAAGTTTCTTTTTCTTCGTTCTTTCTTCTCTATCTAAAAAAGGTGACTCACTCACACCGACGCAACGTGGCAGGTAGTCATATTCGCACAATAATGATGATCATCACCGCCAAATAAAAGTGAGCCAAGTGTGAAAATGATGACTTTTTACACTTCACACTCAATTGTTTCTCTCTCAGGAGGATGATGATGCCAAAACATTATGATCTTTCCATTATGGTTGCACTTTGTTGCAGAAGGATTGTTTTCTCAGCAGACAATGTTGGAAATCCCTTTCCATAAAAACGCAGTAATAAAAGAACCTTCACACTTTTGTCCTTTTTCTAGCGTCCTGTTGTCACAATCGCTTACGTAATTAACAGCGACGAATGAATCAGCCATTAGCTGTCAAAAATTCCATAGATCACACAGCAGCGTTCTCTGCTCCTCAAATTAGAGTGGGTATTCTGCATGCAATGTGCAAAGTAACACACACGACGACGAGACAAAGACGACTGAGCTGGAGATCCGGTATCTCAGCAAGTCATACTCAAAATGTTGAATAGTGGATTTTCTGCCTATCCCTATTGTATCGATCCTGTTAAGTCAGAGAGGATAAGTTGAGGTGTTCTGGTAAAGGTGGTGGTGGTGGTGGGTGGAGGTGGAGCAATCTGTACTCCCGGACAAGTGGTCAGCTGAGCTCATATGCTCGTCTTCTTTCACAGGGACTTACATCATCATCCTAATGAAGTTTTATATAAAAAAAGTCATAAAATTTCATTAATATTTTTTTTATTTTTCAATTTTTGCGAATAAATGCGTTCATAATGCTAGGTTTGGATAGCCTTATTTTTCCCTGACTGCCGTTGACCTGGATGCTCCCGTCATCATCAACATAATTATTATCATTGCTTTTTATATGTGTACCTATTATAAATGTTGTCATGTAATCGAAGGAGTGCAATGGCAATGCATATAATAATCGCATTAAAACTTTTGAAGTGCAGGCAACCTACATACATTATTTAACAGGCTCACCTCACTACAAACATGATTATCATTCTCGTTATCGCCACAACAACGCAGTCCAAATAATTATCAAGTATGTACTCCGCTCGCTAAATGCACCTCAACTCGTAGTAATTCGCATATTAAAAGGACCACTTCATTTCATTCATTCATTCATTCGTTTACAGAAAAAAAGCATTCACTCAATTCAACAATCCCTTTTTAAATTGCACTGACTGCTGAATAGCAAAACTGCCTGTATTTATGTATTGAGGATTTCATTGCAGAGGAGTATAATAATAATATTGTGCTGCTCCTATGCGATTTGTGTCCTAGTCCTATCTGAAATCTGAATGAATGCGATAAGATACTAAAACTAAACAATCCATTTTTCATCAGTCAACAACAAGTTGCCTTGCAACAAACAAGAAAGAGACTGGCTACTACCTCTCTTCTGCAAAATAAATGTACATACTCTCCACTCCACAGCAAACAATTCAAAACTATAAAATTTTTGTACTATAGCCAGTTAGTAGTAACCTAGAGAGAGAAAAAAATTGACCATGCTAATGTAGTTAGCAGAAGCGCTATATCCACATTCCACATTAAAGGTTCTGCTGCACAGAACCGCGCATGGATGCCAACAATATAATATCAATATTTGTATGCTATTGGTAATTTTGCAAAGTAAACTGCTAAAAAGTATGGTTCTTTACTGGTCCTACCACCATCCCATCATCATCACAATTACAATCATCATCGCCATTTATTTTACCACCATTTAGCCTTCTCCTATCCCTCTCTCTCTCTCTCTCTCTCCAAACAATGCAACAATATAATATACAAAAGAGAGGATGATAACGTAATACACTTGAAATTTTTTGAACAACTTGACTACTTGTCTGCTTCAACGAAACGAACCACTTTTTTTCTTATATTCGTCATCCTATCATCGTCATTAACATTATATTCACTACTACTACAAGCATACAATACCCCAACCTATAACCGAGATTCCTATTTGTAAAGTAAATAGACAAAGGATTCTTCTAAAGCTACTCAAACTTAATCCTTTTTCGTTTATTGTTTTATTCTGCTTGTTGTTGAGCGGAGTGTATGTATACAAACAACATAATATAAGCGTGCATTGTTGTTATATGCTCATTTTGGTGGCGGCGATGGTGGTGGCACAAAATACAAGGTTCCTATTATTCTTCACTTTGATTGAAATAAAAACTGACTGGTTATTATTTCGTTGTTGCACTGCTTTAGTTACTAGTAGCAGGGGCATGCCTAGTAAGAGAGGTGTGCTTTGATTTTGTTTGGTCTTTTAGGGAGATGACGGGCGACAGCGCTGACTGAGCTAGATGACACATTATAATTGCAATTCGTTTGTAGTTTTTTAAATGCATGAGCGAGTTAAAGTCTAATATGACGCCTTAAGGCTCCTTCCACCATCACCATGTTGCCACGACGACAAAGTTATCAAATAATCATGATGACGACGATGATGATAATGATGATGATCAAGGAATGCAGGTATTTTCAGTAACTGCGTGTGTGTGAGAGAGAATGTCGTATATACCTACATTTAATATAATGCATCATTACTGTAACTGATCACGTTTACAGCTCTGTTTCTACTCTAGAAAGAAGGACGTCTATCTCCTCTTGTTCTATTGTGGAGTAATTTTTGGGTGGTGTCGGCTGGCAATGTATTATTTCCATTGGTCATTCATGAAAAGCAGTATTTTATAGATTTACTTCGCTCTGGTGAATACCAATCATGACCATTTGTTTCGTTTGCTTGCAAAATAGTTGTTTCGGGTGTTTTATTAAAACTTACTTTGACTTGAGAGATGTTTTAGATTTGTTTGAGTTAATTATAGCGACAGCAGCAGGAGTGCAAAAAAGCGTAACAGAAAATTGCACTTTTCCTTTCCTTTTTTGTACTTTGTCACGTTGCCGTTGTTTGCTGTCCTGCACCTCCCCACACAAAAAATAAAACTTTTAACTCTATACACTTTTCCTATTTAGTTTACTAAATTATTAGAGACATGACCAGAAAATAGAGTGGAAGAGTGAGTGAATGACACAGAAATTGAAAAAAAGCACACTGCAAAAAAAAATGTTGCTGGTTTTGACGATGATGCTGTGCTGATAGTTGGTATTTGTTCGTGACGGATTATAATGAGGTTGGTTGTTGGTTTGGTTTTTTGATAGTGGTATTGTGTTCGACTGGGTGATGCTGATGATGAGTGTACATTTCACACCACATCACATCTTCATTCAATCACATTCGCAGAGTAATGTAATAAAACTTTTTTAAAACTTTGGGACAAAAAATTGCCAATGATTATGATGATGATGGTTAAGTAAAAAAATATTACACACTGACTTTATTTTATTATTATTACTAGGGAAGGGAAACTGAAACTCGATATAGCTTAAGCCAGCTTACTTTTCAGAGAGCAGCCTTTTAAATAAAGCCACAATTTTGCTGCAAAATTGCCACTGCAACTTGAGCTGCAAAAATAAATTAAAGTTTTGTTACTGCTCCACTGTTGCTTGCTCCCTATGCCTCCATCACGATCACTCGACTTTTGGGTCCGTGATGTGTAGAGGTTGCTGGTATGTCTTTCCTTTCTGGCTGAGAGACTGCAACAAACTAATGTAAAACTTTGCTCTCTGCTTGTATACCTAGTAAGTAAGGTAAGTATATTATACCAAGCAGTGGCAGTTTAGTAGCGTGTTTGTCAAGTATTTTGGTGTGTAAATTGTAAGATGTACAGACATCATCACAGAGAGAACAACAGGGGATTTTGTAATGTAAAAAGTCGACTTGCATTCCGATACATGTTTCATTTTCTTTCAATTTTTTTCCTTTACACACTGCACTGCCACAACGCAGCGTGCTTGCTACTGAAATTTACATTCACTAAAAAAGTCTCACACAAAAGCCTGTTTGTTTTAGCATTTTTGATATGCGGTTACGTTACAGCGACTTTGCACACACACCATGCATAATAATACTTGCTAATACATGATCAATGATCCGATCGTAAACCTATTCCCGACGCAGTAGTAGTAATAGTAGATTTTTTAACAAAGATTATTTTGCATGTTTGCTCTTCTTTCTAGTAATTATTCGTTGAAGAAGCAGAGGCAGGAGCAGCTCCTCACATGAAATATAACTATCACAGATAATCATATATAGGTAGCCTATTTCTTGCAAATTGCAATTAGGGAAGATATACTATTTGTGTAGTTTTAGAATCGTTGTTGTTGGAGCGTAATTGTTAGCAGTAAGCGACACGTTGTATTAGGTATGAATCTCAGACGAAACAAAGCTTACAAAAATCTAAACAAACAATTAAGACGCACTTTTGATTCAAAATGTAAAAAAGGCAATTTGGAGATGCGACTCGCATCATGCGAGGTAAACAGAAGCAAGCAATTTTGCTGTAAGCAACAAAGCAATTACAGTTCTAGCTGTAGGAATAGGAATACACGCATAAATATAAATTGTATTGTGGCTAGGACGCTACTGTAGGAATTTTCATGCATGAAATTTTTATATATAAAAAATTGTTTACTGCTTTAATCTTTGTATGGGATATATAAATTATGTGACAACCAATATAATAATCTAAAGTGGCAAGTACAGCTAGAACACGAGCTGTAGTGAAATTACAAAAGTATTCAGGAAGTTAACATAGATGGGTATAAATATACGTTTAGTCAAAACAAAAACAGTATTTTTTCTAGGATCTTTCCTCTATATAAAAGTCAATTTTTAAGTGATTTTGTTTGCAGAAGCGGTTCAACTGTTAAAAGCATTAAAGAATTTGTAGCGAAATGCATTGTTACTCAAATTACGAAGTATATTATTAACATATTCGCTGGTATCTTTTACACCGATGGCCGAACTTTTTACGTATTGAAACTGTTTTTTTCATTTATGCTTGAAATTTTACACGCCTCCATACTTAGCTTGCTCTCCAACTTTCCACTTGGACTATATGGAATCACTTACATCTAGAATACTTCAGAATGTTTCAAACATGTTTCAAGCGATCCAAACGGGAGAAAGAAATTCCACGCTGCGCTAGCTAAGAAACCGTTAGACAAAGGTCGAGCGAAAGATTGGCCTGGAAAAAACGAACAAAACGGGCAAAACAAGGGCATGAAATAAAATCTATTTACGACAAAAATAGAATAAACAGCCGGCAGAAATTCTGCAACATTTATGTTCACACCACGCAGACACCGAGAATGTATGGAAATTTGAAATTACATGCATACATGTTGTAGTTGAATAAAACTTTTGCAAGTGAAACAAAAAGTTTCTTTTTGTATACATAATACAAAATGAATTATGGTGGTACCGGCAGAGAATATTGGATGAACGTTGAAAGAAAAAGGTAAACGCTTGACTTGGTGGAATTTCTTACTAAAAGTATCTTTCCGCGCATTGGTAAAAGTTTCATCGTCCACAAGGGACAATGGAATTGAATTACTCGACGTATCGTTCGTATAGCATTACTAAAAATGGCACAATTTTCACCAGCAGCGTAATAACGCAGTGATGTCTGATACATTGATTGTCTTAAAAGTATGCCTAATTTAAAACTGTTTTTTAATCCATTCGCGCGTCTACGAGGCATCATTTACACTCCCCAGAATTGAATTAAGGAAAATGCTCGAATAGAAAATACCTTTAACATTGAACATGTGAAAATTCGAGCACAGAGCACCATTCATTATTTAATTGTAATTAAAAGAATAATTTATTGTAATTGCGGTTGGAGTTTATAAGCGATACCTAGAACAACATTATTGAAAAAACCTGAAACATTACATAAAGCAAACAGATAGAGTTGAATTTCTTAATATGGGTGCGAGTTGAGCACAGAATTCTAGCTGGAAATTATCATAGAATTACATATAACACTGAAGTATAAACAGTAAAAATCAGCGATTGTTCGTAAAGGTGACTCTGTTGTTGTCGTTGTATTGCATACTTTGCAGAGATTACATTGCACGCTAATACTTAATACACATTATTTATATTATCAGTGTAGAATCTACACTGTAGATATTAGGTAGGTATATTAGCTTGCAATCTCGTGCAATCGTCTGTGCATACTTTGCACGGTAATCTTCAAATAACAGAAGAAACGTTAGTATGTATTAACTGTTTTCTCATCAATCGGTAACATTTCCAAACAACAAAATTATAAAGTATAAGCTATACAAAATAAAACAAAGAAAGATGCAAAACAAACCGTACAACAATAGTATTACATCTTAAATAGAAGCATGGCGTGGGATAGCATGGGATGTCTGTCACGATAAAAAGAAAAGTAGAAAATTATATACGCTTGCCAAAAAACAAATGCTTCACGTAAATGCTGTTCAGTAAGGTCAGCAACCGTATTTAAAAATAAAGATCAAATGTAATTAGGTGAAATAATTATGTACTGCATCAGATGGCAAACGAGCGCCATTTACTCAAATTGTTGTGCTTGTTATAAAAGCGTTGGATTTACTACATGCTTCCTAATTTTTCAGTCGTCCATGGAAGTAAAATTACTTTGTAAAAATTGAAGCTATCCAGTTCGGCACATGAAAGCATATTCATAGGTATACCAAGTGAGCTTAAAATAGTTTACAATAGTGATCTTCGGATTTTTATTCTCCTTATCCTTTGACATTACTTCTGAAAACCAGAATTTTTAACATGAAAGATGAAAAAGATTTTTACGCAAGGTAATGTATGGGGCATAATGAGACTACGAACTTCTGATCCGTATGTTTCAGCTTTAATAAATTGAAAATATTTAGAAAATTATCACGATATCCCCTTCCCTATCCCAGTTAGAATAAAGTTTGTTGAAGTCGCATCACCACATTTCAAGATCATGCATTAAATCCTGCATGTGAGGATGTATAATTCAGACCTGAATTTTGTGAGTGTTGCACTTTATATGTAATGGGTAAATTGGTGACACGACGTTGGAAATGGGGGTTGTAAACTACACAAAGTAAATTTCAGTGTTTGGTGTAGTGTGAAAGGGCTAACGATGCATCAATAATGCCTCAAGTGCCCATGAGTGGTATGTATTTACTAATGCTGGAACAATGGTTGGATAGAAGGTGGTGCCCATTTGTTTCTCAAAATTACCATAACCAATAAGAGTTTATGTGGGATAACGTACTATTTCTAATGTATTTACCTAGACAAGATTATTTAGAAAATTGCACTTTTCTACTTAATGCACCTACAATTCACCATTATTTTCATTTCATTCATGAATGGATAAAGACCGTAAAATGTGTAAAAGCCATTACAGTGTATCATGTTGCCCCGTACTCTGATAATTCCTCTGTCTCTGCGTATGAACACAAAGATGAAAATGATAATCTCTCGTTTCATTTATCATTAATGCATCTTCTCATTTCGCTTTCCAATATCTTCGTTTTGCATCACGTAAGATATTCTTATACTATTGATACGCATAATGAATGAGATAACAAACGATAGGGCAAAATATGCTGGAATCTGCATCTTCATTGATTTCATTACTTTACTTATCCTCTATAGTAGGGGTTTGCATATTGTACCAATTTGCCTTTCTTGACAAACATTCAATACTTCAATGCAATGCTACGCTACTTCATTCAAATATGGTAACTGGCAGAATATTTAAAGTTAATTTGCTTCCTAACCAAGCTGTTTTATTTTGAGTTCACAGTTAAAGAGCAAATCGTCTATATACCAAACAGGGATGGACCATGGACCCTGTTCTACCTACCGTTAATCTTGGAATGCGTGACAGAGGCGTATGCATTGCATGCAATGTTCGTTGATAAGTATACAGCTAGGTATCTGATGTATCCAAACGAAGATATTCTTAAATCAGTTCAACGTGTCAAGAATATCAACTAAAATACAACATAAAATCTTAATCCATAAGTAGTACAACTCAGTTGTTCTTTACTCCTACTCATTGTTAAACCAGTCCTCAAAGCATACGTCAAAAATATTGAATAAGTTTAAAAACTAAACGTGTTGTAATTTATTCAATCTCGCTGCAATAAAAAGCCTTTTTTCGTTCATAATCGATTAGTGGCAATCAATAATTTGAAATTAAATACAGTGCAAAATCATCATTCAAGTCGTTTCCTCTGCAGAAAAATCACGGTCGGATTAAATAGTAATACGCTTATCCTTCGTCGTTCATAATTATATGGACTACTCACGCAACAATGGCGAATGAAAAAAGAAAGCCTAGTCTAGATCTACAAGTGTGCTACTCGGGTTTTAAGGTATTTTAAATACTACTTCAAGCTAAAAGGTTTCAACAATGATTTAGTGACTAAAGTACAATTTATAATACACTTCCCGTATATTTAGGTCGAGGAGCTCGAATACATTGGCTACTCACGAACCACTGAGGACCATGAAGACGATTTCTTGGATACTTTTACTGGGAAACTGGATGATGGCGTTGCCTCAGAAGATGAGGACGAAGATGAAATTTTAGGGCTGGGAGGCTATGCGTCCAGCAGCTTTTCCACGGACGGCTACCGATCATATTTATGCTCCACTCCAACTGCTGGAAGAAAGCACAGAGGAAGCTTTCCACAAGATGCGGACATGTCAGGGTTTCCAGAACCAGAATACGGCAGGAACTTTCCATCGAATGTGGTACTTAGGATCACAAGCTATATTATATCATTTATGACAATTTATTTTGATATTTGTCAAGTTCCTATCTAATTCGTTAACAGGATTCTGGGCTACAGTCCCAAACCATGTCTGCTGCTAATTCACTGGTAAGCATTTTTGGAGATCAGAATGTATTTCGCACAGCAGGGTCGCTGGAAAGCTTGCCTGGAAGCAGCCGCGCCTTTGCTCAACCGTCGGCAACACGAAAACGAATTGAATTGGATTCTGATGTCCATGACCCATACAGCAACGTGGATGAGTTGGAGCTCTCCATTGAAGAGGAAATGTCGCATGTCTCTCAAGGAGGAAATACAACTCTAGGAACACTGAAGCGGCGCCTGTCTCTTAAACTGTAGGTGTAAATCTCTATAAATTTCCTGTGCTTTTTCAGCGCATTGTAAAGAACAGTTAAATATCCAAAATTGTATTTAAGCCTTTTACTTTTTGCATTGACAGTATTCGCAGGAACATTTCTACTGGATTGTTTGGGTCATACATGCAGCGAGTCCCAGCTTTACCATCACCGTCAGCTTCAAACAACCAACTAACCATGACAAGTGACCATTCTCCACTTTTGAACAATAAGCCAACTGGACCCGTAAATCTTTGGTTCAGAAAATTTAGAAATCGCCACTTCATTTGACTAGTGGCCAAGTTCTTCTCAAGAATAGGTGGCAGTTTGCGTCGCGGTCGTAAAGGCTGGCGACGTTAGCATGCTTGTCTATTGAGAAGAGCTTGATTGTAATAAAGATGTAAAAATCATCTAACCCGATTTTGTATTCATTTCTTGCTCAGAAAATAATTTCTTTTGAGCAAGGCGAACCTGCTGTGCAATATTAATAATATGATAAACCGTCAAGTCTAATGTATCTACTTACACTATACTCACTCATACTTGCCATGTAATGTACCCATTTTCGTTCGTTTGTAAGAACACAAAAAATTATCATATACGTTCCAGTTAATTCAGTTTCAATATTTGGATTTTAATTAATTGGAAGTGTAATTTGTGTTCAACATATTCAAAAAATTGTATGAGATGTTTTAAATAGTAACCATTTCTTCATTTATTTCTGCGTTTGAATTTCAAAACATGATTAAATTAATACAATAAGGAAACTAATATTGGAATTTATCAATCTTACATCATTTTTTACCACTGATTCACTTTTCTCTGCAGTCTATTTCTTCACTCAGTACATACATAGGCACATTACATCATTTTTCATTCCGTATAAGTATAAAATAAAATATCCCCAAAATCATAATTATTATAATTTATTAATATTTACACTAGTAGCATGTATTTAAAAATTGGAAAACAAAGTATCATTAGACCGATTCATGCTCAGGTAAGGTGGATACAAAAATATATATATTAATTGGATACCAAAACCAACACGATCCTGTTCTAGAATCTAGTGACGCCCTAGGTCGTTGCAAACAAATAAAGTAGTCCTTTAGCAAACTGAACAATTTCTGAGCCTCCCAGTTTGGATTGTCCGTACACACGATCCACAAACGTAATGGGAATTTCGCCAATGGTGTAGTTAAACTGCCGAGCTCTGATAACCATTTCCATCTGAAAGACATACCCTTTGGACACACAATTTGCTACAAGTTTTTCGAGGGCCTCCTTCCGGTACAGCCTGTAATGGAAACATAAAACAATTAAGCTTGGTAATTAAACAACACAATATGAAATAAAACTTGAATAGTTTGGTAATTAATTACCTGAAGCTTCCCGTCAAATCTGACACTCCTGGCCAAAGTAAAAACTGCGTCAAGTAATTAGCACCTCTTGAAACCAGCTTCCTGTAAAAGTCCCAGCCATATACTCCCCCGTTTCCGCTATATCTGGTTCCGGTAACGATATCCAACTGCTTTTCTTGTTGCAGTTTGATAAATTGTGGAATGAATTTGGGCTGTAAGCATAACCAAATTGTATTTAATACCTAATATCATCCCTCCCTTATCACACAAAATCATTTAAAATACGAATATGTAGTAAATATCAGTACGGGATCTTACATGATGAGAAAGGTCAGCGTCCATGATGATGACAAAGTTTCCAGTGGCATGTTTCATTCCGTGAACGTAAGCTGTTCCAAGTCCTAATTTTGATGCCCGTGGTTTCAGGACCTGCATTATAAATCGATACGATTAGTACTTACTTTTTTGTGCAACTGATTTCATTAAAGTGGAACATCCCCTATCATAGGGGCCCTATGCACACCGACAAGACAACTTACGATTTTTGATGAGCCGTATATTCCTTGTAGCTCCTTGGCCACATCCAGAGTTCCATCAGGACTTCCATCGTCAATAATGATCACTTCGTAGTCGAAATTGCTAAAAGATCATTTCAAAATATAAATGTTCGTCATATTTATTATCTACTCGTCAAAATTCGTGTAAACACTGTAAAATATGCCGTTTTCAGTATCCCACTTACCCCTCGTCCATATACTTTGTGATAAGCCATATTATAATCGGCAAGTTTTCCTTTTCATTGTACGTGGGGAGCAGAATGGAATACTTGTCTTTTGCCTTTGTCGCCATATTCTGATACACACTACTTGTCACCAAACTTGGAACAACTTGGACAATTAACTAATTACTTTTAGAATGGAACGGTTTTAAAAACTTTCAGAAATGATAAGTTGAAGTCGGATCGAACCGAAGAATGTCTTTGGATATTTGGACATTGGAGTCAAACTGACAGCTGTGTTGTGAAATGGTATCCTTTTTTGACGTATGCGTGCCATGTATAGCAAATAGCAACTCAGACCGGTATAGGCCTAGAGATCTTAGCCAGGTGGCAGCAGCAAAACCTGCCGTTGCTAAGGAAATTTTGAAAAGGCAATCAACGTTAGTTAATTATTTGCAGTAGATGGCAGTAAAACAATATAAAATCACAATAAAAACTGCTGACATCTACTGTTTATATTGCGCGTAACTCGATTGCCTTTTCAACGGTTTCTGAAGATCTCGAGGCTTATACTGCGTTGTTCTTGTTGCATTCTGCATTAGTTTTCCTAAGTCGTACATAAAAGCACAGGTGAGGTGTGAAGTGACAAAACACAGCGATTCAATTAAGTGCAAACGTGGAACATGGAATGGAATGGAGCTCTCTCTCCAACCACTAAATAAGTTGAGATTTTCTATTTCTGGAACATCTATTTCGCTGCGCTGACTTATCCGTTTCGTGATATAATCAAGGTAAACACCACGACAGTCACATCATCACATCTTTGACGTGTTGATTGTGGATAAGCAAGCACACAAACAAACAAACATGCATATGCATCATACTTTTACATGACAAACTTTACTAACTTATACATCTTCCTTCCAAACGTTGACACGACCAGCGCAGTTAACAAAAATGGTTATTTTTTTGACTGGTTGACTAGATCGTAGTTAAGAAGGAAGGTGAATAAACCCTGAAAAGCAATGAAGTAAAAGTCAAACTCGTTAAGTAGAAAGTGCAAGTAGAACTGATATTTATGAAGTAATTCCCATAATTCCAATCATCACTTGATTTGCTGAGTGATGGGTATTAAGTTTCGAAAAAACTGTTCTTTCTTTTGTTACAGGTCTTGAATTGTTTGCATCTTGCACGGAGTGGAGCCATTTATATAAACACTTTTTCTCCAGGAACAGGAACCAGCTTGACATTGGAAAGTTCTTTAAGGCAGATAGCTAATCAGTAATTTTTCCTGCAACATGACGCTGCCATCGTCATCTACTCAGGAACCCGAAATCACGAAAGCTGTGATTCTAATCGGTGGTCCTCAAAAAGGTACCATATATCCCGAGATATCCATTCAAATTTCAAAACAGCGAAGATAAGCGAGCTGACGCATAACACATTATTTCTTTTTCCTTCCTTTCAGGAACCAGATTTAGACCATTGAGCCTTGACGTTCCAAAGCCCCTCTTTCCTGTCGCTGGAGTCCCTCTCGTACAACATTTAATTGAATCATGCGTTAAAGTACCGTCAGTAAAGGAGATCCTCGTTTTGGGATACTTTCCTACCGAGGAAATTTCTCCATTTATTGGAGAAATTAGACCTCTGTACGGAAACGTGCGAATTCGTTATCTTCAAGAATATACGAGGCTTGGGACAGCAGGTGGAATTTATCACTTCCGTGACCAAATTAAAGCAGGGAATCCAACATCTTTCATCATCATCAATGGCGACGTTTGTGGAGACTTTCCTCTACAGGAAATGCTTGAATTCCATTCAAATTTAAAAGCATCAGGGAAGCTTCCACTAATCACAATTTTGGCCACTGAAGCGACCAGACAGCAATCAGTGAATTATGGATGCATCGTTGACGATAAGCAAACCCATGTCGTTTCCCATTATGTGGAAAAGCCGGAAACTTTTGTTTCTGCCACAATCAACTGCGGAGTTTACGTTTGCTCTCTGGACATTTTCCCAATCATAGCGAAAATATTTGCCAACCGCCAACAATTATATCACACGTATGCATATTAATTTTTCCTAGAAAGAAAATATAAAAGATGCGTACTTTACATCTTCAAATAGCTACACATGCATTTTATATTTTATAGGGGGAAAATTGAAGAAAACGGAGAAAGTTGGGAATCCATTGCTCTCGAGCGTGACATTATAATGCCGTTGACCGTTGAGGGCAACTTGTACGTGTTTCATACCAATCGGATGTGGTCTCAAGTTAAAACTGCTGGATCAGCTATCTACGCCAATCGTCAGCATCTCGCCATGTACCGAAGAAATCAACCTAAACGTCTAGCGGGTTATGAAAAGGGTGATGCGTCACCACGTATTGTTGGCGACGTGTACATACATCCCACGGCCCAAGTCCATCCTAGTTGCCTTGTATGCTTTGATTTAATGCATGATGTTTAAATTAGCCTAAATATATTGCCTTTACACCTTGAAACTGTGTACTAATTAAAGGAATTTACTTGAATTTATACTTGTCATTGACAGATTGGCCCTAATGTTAGCATTGGCAAGAACGTGCTTATCGGGCCAGGTGTGAGGATTCGTGAAAGTATTATTTTGGGAGACACAGTGATTCAAGACCACAGCTTAATTTTGTATACCATCGTTGGATGGAATAGCTACATTGGAAAGTGGAGCAGAGTGGAAGGTACTCCGTGTGACCCCAATCCGAACAAGCCATTCGCCAAAATGGAAAATGTTCCATTGTTCAACGAAGATGGAAAACTTAATCCAAGCATTACAATCTTAGGTAATCCAATCAATAAAATTTTTTTGTCGTAACCCTAATTAAAACAGTTGTTGGGAATATTTAAATTGCAATTTTTAATCTGTAGGGTGCCACGTCCGCGTGCCTTCGGAGGTCGTCGTATTGAATTCAATAGTTTTGCCTTACAAAGAGCTGAGCCGTAGTTTTACAAATGAAATAATTTTGTAAGTAAAACTACCAAATATGCTTTAAGATCATTAAGAAGGGAGATCAGGAAGAAGACAATATACAATTCACTGGTTTATTTATTACGAATAAATTGTATTTTAAAGATGATTATACACAAATGCCTTTGTACCTTGTACATAAAAGCCATGAAATTAAAATGTTTCTGTACGACAACTTTTATTTGAGTCTTTAAGTACAGTCCTCTGAAATTTACTTTCCTCTAAGGGATGGAGGTGGTGTTGGTGGGGGAGGTCGTGGGAGTCCCAAAGCAACCTTGACGCCGTCATAAATGAACCACTGGAGGGCAGTGAGCGTTCCAACCATAATAATCCTAGCTCCTAGTCCACCCCACAAACCTTTCATGCCTAGCTTTTTAATAATGTCGCCGGCACTTGAATCCTTGTTCTTGTTCATTTGCGAGACGAGAGTATCCGCAGGATGTGAAACCACTGCACAGAAGACACCAGCAATGTAACCCGCAGCAAACGTAACAACCAATTGCTCTGGTTTGGTTATTTGATCACGAGGTTTCCGAACAACATATCTAGCAAACGCATAATGAAAAGCTACTATAATGCTGCAGAAATAATGGTGATTATTTACAACGGGTACAAATGTAAAGGCTATACTTACTGATAAAGCAGTTCCACGGTTCTTTCGAAAGAAGCAAATTTCATCATGGTGTATGGAATCTGACGAGCCCATAAAGGCACCAAGCTTTTGTAAAAGCCACCAGGACCTTCCTCCTTCAATATGCGAGGAACCGCTCCACGCAACGTTGTTGCATAACCAGGCTGAGTTTGAATTTTAACCTATTCATGTTTAACAATAAAATATACATCCAATAACTCGACTCATTATTAAATTTTACCTCATCTACTTATTTTCAAAGGCATTTAAAAGTAAAACATTAATGTACCTTCGCGGCCTCCATTGGGCTTAAAGCGATGTCGGCAAAGAATTCTGCACTTGCAGACGCAGCCAAGTACAAAGATGTCCGGTACAAATACGCATTCTCTTCTCCTATCAGGTTGCCGTAAATGATTTTAAACATTTCGTAGAATCCGAATTTGAACATTCCCTAAAAACACGGTAGAAAGACGGCAAATATAAATCGCACAGGAAAAACAACTATTATAGACTGTAAATTAAAGATTATAAGGTGTCAATGTTAACCTGCATAGAATATCCAATCAAAGTCGGTGCCCATCCTTTCGCTATGGCTCTTATTCCCTCCTCCTGCACGGTTACCTGTGTCGGGATAAAAATTAGTGTAAATATTGTTTCAGAGACTTTTGGGCTGGAGTATTGCCGTTTTTATTAAATATTTATGATTGCACAAGATTATACGAATATCATTTCATACCTTCAATCCATGAAGTAAATTTTTGTATTTTGCCGGATCCACCTGAATCCGACATTTTACCAAGTCCAGGGGAGTAATGGCAGTATGTGTTAGTCCACAGGACAAAGCCCCTCCAAAAGCACACAGAAGGTAGTACTCCACCGATCCGTACTGTACCCCGCCACCTACAATTAACAAAAATCGATTTTTATCCCCCTCCATCCTCAAATATGTATACACAAAATGATTGTATTGCTGGTTTTATTGCAAGTTATTGCTAACTGTTAATAGTTGGTGCACCGCTTCTGAACAGGTACACGACAACATAGAAGCAATAACACGCGAAAGCAATCATCATCATCGCGGATTTGAAATTGCAAATTTTAATGGGAAATTTACCCGACGCTGCTGCCGCTGCGGCAATGTTCCTCCCAACTACAACGCTTTTCAACTCCGGCATTTCGCACTTCTTTTCATGGCAATGCACTTCCTTCAGTGGGACCAAGCTGGAGAAAGGATTCCTCTCGGCCAACTTCAAGAACTTCTCCATTTTGCGCTGTTACTAACTAACGACTAACTTGAGAATTTAATTAGTTGGAGGGAAAGAACTAGTGAATGAATTTGCAAGCTCTCTTGTCGCTGCCTGTCACACAAATTACGCTGAATTATTCGTGATCAATAGAACCTGCCTGGAACCTTACAAAATTGTAATTTACTGGGCTCGTTCTCGTTCCTTATTACTTATTACGGAATGTCGTCGTCGGTAACGGTTATCTTATCTCAGAGGCTCCTCGTATCTGATAACTCGGGTGAGTGGGTGGGAGTGCGAGTGTGGATATTATTCGGGTGGGGATGGGTATCGAGAAGAACTCTGATCACTTCTGACTTACACGAGGATGTATGTATCTTTTTGGACCTCGCCCGCCCGAAACACATTTAATCATTTTTTATTAGCATAAATTTTGGGATGACGATACAATACAACATTTTTATTCGGGATATCACAGTTGATATTATCAACCACAGGTTACCTGCAACTATTCACATTGACTTAGTCAATTTGACTCCTCCGACTTCCGACTCAATCATATAAAAGCAGAAGCACGCATGATATTATATGATTTATGCTTCAAAAAATATCATTAAATATATTTTATGATAACTGAAATCCGTTATATTAATATGAATTAGGCAATTCTTATTAATAATGAATGGAGGGACACATGTATTACGTTGAGTTGGCGGCCCGTGTAAAATAACCGGACTGACTGACTATGTTGTACATGTTCGTATATATTTATGTAAGTAGTAACTATTTTTCATGATAATTATGCGAAGTTCACGCACATTAAGAAGGCATCATTCATCACCATTGTCTCCTGTAAACAAAGTGAAAGTTAACGTGTTTAGAATGTCATAATAGTGTTTGGAAAGCTATCTTTTTCATGTCACGCAAAAGAAAAATGCAATATTGAACTACTAGATTGATCAAATCATGATGAGACTCACGAATGAAATTCATTTCCACGAGAATCCCATGATGCCATATAAAGCTGTTCTAAATTCCTATTTCCAGTTAAATCGAGCTTACTTGTATGGCGTCATTCACGTCACGAGTCGTTACGATTGACAATAAATATATTGCAGATACACGTGGGAAAACTGCTAATTACTAATTACTAATGAAGTTACAAATTGCGCCGTCGCGTCGTCGTCGGTTGTGGTGAGAATGAGAGAACAAAGACAAATGACCTGTTAAAGCTGACTGATTTACAGTCAACGGAGAATATCTGTAGTTAACCAAGTAATATATTGTATTACTATCAGTGTGATGTGCCAATGATGACCAAATGACCATATGTCGAAACGACCTTGGTATTTTTTTCATAGAATGGAATAGGTTTCCAATGTGTAGCACGTGAACAATAAATGCACCAAAATGAGTAAATGAGCATTTGCCGTTTCCAAAGATGAATACAAAAGCGATTATGTATATCTATATTAGCTTGCAATTTTTCTTCTATAAGTAATTACTAAACACAACTTCTAATGACAATGACACTTTGTCCAGACTAGAATTCTTCATTACTTCAAAGTTGAATGAGTACGAACTTGTACGAACTCATTGAACGAACATATAAATATTGGTTGAGTCTTCGATCCCACAATCAGACTATCTTTTAAGTTTTGCATTGTCCGTTGTTGTACTGGAAGAACTATTGAATATGATGGACCGTTGGAGGAATAGAGTGGCGTTAGTGACTGGAGCAAGTGAAGGAACAATTGGCGGTGCCATTTCTGCCGATTTAGTTAAAAATGGGATGATTGTAATTGGTTGCGCAAGAAATGTGGCTCTGGTCGAGGTTAATTGGCAATCCACACCAATTAAACATTGTGCATAGATATTTGTTTTATTTATCAATGTAATTTTGAAAATTTTACAGAAATTGAAAGAGTCCACAGAATCCGGAACTGGAAGGCTAATCCCATATAAATGCGATTTGTCCAAGCCCGAGGAAATTCGTAAAATGTTCGCGTGGATTACAGCAAATCACGGGGGTGTGGATGTCATGATAAACAACGCAGGGACTTCAGTAATGCAACCACTTCTAGGTAACTTTAATTAAATAATAAACCGCATGTAATAAGATTCGGTTAGCAATATGAATGACATAGTTTTCACTGTGACCCACTTTATTTTGGAATCATGATGCAAACAGAAATTGAAGTTGAAGATATGCGGAAACAACTAGACGTGAATGTGATTGCGTTAACCCTTTGCTGCCAACTTGCTGTAAATTCTATGCTTCAGCGGGGAGTTAACGACGGTCATGTCATCAATTTAAATAGGTAAAAAATATGGTTATGCTTTCTCACAGAATGCAGAGCTTCATTAAAATTGTTACTATCTCTAATGTTCCAATTCGTTCAGCGTTTTAGGGCATCAAGTTTATGGTGTATTGAATTTCTACGCTGCAACCAAATGGGCAGTGACTGCGTTATCTCAAGGTTTGTTGTTGTTTTATGTATTTACAAATTCATACAGAAAAGTAGGTAGGAAATTGGTGCTGAGTTTAATGTATGCTTTGTATTTTACAGGCCTCCGGAAGGAAATAGCCGCCAAGGGCTCTTTTATCAAAGTCACTGTAATGATACGACAAATCCTTTAAATTTGACAAATTCAAGCTGTCATCCATGTAACGTTTTTGTAAATTTTGTACTTAATCTTCTCAGCAAATTAGTCCTGGCCGTGTGCAAACACAATTTCTATACAACTCGTTTGGTGAAAGTGGTGCAGAGAAAGCAGAGCAAATTTACGGCCAGGTGAAAAGTTTGTGCGCGCAGGATGTTAGTGACGCCGTGATTCATGCACTTTCTGCCGGCACGCACGTTCAGGTATTCAACATGCTAACTAGTCATTGCCAAGTGCTTACTGTATGGTATACATGCTATTGTGTGATATACCTGCTTTATGAACTTTGCTTATTTAAATCATAGGTGGAAGATGTAATTTTCAGCCCAATTGAACCCACTCCACCTGGGATTATGAGATAGATCATACAGAACAAAAACCGAAATGGAAAGGATGCTTTAAATATGCTTTAAATTCATGAAATCCCTGGCATGTATTAATGAAGTAAAATATTTTAATGGCTCAATTACACAAACTCGTTTTTCACAATTTGGGGAAGACTATTGAAAAAAATATGTAAACCCAACAAATAAAGAGTAATTGTGTATTTTCTTTTATTCTAAAACTATCTGCTCACGATTGAATTGATCTGGACTAATGGACGTATACACATACTGAATAGTTGGCATGTCTCTCATCTCATTCGGTCCATTTATCCAAAATTTTAGCCCATGTCTTGCCGGAAAATTAAGATCAACATAACTTTTTATCACATCCAAGTCCATTGGACACTGAATGAAAGTGAGCTTATTCAGCTTTGGCATTTTCAAGAATCTCTTGTACAACGTCAGGTCAATTTTATCCCCACGAGTATTTAGAAGTAGCGTAAATTCCAGCAGCTCAATAAGTTCATTTGCCCATCTCTCCATGTCCTGGTAAGTTACGGGGCCATTTAAGACGAGCTTATTTAATGATTTTGGAAGCTGACAGACGGACTCTTTTTCAAAGAAATGGAGAAGTTTCAGGTTTTTCAGCTTGGAACAGTGAGTGATTGGTACAATATCTACACGCTCCTCGCTGACGCTCATAACTTTAATGTCGAGATCCGTCAGCGTCTGCTGGGAACTTTCCACCGCGAGCATCAAGTGTTTCCACAGGTCATCCAAAACTTGCATTTTCAGCTTTTTCAGTTTGCACTGCGATCGTAAAAGTATGTACTCGTAGCACATTTGCATGCGCCCAAATGAATAGTCCACTTCCTCAAACTGAACCTTGGCCACGTCTCTCGAGAAACCAGTAAGATTTCCAAAACACATAAAATCAGACCGCGCTCTAACGTACAGATTTTTCAACGTGGAATAGTTATTCCTAACAAATTCGAAAAACACGGTATGCTTCACGGCAGGGGCGGACGTTCCAGGAATGTCAAAATATGTTGTGGAGTCCATTCTAGTCCGTGACATGGAGTCGTTGAAAACACTCAGCTCATTGGAACCGTTCCCTTCCAGCATTAGAAGTTCCAGATTTGCGTGGAATAGTCTTGCTTCAAAGTCGGAAATATTGTACCGCATACGTCGGGACGAAGATCTGGAGGAGGCATGAGATGCAGAGGTGGCAGCGTCGGATCCAGAAGCGTTAGGAAAATTTGCAGCACGGTTAATAATTACGTGGAGATTCGTATTGGCGGTTTGTGTCGCAGAGGTTTGCGCTGCAGCGTCGCTAATGCTTGCCACGGTTTCTTGTTGTTCCTGAGGCAGAGTTTCAATGAGGGTAAGGCTTATCGGTTCCAAATCCACAGGTTCCTGATCGTCGTCCATTTGACCTGGCGGAGTTTCAACCTCCTCTATACGAGCTCCTGAGGTGGACGACATGGGCGTGAGGACTGCTGACATTACAAAACTTCCTGTTCCGGCATCCTCGGAAATTTCGGATGGGTTATAATCTGCTTCGTCACCGTCCTCCTCCCAGTAAGTGGTTACGGTGCTTATCAGGATTGTCTCTAGCGACCCAAATATTATTTGGCGGAGCGTGCTTATGATGATTATTTCGTCGCTAGTGAAAGTCTCTTGATCTGGACGGACTTTTATTTCGACAATGGTAGCCTTCGGTAATTTTATAGACTCCACTCCCTCAATTCCCAAAACTTGCTTGAGAGAGGAGAAAGAAATCACTTCTATGTCTGGACAGAAACGCAGAATAGAGTAAATGTTGGACGAGAGAACTTTCCCCGTGAACTGAATGGAGCGAAGACGTGCTCCAAACGCGACATTTCCAGTGTACTCGGAAGTGAGATTCTGAATTTCCACTACTGATGCATTGGAACATTGGAAAAGGCGCTCGAAGTTTCCCTGATTGATGATTATCTCAATGGGGAAATCGTCATCAATTACGTTTTTCCAAGAGTGGCATACTACGCGAAGTTTTTGTCTTTCAGATTGTTTAAAGCATGAAAATATTTTATAGAGTGCCTATAATCACGCCAGTAATGAAATTCCAATAAGTTTACTGATTCCATGATGTAATTTTTTATGATCGTTAACTATAATATGGCTTGGAAATTAGTTTACCTTCTTTGGAAGTTCGGCATTTATTATTACGGACATGTTTCTCGTCACTTAATCAGTGGTGGAATCGGTGATGATGATGCTTATCATTAGATCAATAGCGGTGTAGCGCCATGAAATAATGTCAAGATCCAAGATAAGAGAAGCAAATATACAACTTCTGCAACGTTTGTTTTTTCATCATCACACCACTTCGGTAAAAGAATGGAGCACGGAATAATGACATAGCTTAGGGGTAAATTTTCATAGATGTAGTTAACATTATTGTGCCTGTGTGTCCCAGACTACGTTAATTGTAAGGTGCAACTGTAAGAAATACTATAACGGAAGGCTAATCACAACTCAACTGCACAAAATTGTCGCATCAACCTCAGAAGAGAAAGCCTGCATTTTTATGCTTTCTCATACTTGAAGAGATTATGGAAGGCAGTACACACTTTTACAAAAAAAAAATAGTTTATTGAAAACAAGACAAAGTTTTTGACAAAGTTTTTCACATATTTAATTTTAGTGGCCCATTTTTTTATATAGTTAATTTATATTTTTTCATTATAGTCAAATTTGCTCTATGATACTAAACTTTGTATATCGTTTCCCATTAACAATAGACCAGTTGACACACAAATGATTAGTTTGATATTACGTCAATATTAATACGATTATCAGATACATATGTAATTATATTAGGTGCAGTATATTTACAAGACAAGCTACCGCTCCATTTTTACTATTTACATGTAATGAGTTTGTATAAGGTACTTACATACATTAACAACCATGTAATGAATTATCATGGTTAGCTATGGATCTAATGTTGCATTGTTCAGTTTTATATTCTATTTTGTGAGCTTAACGATTATAGTGAAAGTGTGAAAAGTTTTTATTTGATTCTTTATTAATTAAATCCAGGTACACTAGAAAGTGAGCAAAATGACACATTACCTAATAATATATTTTTGTATTTTATATGTACTGTTTGTTAGTGTGAGAAATATGTACTTTTAAATTATTTATGTATATGTACCTATTTACTTATGCGTCTTGTGTTGTGAATATTTTATTTATGTGTCTAGTTCAAATCATAATGTGTGCTGTACAACCCCTAACTTTCGTTCGCATTAACGAAGATAAACTAAAGCCGTTTACTACATTAAATGCATGAGCTTTATTGAAGCAAAGTTATTTTATCTGACTTGAGCGAATTGCGGCGCGTGGCAGCGGCGAAAATGCCGACAACAATTATGACAACTGATGCGCCGAGGAAACCCCAACGGACCGTATCGACAATTCCTTGCAAGGCTGAGAGAAACTTGAAGAGTGTGAATTTGGAGTTTGCAGCATTTATGGACTGAAAACATAATCGTAATGTCATCAATTTTTTTTTACTTTTTTAGAAAACAATGCAATGTTGAATGTATTGCAGTTATATGCGATTGTGATCAGTTACCTCCTCGACCCACATAAGTGGAACATAGGCTTTTGGAGCAGAATTGAAAGCCGACATTCCAGCCACAGGACCCAACTCCATTGAGAGCTGATACCGTTTTCTTGCCTCAAGTATGATTCCAGCAGGCTTTGAATAAAAACGAATGCACGTTTAAAGTTAGTTAACTTCTAATATAACTTGTTTGTAGAGGATGAACGATTCAAGAGCTATGGCTATTTTACCGGACTCAGGTACATGTAGGTGTCATGCTTCTCTTTGTCAGGCGTCAGTCCTTCTACGGTGTCGAGAACAGATTGGTCAACGTCAAGGAAGTGTGGCGCAGATATAATGAACGGCAAACCTGAAGGGAAAGAAATATCACGGTTTGAGTAATTTCTACAGAGATTGACGCTCCACGTCATGTATATTGCGTGAAAAAGACGTGTATTGCGGTTATCCGTAACGTGACACCTTGCATGCAATGTGCCAAATGTCCAACTCCATTCATGCTACACCTGCTCGCGTCTTCATACGGACAGAAACACCAATTATCTGGGTTCTTTTCAGGAGCAAATAGATCATCCTTTTTGAATCCGTATCGGAATGACTGAACTCCCCGAAGGAATTCCTCCTTTTCAAAGTCAAAGGTACGGGCTCGGCAGTACTCCAGCTCGAATGTCTGTAGACTCATGCCAGATTTTAGTGGAGGTTGAAACATTGTAGGGACAGTTCCGTTGAGACTGTTGCAACTGTCATCTTTCCAGTATGCCAAGGAGTCCATGTCGTTTATTTTTAGCACAGCCCCGTACGCGCTGATCCGCTTACGTCCTCCTCGAATTTCCCAGAGACCATCGTCAGAGAAGTTTTTCTGTAATTAATAGCATTACAACAGGATGTGTAATCAGTATTGTTTTGGACGCAAGTTTACAAATAAATTATTAACCTTTTCAAAGAGACCAAATCGTCCATCCATAAATGTTTCCGGAAACATGAATTCACTTCCGACCTCTTGCAGAATCTCGTTTTTCTCTTCCGCAAATTCCTGATACGGTCGAACTCCGAATCCTTCAAAGAGCAGCTCAGTCACGGGATGCGTCACAGTCATTTTTTCATCCGCTTTGCTCATTTTATCATTGAAGTTTGCCAAAAGTCTTCTTGCAGCTTCCGGAACATCATGAATCATTTTTGCTAGGCCCTTTTAAAGTTAAAAACAAATAACAGGTAATTTATAACCGACAATAGGGATGGCAAATTCATGCTGACAGAAAAGACTAACAAGAAGGGGCACGTTGAGAATGGTGATCATGTCGTCCTCTTTGTTTCCGTTAGACATTTCCGGCTGGAACTCGTACGATCGGTATTGTCGAAACGTGATGGAATCATTTTCCTTGTCAATTGCGATATCTTCTTTCCATTGAGTCTCGCTGATTTATGCATTTAAAAGTTTTATAAAATTATTCTGATTTGTAATGCGATTTATTTGTCAAATCTTAGAGTAAAGTTTACAGAAACACTTACAGGTACACGTAAGGACCTCTTTCTTTCACCTTTGGTTTTTCTCCTGAAGCAATACCGTCTGCGTTTTCAATGTTGAATAGATAGAAACTCCGATACACCGGGTTCGGATTTTCTTTGAAATTTCGCCACGTTTCAGATCCATTGAATAGACGGGCAGACTAAATACACGTAATATTAAATTGATTCATACTCGTATTCATAAGCATTGATGAACAATTAAAGTAGAGTAAACATCGTGTTGGCTTTAAGCATAAGGGGCACGATGAGACAGGTGAATTAAATTTGCAAATTGGGTATATAGCATTGTGGGTTGGATGTATTGATTGTTTTCCAAGTTTGCATCAATTGTGAATTGTGTACACTACTGTTATGCTAAACTCAAAAGACAATCCTGGTCACTATATGTCCCTATACGTTAATTCGTAATAGACTGTCCACGTATGAAATACGAAAGCATAATATGGAAGTCAATTAAAAATTAAGGGCACAGAATGCAAAACTAAACGTTCGCTTTCGCTTTGCCATTTCACGAATACATGTCCAGACCCACTGTCAGTTTTTAGAAATTTGATACATCGGGGGTTTAATAAAATCAATAACTCGCTTTCCCCTTTCTGAATACTATACTGTGTAATACTTTTAACGACGTTTTTGTGCATTTCATAACGTAAATCTGACTTCTGCTGTTATACGTTGGTGTGCTGGATTCGTCAATCGGGAAAAGTTTTGCCTTTCAAACAATATGATATGATGATGTTGCGTTACAGGGTCAAGTGTAGGTGATTAATTTAAAACAACAAATTTGAATGCAAAAATATGATAAACAGGTTCAATGATTTTGAAAAATGCTCATCATAACGCACTATGCTGTGCTATGCTATTTAAAGCGAGTACGAAATTCTTTTGTTTAAATTAATGTAATTAAAGTATTCTAAATGTTAAAATAAGTAAAAAAAACAAAAAATATTTTAACCGGACGGATCTTGGAAAGCAAAAGGGTGCCTTAACCGCACCTTGAGTACTGATGAAATGCAAATTCATAAAAGCTATGTTTCTCACCTGTCTCAGTTGTCCACTGATAATCATGTTGACGCCTCCCCATCCTAACGCTGCAGTCAGCGCCAATAGCACTGTCCCACCTCCAATTAGCTTGTGTGGAAAACGATCCATTAGCCAAAATCTTCACACCAGTAAACTTTGAACCAAAAACTTGAAAAGAAGATTTAATGAACCAGTCTCCGATCTCTTTGACAGCTTTCCTTTTTATTTGTCTCGCTTTACCCCTGTTCTGTGAACTGGAGTAGTGATGTCTGTGTCCTTATTCCCGTTTCTCCGTGTCACTAATTTCCAACTGACGTGGGCTTAACTTGTAGGAGTCGTCAACAGTGAAAGACAGGATAAATGTATGAAAACGTTATATTAACTAAAAATAAGCGGTTGATTGCAAAGAAAGTTATAATAGCGTATCGGGGAAGCACAGTAAAATTGGGGAAATGCCCGAAAAGGGGTATTACCTGTATCGGTTATTGTAATGTTTTACGTGTAACCCTTCTGTGGCTTTCTTTCTCTTCCCTGACTTCCCACACTCCCATATTTACTAGCTAACAAACAATTTGGAGTAAGCTACGCCATGTATTCGTCACTAATTAATGATTCATGACAGTTTTGCGGAGAAATCAAACAAATGGAGCAATATACATCAATACAGCTACTATACTTTTGTTTCAGCTTTCCTTCTCTGTAAAACCAAACGGAGAAGTCTGAACTCTTCGGTTGATTTACGGTTAATAAACGGATAGTTATTATCTGCCAGAGTTCAGACACATGGTGGTGGTATGATGTATAGACGATGGGCTTCCATGTTGTTCGTTTACCTTTTTTACGATGAGCGAGCTGAAGCTGACACTAAATATGCAGACGAAAAAACAACGAACAGAACGCTCATTTTCAAAAAATAGCCAAAAATTTATATGACAAGGACTTGGATATCCACCAGAATGTACTAATATCATAATCAATACTTTTAGAACACCGTGCCTGTGCCTTTGATTGCAAATGCGTAATTTTATCGATTTTTATAACTTCCATAATATACGTAGTCAAAAAATGAATTATTTATTAATTAAACATACATCCATAACATGCTGATCAAACGAGCTAGGTAATCAATTTTGGAACATTGAATGGGAAGGGCAAATTTTAATATGCCATGTTATATTTTGTACAGTATTTTTTACAGTTATCCTGCCGGTGGTGGGGTCATAGTGGCACCGGCACCAGCAGTCATCGTCATTCCTGCAGTACCCGCTGCTGGCATCATCATCATCATCATCATTGGAACCCCACTTACCATCAAGGTGGATGGATCGCCACTCATCATTGCTGACGCCGCTGGGGTGCTAGCTCTCGGGTTAATGCCAATTGATGTTGTCGCCGTTGCTGCTGGAATGGTCGGAACGGTTGGAACTGGAGCACGGGTGGTTGTCGTCGTAGCTGCCGTGACCACAGGGACAGTAATGGCCGCTGAGCACACCACACTTAACTGGACTATTAGGGTCTTGCAATATGCAATGTTGGGCATTACACAGAGACACTGCAAACATACATTGCTGACCGTGGAAGGCACTGGGGTGAAAATATTTCCTCTGGTGCATGTCTGACGAACAACTGAAATTAAAAATGGAGATGATATGAAATTTTTAGCTTACATAAATCGTGACGTTAATGGTAGCACGGTTAGCTATAAAATATTGTGGATGTATGTATAATTAGTATAAATATTGAATTTAATTGCGTACTGTATAGTAGTGCTGATGAATCAGTGAACTCATGAAACAACAGCAGAAAAACCAAAGCGTATTTTGCGGTGGTTCCCTTCACGAACATTGTGGTAGCTTTACCTCCTGCTAGAAAATTGTGCAAGTTCCACTTTCCACACGGATCAAACGTAGTTTGAAAATGGAAGTGGCGATAGAAGCCAATAAAATAGTTATTAATATTCACTGTAGCCAGGCTTGAACTTTTAATGACTCTTCCTCCCTTCGTTCGTTAGTAATATTCAACAATTTGATGCAGATTTTATGATCTTCAGTATTTCATGTCACAGAAGAGTGGCAAATTGAATAACTTCAAAAGTAAAAGTTTTAATTGAATCAATTGCTGATCATAATTTGACAGGAATAATGAAAAGGAAAGTTATTTCTGCAAAAAAATTTACATATTATTATTTAACGTATTATTGCAGCAGTAAATTATACTAAATATACTGTATACGTAATTGCCCAGTCCGCTTTAACGGTAACCTTAATCCTGTCACTGCATTCATAGAAGATAATTAACCCTTCATTACAGTTTTATTAAAATCTATGCATTAGCATCGTTATCTAATCCTATGATATTGTAACTCGGACTGTTGCATTGAAACGTCAAATTTTTCCAATTCAAATTCAGCAGAGCGTGCCGTGAAGCCGATAGCGGAAGCCATGACATGTAATTCCAAAAAAATGAATCATACCGGCCACATCACCCAGTCAATATAATATTCTTCCCTGAATTTCTCTACTGATTGAGCAGTTAGCTTGGACACACCTTTTTAATACTGACAATGACTATGACAATAATTCCGTCATGTAATGTAATTTGCTGCTGTCCACAAAACTAGACGCATAACTTTATTTTCCATTTTTTGGCACCCATTTAAGTTTCCAACATCATGTTTTGTTGTGGGGTCGCCGTTATTTGTTGCAATGCAAGCAATGAATCAATGGTACATTAAATCGCGAAAGAGGATACATGAATAAAACATAAATAACCTAAAATATTAAAGTTGGAGAGCGAAAATAACCTAACGATTTCATGACACGCAACGGAAAAGATAGCTAAATGTGCGAAACGTGCAAGCAAACCCATCATTCGTCTCCTAAGACAAAAATATTATAAGACAGACTGAAAGAAACCTTCGTTTGAATCAAACTACCCTGTAATTATCATTACTCGTATAAATTACTTGTCTGCTTTCACCATCCATTCCAAAAAATGTATTCACCGCCACCTGCTGCAAATGTAAAACCCAATAAATTTATACCTGCTAAATATGATTTCTAATTACGACGTTTTCAACACTTCTATAGGTGCCTTACATTTTATAATGGTAGCAATTTTGCAAAAGAATGCTTACATGACAGCATACAAAGATTTGGAATTCGAAAATTAAATTCTCAAAATATGCTACATTCATACATCGGATAATTATCCCACATATTCCATTTCGTGTAAAAATGCCCGACAATTTGCGATCTGATTACATTCCATAAAAATACTTCATAAAAACTTCATAATGCCTGCTTCCTTCCAACTAGGTTACGGGAACTCTTTCTCTGGCCACTGGTCAGTAGGTTGTTCTTTAGTTTGTTGTAGGCACTGACAGCTTTTGCCTAAATGAAATAAAAAAGTATAAAAAATCTAATGTTCTCCGTCTCCGTCATTTGCCCTTGACGAACTTCTCGTCTCGTGGTTTCATCAACAAACAGCAAAAAGCAGAAAGAAAGGTGTATGGTCATTTCTTTGCATGCAATAAAACTGCAGAGAACTTTTTTCTATATAAAAATACAGTATATAAGCTTTACTTACAGCTCACTTACTTATTTAGACTATAAAAAATTGTTTCACAGAGACAAGATCTATATAGCAGCAGCAACATAGGTAATAGAGTAGAGAAATTGTAATATAACATCTGCATAATATAGAGTGAGGAGGAACATTGAGCACAACCCGTCACATGGTGCATTGAAATAAAAAGATGCGTAATGCATTTTGCACGTTGTTCTTGTTGGACGGATGGATAATATAATATTATACTCGTGTAACTTGTATTACTTCTTGTTCTGCTACTCCTACTGCTAAATACACTAACACGTTTTTTTAATATGGGTTAGTGTTAATTAGGTTTACACGCTACCGTCTTTGAGGTGATCTTTTTTTTCTTCTTGAAAAGACAGTACAGAATACACTAGAGAGTTATCGTAATTTTCGACAAGATCAAAGATAAGCAACTCTTCTTTAAAACTAACTGTTACATTGTGGTTCGTAATTTAGTGGATAGGATTTTTATACGCAGTGTGACACTACTTGCGTTTGTTCATTTTAAAAAAGCTGTTAATTGCGGTTGTTATTGCACAGGTAAGTTATTCGTTACATATTTTTGATCTGTCATCGTCGGTTTCGTTTGACAGGTAATCTATTGTGAGGTGGTTTGATTGATGGTGGGAAGGAAGAAGGTGGCACTGGATATTTAATTGCATTATTGAGATCTTTAAAGAAAGAATGTTAATTGGTCAATGCCGGTGCAATAAATACCTAGGTAGGTTGTCTTTTGGAAATTAGAAAGTTGAAATAGATGTGTGGTAATTCAAATGTGACATGATTTGTGATGCGGATTACAAGATAGCTGGTAAAGCAGTGGATAGGAAGTTAAGAAAAATTGTCGACGGGAATAACGGTAGTGTCATTATCATTACCTGGTTAATGTAGGCCATTGGAATGTAATTAGTGACATCGTTCGTATGGCACAACGTGGTGCACGGTGCATACATTAAAGCATACAACTTCTTTAGAAGCATGATTTGGACACGGTGCAATGCTTATTAAGAGTGTGAATATCAATAATCATGAATAATAGTGTAATTTTGATGTGGATGATGATAAATGCAATAAAAACGATTTAAGCTAGTTCTCCCTTTCCATTTTATACAATATTTCTAATCATATCTAAATATAAACTTTATTTTTGCGGTAAATTTTCCCTGAGTAAGCATGTATGGTGGAGAAAATATTGGCAAGCCATGTAGCTATGTTGGTTCCAAGGTCAAATGTCACAAATAATTAACTTTATATAATTAATTCAACCAACATGATTTGTATGAAAATTATTTATTAATATAATAGAATCTACATTTTCAATAGAATTCCATTTCAACAGTTCTATTGTTTTTCATGTACATACTGAGCTTGCACCATATCAATTGGAGGAATCATTGATTCTTGTAAAGAATTAATGTTCCTCTTGCGACTTTAGAAACTTCTCGTAAGCAGCCTCGTCCATTAGTTGGCCCATTTCTTCTGGCTTGGAAAGCTCGATCTTGAAAAGCCAACCTGTTTTCAAAACACAATATACCCCAGTTAGTTTGTGTTGCGACTTGTTAAACAAGTGATGTGAAAGTAGTCAAGTAGTTTAAATTTTAAATTGACAACGACCTTTATCGTAACACGATGAGTTGATGAGGCCAGGCGTATTTTCAACTTCCACGTTCTTCTCAGTCACTTTTCCGGAAACTGGGCAGTATAATTCGCTAGCCGCCTTAACGCTCTCAAGAGCACCACATTCATCTGTAAAATTAGAAATGTGTTTAAAATTATTAACCTCATGCGAAATTGTTATAAAGTAGTAAAATGTAAAGAATGTTAAGTGATGCATTACCTAGCATACTAAAATCAGAGCCAACGTCAGGGAGTTGTGCGTACACAATATCTCCTAAGGAATCTTGGGCGTAGTGCGAAATTCCTACGGTTCCAACTTTACCGTTGAGGTCCACCCACTCGTGTTTGTCAGTGAACATACGAGCTAAAATTGCAAAAAATATATTGCCATAAATTAAATATAATTGCAACGTGATCTTTATCGTGTGCCTAATGCTACCAGTTTAATGAAATAAATTGAAATACTCACCTGCATTATAAGTGGTTGTGGAGAAACTGTGAGTTCCACAGTGGTTCAGTCCGGAAACGACTTTAAATTTCGCTGGATTCGCTCTTGCGAAAGTAACAAGTGCTCTTGACATCAAGCCCATGATGATTGCCGTTTAAGTTTCTATTGTGGAACAAATTGAGCAAAGAAATAGTAATTATTTGAAAAGACGAGTGAAATATTTTTTTTAAATTTAAATGATATAAATTTTAAACGGTAAATATTTCCTGCACTGCACGTACTCTTTTTTAATTTTTGGGTAATGTATGGCACAATATCTGGATTCTGCCGGACAAGAGAGGTGGCAGTAACTTCTTCCAGAATTTCTGTGTAAAGGACAGATGAATACATGCTTGCTAACGTGTTTTATGCATTGGAATTGAAAAGACCATGCATATTTATTTCAGCTTTCATTTTAGTCATATTTGTGAGAACTTCTTTGATCGTTCTCCTTAGATAACTCCAAGGGGCTAAAAGGTCACTCTCGTGAAGTAACACGAATACATTATTGGGAATTGGGATTGATTTTTTGTTTTTCGATAAGATATATTATGTACAGGTAGGTAGGTAGGTCGCCCTCGTTCTGTTAATATTTTTCTTGATAATAAGTAATTTATAATATGTGGTAGCAGTGAATGAAATATTAGAGATGTGACGTCTACATTCCAGTTTTGAGTAATCTTGTCTTAAAGAAAATTTGTAATTTGTCATATGCCTTCACACTAGACGATGACGATATGGTTGGACTTATGTAAATCTAATGATGAAAGATTATGATTACTTGTAATATTAAGCGCAAACATCAAGTTAAGATAAGTTACATGAAAAGGGTTCATGGAAAATATTATTTTAACGTGTACATGAATATCATGTGCTTGTCTTACGCATCCACATGCACAATTTACGTTCGTTTGGTTAAAGTTGAAGTAAGAAATAGAATACAGTAAGTACTAGTCTCACTGAGAAGTTATCTTTTTTTGGGGGTGAAACAATAAGGTCATTCAGGGTTTCCCAAACTTGTGTAGAGTTAAGTGTAAAACAAATAGACGTACAAACATTTTACTTTATAGTACCAAACTAGGAGCTCTCACAAGTCACAATATTCTGAACTTGCATGGCGTATTATTTTGCGTCGGGTCGGGATGCTCTCCATAATGAGACTTATTAAAGCTATATAACTTGTAAGGAAAAGTAGGAAAATTACGGGAATATTTTGTACTCGGGTCTATCGTCCCTAGTCGAGATTCGCCTATTTACTTACAAGGGAACGTTGTGAAGTGAATAGAGCCTAGCGAGAAACGAAAATATACATCTGAACCAGAATTTTCTGCTGATTCTAACGATACCAACTTTATTCTGCAGAAATGAAATCTGTGGATTTTACGATCACTTGTATGCTCAAACCTTCAACCTGACTGGGCAGTACTATGGGAGATAATATTACTCTAAAACTAAACTCTAACGTAAAAACTTACGGTTTATGTAAAAAGCAAGCAATATTTTAGCTGTCGTAATGAGTATTTACTACAACTAGAATTATATTGTAAATACGCTGTAAAGGTCGTTGAAATCTTGGACAGACATACTGTGCACTTTGCGTATATATCTATTTAGGTTTCACTTTGAGATCATTACATACAATAGTCAGTATGTACCTTGTTCGACACATATTTACTCACGTGGACCAACGTATGTCATTGCATGGCTTACCAACAAGTTGTATAACAAGTGTTTCCGGATTTCGGCTGATGACAAATTTGGATGAAATGAAAATAAGGGACACTTTGTAATTAACCTAAACCGTACACTGCGTAACTTTTTCAGTCCATATTAAATACAATTTACGTATTTGGATGCATCTTGTCATAGCACAAGTGCTCACAGTAATTTACATGAATTTCGAATTTGCAACATATTGGAACATATTTAGCTTGCATTAATTTAAGAAGCATGATGGTTTATACCGGGACTATTTCCTCTAAGCCCAAGGAATTCAAACAGCTGTAAAATCTACAGAGTACACTTCTGCAGAATAAAGTTGGAACCGTTAGAATCAGGAGAAAATTCTGATTCAGACGCATATTTTCGTTTCTTTCTAGGCTCTATTCACTTCACAACGTTCCCTTGTTAGATGATACTGTCATTGATTTTGTATTATTAGCTATTCCCATTGCACAAAGGAAATGGTAGGCATGCCATACAAATAGCGACCCTAACAGCATGAATTATCATGACCATACTTAACATTTTATAGAATTCATGGATAACATTCAATCAAATCAACTTGTGATGACTGAAGTTCCACATTTTAAATAGATATTCACTCACCCAAGTAAAATAGATATAGAATATGTTCACAGTTCACGTAAAGTGTTTGCTCTTGCTCTTCATGTTCCTTATGTAAATTGCAATTATTGCAAGTTCAAGAATGAACTCTAAGATTAAAGATATTTTTCCATTCCTTGTCGACAACACCTAAACCCAAAAAACTCCCAAATTCTCATGAAATGTTGCCGTCATTTGGTTTTGTGCCATGAGATGTTACATGTGGGGCTACGTGATACGGTCTGATAGATAAGCTGTCTTTTCTTTTACTCCTAAACGTGACCGCTTATGGAGGAATGGATGCATTGCTCTTTTATTATATACGCCTTCATTCATGCTTGGCTTGTTGTTACCGTATGCATTTTGGTTCAATTTGGTATGAATCACTTTATTCTGGAAACAAAAGCTCTACACTGATAATCTCGCACCATTAGACTTGAGATTTTCATTGTATGTCCTTTGATAGTGATATAACTGTTCTCTTGATATGCGATAAATAAAGCGTAATTGATTTTAAATTCCAGTTTATTGCTATTGAATTACAATGAAAATGAATCGTACACCCCCGCACCCGAGCACTGGTGGAGGAAATGACGAAGATGATGTAATGGCAGAGGGTGAAGACATGGAAGACACTTTTGACGAAGATGACATGATTGAAATTCAGGATGATGACGAGAATGACGAGACAGATTTGGGAGACTTTGCTGATGACGAGGAGGACGATATGGACGGCGAGCCAGGACCCGGAATGGAAGGGTTTTCTGGTCAAAAGCCAGATTTTATTTTGACAAGTCATCAAGGTATTATTATGATTTTTTACTATAACTTGCAAAGTTTTAAAAATCTCTACAATATGTAGAAATTATCGTATTATTTTGATGCATAATATGTGTGGTCGTACTTTCATTTTTGCAGAATCTGCCGTGTTTTGCTGCTCATTTGACCCATCGGGTTACAGACTTATTAGCGGAGGGGAGGATGACGTAGCAAACATTTGGGATGATACATCTATTAAAAGCCAGTCTCCAATATGCATTTGCAGAGGACACAAGGTTTGTTTTAGTTAACTGTACTTTTTGTCAAATGGAAAATGGTAGCGAACAAAAATCTCATGAACAAATCAATTATTTTTTAATGTACAGGATTCTGTTGTGAGCGCTTCATTTAGCTGGGATTCCACATATTGCTCCACTGCCGATCTGTCTGGCCTTGTTAAAGTTTGGAAGGTTGCTAATAATGAGTTGATTACTACATTTGAAACGGGAGAACTGGCTGTACGTATTTGATTTTTTATCTATCAAAAAGGAAGTTTGAATGCATTCTGATTCTGATTCAATGTATTATATTTTTCACTTGTAGTGGAGTTTTTGGCACTTTGGGAGTAACGTCCTATTTGCTGGTTGTGATGATGGGTCAATTTATATGTGGAAGGTGCCCACGGGTGATTGTAAAATATATACAGGCAGCTCTGAGAAATGTGAAGGCGCTGTGCTAATGCCTGACGGTAAGAAGAGTGCAATAGTTGTTGTGAAAGGTTCTAATCACAAGTAGCACGGTATTTGAATGAAGTTTTAATTAATTTTATATGACAGGTAAAAGATTGCTCGCTGGATATGCATGTGGAACTTTGAAATTATTTGACCTGAAATCAGGCGATACCCTATTCAATTTCACGAAGAATCTTCCAAATGCCAGTGTTCTTTGCGTTGCTGCTCATCCATCAAAAAATATTATTGCTTGTGGAAATGCGGATGGAACAGTGAAATTATTTAATTCTCAAAATGGAAAGGTAATAATTGTGAAATATAAATACTAATTAAACGCTGTTGACAATTGGCAATGGAGTTTCATTATACTTTTGAATTTCTTTTCTAGTTTCTCCACTCGATTTCTTGTTTAGCAGTTTCGGCTGACAATGAACCAAGCTCCTCATCCGTCCAAGAAACTGTGGAAAGTATTGCTTTTAGTCCTACAGAGCTTAGTTTGGATCTTCTGGCGTGTGGAACTGTTAGCGGAAACATAGTTGTTTGGGATATAGCTTCAATGGTATGTTCCTTCTAATATCAGTAAATATTTTAGGGAAAAATGAGTTTGAATATTAATTCTACTTACTTGTGTTGATTAAAGACGGAGAGGTTCCGCGTACATCAAGATGATACTGCTGGACTAACGAAGCTGTTGTGGGATCCCAAATTGCCATTAATGTATACAGCTGGAATTGATGGTGTTATTAGAGTACTTGATGTTCGTACCTGTCATGTGGAGAGGCTACTGGGACGTCATCGAACTGAAATACTTGATATTTGCATTACAAAGTAAGTTTTGGTTTCATTCGTACGATTATTACCAAGCCACGTCTTTGGATATGTCCATTACATTTTCTTTTCATTGCATATTTCTCAACTGCAGGGATGGCTCAAGATTGGCGTCCGCTTCCGAAGATGGTTCTGTATTTATATATAATCTTCTTACCGTTCCGTCTACCTGATGATTTTTTGTTGAGCTGAAAGTATGGAACCCTCCAGTTGATTCGTTTTGGAGAAGGCCTTGCAATTCCATCAGTTTTTTAAAACATGCATTGTACAATATTCTGTTACAGATAATAATAAACTGGGTATTTCGATTTAAATTTACATTCTCGGTCAGCCTGAAAAATACTTCGCTCACTTTGTGATAGTCAAAGTGCTTTGCAACAGTTTCAAATCAAGATCAACTATTATTATGTAATTATTAGTTTCAAACTCCAAAAATATGTGAAATTAGACAGAGGATGCCTTAAGAAAAAAGAAGAAAAAAACCTGAAAAATTAAAGTTAATATTGGGTAGCAAGTAAATACGTATAAATACCTACTATAAAAGTTATATTCGCAGTTATGTATATATATGTAATTGTGATTTACACAGTTAATGCAATAAATTTTGAATACTTCTAAGACAGTACATTATAAATAGAAAATAAATTGCTTATACCTATATTATTATTACGATAGATATAACCATTTATTTATTTATTGTGCTTCCATCATCATCTGCACCTGCAGCTTCAAATATAATATACTTTAAAATAACTTTAAATATATTTCAGTCATTATTCATGGTAGGAAAATTGTTATAAAGTGCAATTGCAGTGCTTTTTAAACACGGTTATAAACACGTTCATATTTTAGTCTAAATACTTATCCATGCGCAAAACTATGTATATATTTTCCATTTTGGAACTGGCAGTGTAAATAATATTTAAACTTTGAGCTATTGTGACATGAACATTCATGGTTGATAACATGAAGTTTATCAACGCAAAAACTCAGTGTTGACAACGATAATCCAAATCTAAAGATTCTACTCGGGAAAATCTGGAATTAATTGAAGTCTCTTTACCTTTTAAATGTTCACGAATTACCTGCATTCCAATTTTGTCCGTTATCGTTTAAATAAAATACTACGATTTAATACACAAATAGAGAAATCACGTCCTAATCCGCATCATTTATGTTTATACAGTAAATTCCTACCTCTTTGGCACATTGTTTGTCTTGCAGGTAAATTTCCAGACCAGATAATTACATGATAATGGTAAGCTAAAGTCTACATGAATCGAATAAAAAATCTCCAGGCAAATAAGAATCATTGAAAACGGATGTGCATGCAGTTTTTTTGATAGCCACAAACATAGCCATGCATGATTGTAGTATTTAGGCACTACGCCTACATAAGTTATACCTTAGTCGACAATCCTAACAACATTCATGCAGACGAGTGGGTCAGTGGGTGTATTGTGTTTATAAAAAATCAACTTCAGCATTATTACTTTTTTTATCAGCCATGGCATATCACATCATCCCTATATACACCCCACGTCGTTCACTCCACAGGTTTCATGGTGAAACTTAGACAATATCACTTTTAGTTTATTCTTCTTTTGCCAGTAACGTACAACAAAAAAGTAAATTGCGCACATGCATCTATTCAAAATTAGTGTAGGCATAAATCGTGAAAGAAAAGATCTCGTTATTTTTCTGCTGCGTTTATATCATAGGGAATAACATAGAACGGCGTGCCTAGATTAGATCCAGACAATATAATGTGCAATACATGTAATAGTTAGTGAAGAGAAAAGCGACAATGTGCTCATGCTCACTTGTTCGCACTACATGGACATTATTGGGAGAAGATTAATATAGAATGTAAAGCGCCCCTTTCGTTTTCCGTAATAATAATAAAAACATTAAATTAAACAATATTAAATTACATACCAGCGCCAGCGCTGAATTCCAAATGTGGATTGATAGATCAGCGAGGGTTATATCCCTAATTAAATACACAAACTTTACACCATCAGCACGTTTTTCCTTTATTGGCTTTAATGCTAAATGAAGGGAGGCTTGTCATCATTACAGACTTCATTCATTGTTCACTATTGGTTCAGTTTACCAGGTTGTACATTCTAAAACTTCCTCGCATTTAATAACCGTGCCACCTCATATCTACAGCATCAATTCTTGCTTGATTCCAGTTCAAGTG
Organism: Sinella curviseta; assembly: GCA_004115045.4. Classification (NCBI taxonomy): domain Eukaryota; kingdom Metazoa; phylum Arthropoda; class Collembola; order Entomobryomorpha; family Entomobryidae; genus Sinella; species Sinella curviseta. Next base: position 39,206,974 of record CM023201.3, read on the forward strand.
GCAAACAAAACATTATGTAACACGTTGGTTGAAACAACCTGCAATTATTGTTGAATCTACATACTTGTTTTGTTATTTTGGAAACTTGTTGGATCATTAAATCTATCAAAGTTACAGTTCTTACCAGCAACTTGTAACTTGGGGGCAACCTGACTCAATTCATGCCCAACCCTTCAAAATATTCTTAGATCGTACATTTTAGATTGTTTTTATATAAACAATTTTTTGCATGTAATGAATTTATCTTTTAAGAAATAATAATTTGATTACATCATTATTACAAAAAAATCACATATTTGTTCCATGCCAGTCAGGATAAGATAAAGTCATCCCGTTCATAAAGTCAACTAAAGTTGCTAGCCCTGTCGTCTACATACCTACTTGACATTCTAAGAAATTTATCGTACATCAGAAAGTCAAAGTCATTCATTTACGAATCTCGTCTTCTCGTCTTTACTATGACTTCTTTATGGTGAATTGTGACTGCCTGCGGCCTACACAGGTTGAGAAACGCAAGAATTTCAACACGTTTTCAAATTGGTAATGAACTTGAACACAAGTTTATTGGAATTTTATAGACACGGTCTCATAATTTCTTTGCACAAGGAAATCATCCAAACTCTGTTCTTGCTTCAAGCAACCATGCAAACTTGTAATGCAGTTTATTATACAGAACATGTACGGATCGAGATAAAAATCGGGTAAATTTAGCTGCACAACTCAACTCAATACGGGTAATAGCATATGCATGAGTACAAAGTATTCACGAAAGCAAGATCATGTTGCAAGGATGCCATCATCGTCAGCAACACTATGAACACGTTGAAACCACTTCACTAACTGTGGTTCCTCCTCCTTTCACTTTTCTTATTCCTTCAGATTCAAAAACTTTGTCTAAGACAAATGCAAGCCTAATCATAATCCCATTACTCCCTACACTAGAACAGCTTCCCCGCATATACTCCTACTCTTACTACGACAATGACAAAAAAAATGTTACTCTCGGGAAAGTAAACAGTTTGGTGGTGGTGGTAAGTATGCAGATAAGTTCAAATAGAGCTTTATCTATGTAGGTAATGCACTTTGCACTGCTGTGCATATACTTTACTTTTTTTTGTCCAGCCTGCTGCTATTATTAACTCTGAGGAAAACGCTTATCAACTCCTCCAACGTATTCTTGCCTTGCAGACTGTTCCGTTTTTAGGGGAAGTATGGTGGTCGCATATACATACTTATGAGATAACTGAAACATTTTATTCCGAGTTTCACTGCGTACATTTTTAACGCAAGTGCATAAGCGCAGCGTTTCCATTACATTGCGTGATTTCCAATGAATTCAGTCGCTCACAACACACACAGCACTACGAGCAGTGAATAGAATCTACTCCGCAGTGTTTTGTAGTAAAAGCATCAAACTTTTTTGGCTTCTTGTGTGATAAATTTTTACATATTTACAGGAAGCATGGGATCGTATCGTGTCACTACATTAAGCTAGTTTTTTTCTCCATCTCCTGTAAAGATGTGTAAAAGAAGGGAAACTAAATGAGTCCAGAGTCCATGATGAGTGTGTATATTATTTTGTTTCGTCTCGCGTGAAAAAGACAATTATTGTCATTTGCATGTTCATATAGCATCCCGAATTTAAATGTTTCCTCTGTCAGTTGACATTTCTAACCGTAAATAGCCATCATGCGGTGTAAGTATAGGCATTACAATTATCTAATCTATCCCGACCGACTCAACTCTTTAGTGAGGTGCAGTAGCAGCAACGTAATAACATTCTTGGTTCGACGATAAACTTGCTGAAACGATAGTGGAAGCAGAGAGGAGCAATCATGTCATTCATGGTTGCATTGCATTGCATGATGAAAATATTGTCAAGCTCCAAAGATTAGGAACTAAAGATTGTGTTTTTTACATAAAAACAAATGTGGAGAAGATGAGGAGTCCACCACGCTGCTAGTTGTCTCATTTTCATGCAAACGCAACGGGTTTAAAAGAATCTGCTGCACAGACTGTTTTATATGATGATATTCTGTGAGAGAGCGAGAGTGAGAATGATTTTGTGAGAAGAAAAATGGAAAGAAGAGAATAGTGACGATGGTGGCTGCGTCTGGTGTCGTTGGTGTTTTGTGGAGGTTTGCTTTGTTGTCTGTGAAATGTGTGACATTCTGAAGCGATAAAGTGTAGGAAAATTCATGTAGGATGTGAAAGACAAAACGTGATGACGGACGTGATTGAATAATTTTTTTTTTGAATATTATTAAGAAAGTGCATTCTCAATCACGGCTGCAACAGGAGAGGATATAAGGTTAGCTAGCTCTCAGCTAGGGTTTTTTAGCATCTTGTTTTTACTTAGAAAAAGAAATATACATATGCATACCTGCTCACACACGCATATTTGGGAATGCATGCACGTGTGTGATGGATGAGATTGCATTTTCCTACACGATTCCCAATCATTTAGCAAGAAGACAAGAAAGAGAAAGGGTGAAATTGTTTTCGAAATGTGAATTTTATGTGCAAAGCATTTTTATTATGGAAATAAACGTTGAGTTCATGATGTCTGTGAGAGGAAAATAAGTGGTTATAAGATCAGAGATCAGTGTTACGTGAACATTCAGCGTGCATTGTGTGAAATTCTGGAGCTGTTCCTTTGCGTCGCTTTGTGTACTGGTGGATATTAGCAAAGAGCTTGTGGTTGTGTGATTGATAAAGATTCGCTGGAAAAGAAGGGGAGGAGAAGCCACGCATTCTTTGATATAAAAAGATTTTTGGGAAGCTTGTGCTAATTTTGTTGACAAGGTGTAGTAATTTTTTTGTATGTCTATCGATTTTTATTGTCGGGTTCGTGTAATATTTCTATATGCTCTTGGCGCAAGTGCAAGTCATATGAGTTGATTACATGTACAGTTGTGATTTTTTAGATACTGCGCTGGTCTATTTAACAAATTGCATCCATACCCAAATCCATACCCACACTACCCAAACAATTTTTTTTTTGAAAATGTACCTAAATTTATATACCAATTATGAAAGCACGGATATGCAACAAGTAGCATTGAAATTTTGGGTTTTATTCTAAAAGTCATTAAAATATCTTTATTGTGCTCGGCTTCATTTGACAGTGTGGCCATGAATATATTTCGCCACAATAAAGAGTCATATACCAACGATGTCGTGATTTACTATTTTATTGACTGTAAAAATGCAGGTGGGCAACTAGTATTAATAGTGGATGTGAAATAGATGGATGCGAGTTAACTTACACGTGCAAAATCATGAATATTTTTCTCTCAATATCTCTTTCCCGTCACCTACTACATCCTTGATTTGAAAGCTACAATCAAATATTGAATAGGAAGTTGTCTGACAGATTATTGCTGCATTGCTCTATTTTTAAATGATTACTTTCTGCTTATCAATGAGCGTTCATTAGGTAGCAGCGTAAACAGCTTAAACGGTGAACGGTCTTGTCTGTAAAAGTTGCGTTGTATGCAATAATCATTTTCTTTTTGGTGTGATGGCGTTCTTTTTGACAAATTGCTTTTCACATGCAAACTGAAGTGAACATTGAAAGTGTATCAAAGTCGTTTTGCAAAATCCACTCACTCACAAGCTCAGGTCAGCAAGTTTGTTTGATTCATTTCTGGACTTGGTTTTGAACATATAGCATTTTTTCGTTCATCTTGTCTTGTCCAAGTTAAATTAGTCGTAAATGTCAGAGATTATATGATTTACCACAATTAGGGCTTATCATTTATCAACTATCATTCGTTCGTAATACAAGAAAAGGTCATAAAGGCTATTCATGTTGTATGAGAGACGGGGTTAAAGAAAAATCTATGCTTTATTTATGTCATCATGCTGCTACTGCGTAACATTTCATCAGAGCATCAAGTTCAGTTTCAGCAAAAGTGTGTGACTTGTCCATCTTAATCGTGATTAATTGATATAGACGATGATGATAGAATAGCAATTTTATAGAAAGTGTACAAGATCATAAATACGCGACGCTACTACTACATCTACTACTACTGACCCATTGAATTATCGTCCGCTTTTTGGTACATACGAACAGTAGTAAGCGCAATGTTATGAAATCTCTGTTAAATGACTTCCTTTGAAACTTTTTAAGTGTGGCCGAACAAAAGCCGTAGCAGAGCCCATGATTTTGCTCAATAATCATCTTTAAAAGCCCCAGCGAGCAAAATTTGAAGTATTCGAGTATTTGATAACGTTGCGTGATTTGATTTGGAATTGAAACCTTGCTTGTTTAACTTGCTATTGGAAGGAACAAGTCCATAATATGCGTTCTGTTGAATTTCACAACAGAAACTAGCAGAGACTGTGGTCGTTTTTTATGTATTCAAGGTTTAACTGCTTTCTCACAAGAATATACACAGCATCTTCAATATCATTGCTTAACTATCTTAATTAATTTAAAAATGGTAATTTATGTTAAAGAATTGGGAGTTAATTGCTTAAAAGAATTTGCCGACCGAATACTAGATTCATAAAATTGTCGTGCTTGACTTATTTTTACACAAAATTTCTTGTTCAAACATCTTCACCACGCACACTTTGTCCTGTGCTGCAAACTCATCAAGGCCATCATATTATATGGGCATAGCATCTTTGTTGATGATAACACATGAACGAATGAAACGAGCAAACCTCATAATATGCACATGTAACTTAAGAGAAATGAAAGTATTCCCAATTCCCAAGCTGAAATCATGAACTTTGATACGACAACTGGGACTCATGACAGTTTATATTTCAAATATGGCTGGTATCTGATCGCTCTACACAGTTCATAGCACATAATGATAATAATGAAAATTTTGCCATTTTCAGGATAGGTTGATACCACATGCCTTTGAAACCTTTCTCAAGAAAGGGAAAATTTTGAGTGAAATAAAAAAGGTTCAAATACAATGGGGAAAGTAAATATATCCAGCAATTGTGCAGAAGCCAAGCCCCTTCAGGACACGGGTCAACCACCAAAGGTATTTTGAATGCAGATGTTTCAAACGATTTTCATGACATTACTGTGAGCGTTCACACTTTCTATTTATTCAAGGATGGGGGAGGAGGCGGTGGAGGAATCGAGCTAAAGAAAGAGTTGGGGCTCAAGGATGGAGTAGCTCTCATCGTTGGGGTAATCATAGGTGCTGGGATTTTCGTTGCTCCCAAGGGCGTACTTAAACATTCCGGCTCCGTCGGTCTGGCACTGATTGTGTGGGTACTTTCAGGATTGACCAGTCTGGTGGGTGCCTTGTGTTATGCCGAATTAGGTAGAAAAAGGGGTGCATTAAAACTATATGAAGCATCTTGATGGAATAATACATTAAAGATGACATTGATTATTTATCTAAGGAACCATGATTCCCAAGTCTGGAGGGGACTACGCGTACATTCTCACAGCCTTTGGTGGCCTTCCGGCGTTTTTGTTTCTTTGGGTGGCAATGTTGGTGATAGTGCCAACGGGAAACGCCATCCTTGGTTTAACATTTTCTTATTACCTTCTGCAACCCTTTTACCCTGGTTGCGGTCCTCCGGATTTAGCTGTTAGACTTTTGAGTGCAGCTGTAATTGGTAAGTGCAGGAAATGGTTATCAAAATCACTCCATGAACAACGAAATTTATCATAACCTGGTACATGTTTTCATCTTTAAAAGCTTTCCTGACTGCTGTCAACTGCTACGATGTTAAATGGGGTGCACGGCTACAAACAGTTTTCACCACCATGAAGGTATTGGCAATTGTGCTAATCATTGTAGCAGGATTTGCCGTATTGTGCATGGGGAAATTTGACAATCTGGGAGATCCTTTTGAAGGGACCAAAACAGATCCCGGCGAACTCTCCCTGGCGTTGTATTCCGGTCTATTTTCGTATGCAGGATGGTATGCACAAAAAATCATACTAAAATAGATACAGTTTCTTGCAAAATATTGCCGGAAATTGGTAGTAAAATTTGTCTCTCTGCATTTTCAGGAATTATCTTAATTTTGTTGTGGAGGAAATACGGGACCCATTCAGGTAAGGGTTCAATTTTTATCTTTGATGTACTACTTTGGATCAATTAATTGTATCTGCTCCGTTGTGTAACGTTTTATAAGGAACCTACCGAGAGCAATTTGGATATCGCTACCTCTTGTTACAACTATTTATACATTGGCCAATCTTGCATATTTCGTCGTGTTGTCAAAAACCGAGCTATTGGAGTCGGCTGCAGTAGCTGTGGTAAGTGTAGAAAAATGCATTCTATTTAATGGAGAGAGAAAAATTCTTATAGCATGAACATGATACTATCGTTTCACTTTTCATAGACATTTGGAGATCAAGTCTTGGGAGTCATGTCATTCATAATGCCCCTATTCGTGGCTTGCTCAACGTTTGGTGGATTAAACGGAGCTATTTTTGCCCCTTCGAGACTCGTATTTGTGGGGGCTCGCGAGGGTCATTTACCTCGTGCATTGGCAATAATTAATGTTGATACTTACACACCCATTCCAGCTTTGGCATTTCTGGTAATTTGGATAGAATAACATTTGCATGCCTTGATTAATGAAACTGGAAGCTGACAATGAATGAATGAGAAGTACAATCTTCTAACCGTGCTTGATTTGTAGGGGCTCCTGTCAATAGGAATGCTGATGATTGACGACGTGTACACCCTCATCAATTACATGAGCTTTGTGGAAGCTCTTGCCGTTGGGGTATCTGTTTTTGGGTTACTCTGGCTTCGTTATAAGGAGCCAGATGCAGAGAGACCGATTAAGGTAATTAAAACTTTAAAACAGCAACGTGGCTACTACTTAATGAGCATATAATTGAGCATCCAATGAACGCAATATCTTCATTAGAGAGGATGTTTAAAGTGTGAAATTTATATTGAGCCCAAAATAGCAAATTCGGTAGGCGACAATCAAAGCCTCGAATTAATGACACTTGTAATTACAATATAATACTGCCTGATTCTTGTTTCATAAGATGTCAGCATTATTTTATTCCAAACAACGGTTTGAAGTGTTTTCATCAATTACAGCAAAATTATATAACCTAACCGCACTTTTCACGCCGTCGCTCCGTGCATCACTTCACAAAATTGTTCTGATGGTAATGAATGAACGAATGAATGAATGGATATTTGTTTTGTAGATGCCGATTATACTTCCTATTCTCTTCTCTCTTATCTCCGTCTTCCTGATATGCGTGCCGATTGTTACTTCACCAGCTTCAGAGATCGGTGTTGCCGTTATGATAGTTCTCTCTGGAATCCCGGTCTATATGCTGTTCGTAATGTGGAAAAGGAAGCCTAAATTTGTGAAAGCAATAAGTGGTAATGTCCTGTCTATTCATCACATTTTCCCTCTAATTCATGATAAAACAAGAATGATAGCCATATTATTGTGTAATGTTTGTCCTTAGATAAACTTTATCGGTCATCTGCCCTGCTTTTCAAAGGAGTACTGGAAAACTCAGCTAAAAGCGAATAATCAGGCGTGTCTTTTATAGGAATCCTTAATATTTATATATTTTTAATATCAAGTGTTCACAGATTCATTTTTAGGATTTTTATGCAATTACTTCGTATACAAGAATAGATGGTAAACTTTTGTAAATAGTATTGGAAACTTTTGATAAAAATGTTCATTCCATGATGCATTGTTATTTTCAAGTGTACTTCAGAAAATGATCTTCTTTGCCTTCCAAAAATTTATTAGCAGTAAAATGGACAATCAAAATAAGGACTATCATAGCAGTAGGTTTGCATATATATACACCACTAGATTTATCTTCTTGGCAGCACCACGAGCAGCATCTTTGATTCCCCTGATTAAATATTTTGCAATGCAATAATGATGAGGTTGTGAACTATGTATGTACGTTTAATTGTATGGCAATTAATTGTACGTTTAATTGTAAAATTACGGTTCTACGACATATGTACCATGATACAAAGAAATAATGAAATTAATTCGAAAAAAGTATAAAGCGGGGCCTTAATAAAATAAAGACCAGAAATCTGTGTTGTTTTAGCTTTAAATATAACGAGTACGTTTGAGGTTGGACGTTGGACCGTGTGCGGTTATCATTACGCTGGATTGTTGTATAATACAACCAAGAGTATAATAATCAAATAATTGAAAATATTTATGAATTACATAGTCGTTGCTCTGCGTAGTATTGAACAACTTTGTATTTTGAATTTTTTTCTCAACAAATATAGAAAATTATGAAAACCCTTGTGAAGTAACGTATTTATCAAACCATAATGAAATAAAGTTTCTAACGTTTGTCATATTAATTGATGTTGATAGCTATGCAGAAAATATCATTTAGATATTGGCAAATACGGGTACTTGGCAAATATTTTGTAAAACTAGGTGCTCGGTTCGGCAATGTATATGGAAAATGTGCTGTCTGAACTATGTATAAGAAACCATATTGCTCTCATTTGCAGTAAACGAATAACACTCTATCATCTATATGTTATTTAAAAGTTGTACATAAATAGACATGTGAATGATAGAGATGCATAGTATAATACATTGTTGCTTACCTAAGCAAATAAAATAAAAGAGAACATGTGCCGACTTAGTAAGTGGGCGTAATTTGTTTTCTATAAGTATCGCTATGAAAAAACAATAGTGAAAATTTCCTAGAGTTTCCATTTTTCATATCATCACAAATTTTTAAGCTTATTTGAGCAATTTATTGAATTTCAAGTTACGGTAATGTTTGTCCAACACCTAAATTCTATATTGCAAGTTTTATTGATAGTTAGTCCTTATTTACTTCAAACTGGATCTGCGACGGATATCTCATATCTCATGTCACATATCAAATTATCTCATTAGATACTTCATTTACCTTCAGTATTGCACAAAGTGATTTCTAACAATTGGTCTTCGATTCCTTTGTCAAGTTGAGTGACCATTTATCACACAATCTTTCAACAAACGGAAAGTTTCTGCATAAAATTATGATGTATTTTTAGTTTGCTTCCTTCGGGATTCGTTAATTATGATCACATTTCCCTTTGCATGGTGAGTGGGAATACGCTAGGTGACGAAAATCAAATCGCCGATTGCACTTCCAGATTTTATCTTGTCGTTTCTCAACAGCTCTGCAGCGAAAGTATCCTCGTACAAAGTGTAAAGGTCAGGCTCAACGAAAACTGAAAGAAAATGTTGACGGAAATGACGATGGAGACTTGGAGACGTATCCGAATTGGTTGGAATTGAGAGCCGTGACATTCCGGTAAACTGGGAATGGTTTGGTCCCGATTTCTGGACAGGATATAGCATTCTTTGCATTAATTTGCATACCTAATAACTTATATAATCGTTATCTATGACTTTCTGCAATGGAATCATTTCACAGAGTGGGAGGTTGGAGATATAGTTCAACACTGGAAGATCAGTCGAGTGTAAATTGAGATATTAGAAATACGAGTTAGCCCTTGAATAAAAATGAACAAGTACATAATATTATACCAAATTTTGTTTAGTATTTTACAGGACTTACATACAAACAAACATTACATCGCATTATCACCTTACAACAAACCAATACTAGTATTAAATTATCCGAGTTGAAATGGCACAATATTACATATCAGGATGCTATGATGTTATTTTCTACAGCAAAGCAACCATTCTTCTGCGGTAATGGGCGTATTTATCTTTCTAGCAAACAAAAACGAAATGCAAGTTTATGAACATTTTCTGCAGTTCTGTTTTAACCCTGTTTGGTTTGTTAATTTCACTAGTTCAAAAAATTAAAGGTTATTTTTAAATTCGTGGTTTATTCAGGCAAAAAATTTAATCTGGCTTGAATAATGTTCCTTAAATATATCCCGGTGTTGTTGAAAATTTTGGCAATTGAACTCTACATCTTGCAGTCGCAGTATGTTCTTGCAGCGGATAGTACAGGTATACATTTTTTGAAATTGAGAAATATTTTCTTTGTGTAAAGGGTAAATTATTTGGTATCCACAAACATTAAAAATCGAAATTCCTTCTAAGAAACTTTTGTATTGTATCATATTAAAGATATAAGTCGGTTGCGAGCAAAAATACTGGAGAATTACGATGTACATACTAGGCCAGTTCTCAACCACTCGGATACCACGTTGGTCACAATAAGATTCTTAAATAATGGATTCGAAGTGGTGAGTCTTGCTGTGTGATTTTCACGTGCTGAATTCATTAAAATTAAAACTGCATAGATATGTAATATGGGAATAAATGATATGAAAAATATAATAGGATGAGAGGCGGAATATGATGACGTTGCACCTGTTATCAGTAATGGTAAGAATTACAAATTTTTTTGCAACAATAATTCGGCGTGTTAACTGTTAATGTTTTCTACGCTCATTACCAACACTTGAAACATATTTAGACATGGGTAGACCAACACGTGACATGGGACCCATTAAACTATGCGAATCTTAGTGAGCTACCATTTGGTGCAACGGATTTATGGAAACCTGAAATTAACGTTATGAATAAGTAATGCGAGGATTCTGTTCCTTTAATGGGCAAATCCAGTAATTAATTTTACCTGTATAACCATTATGATTGTCCTATTTCTAATAAAAAAATATATATTCAATACTGGTTTTTAGCTTTGACGAGAGTGAGATTGACCATTTCGGAAATACGTTGATAATTGCACTGGCCGATTCCTGGGTTTGGTGGATACCTCCGTGTAAATTTCAGGTGCACTGTTCTTTCGATTTTCAGCTTTGGCCTTATGATAGACAATCCTGCAAGGTGATACTTTCATCTTGGACATACCACGGTGCAGAGGTGGACTTGGTCCTTTCAGAAAACCATACAGAAGTACAAACATATACACTTAATTTATCGCTTAATTTATTTAACCCAACAACATGAGTTTCTAATTACCTATAGCCTGTAAAATCTTTGAACACATTAACAGCTTGCATTTGATGAAGAATGGCAAGAGAAATACAGGGAAAACAGGGAATGGGACCTTCTCGGCAGCTCCATCCGTCGTTACAGTCGAGTCGTATATTGTTGTCCAAAAATTCCTCTTGTGCAACTTTCAATTACGGTCAACATACAAAGAAAATATACAACACACACGGCAGCAATTACAGTTGTGGGTTTAGGTGAGGAAAGCGTAATTGCTACCTAATATTTATGATCATAGCATGGTGAAAGTTGCCTTTGGTTTTACACTTTGTAATGAGTATTAATACCAAATTGATTTTCATGTATGTTTAGGGATTGCTACAGCCATACTTGTTGGATTCTGGCTAGATCCCTTTGCACAAGAGAGGTTGCCACTGACTCTATTGGTTTTGCTACTGAATTCCATCTACCTTCAATATTTGCACAAAGTCATTCCCAACAATGGCTCGTCCGTTCCTTTATCAAGTTGAGTATTTCGTATATGTACATAAATTTGAAGTTCTTAAACAGACCATCTTCATTTAAATTTACCAAAAGATCTATCATGAAATTCTGCTTTCTCTCTATTTTCAGTTTGTTTCTTTCGGGATTCTCTAATCATGGTCACTTTTGCGTTTGCTTGGACGGTTGGAATACGTTACTTGGCGAAAGTCAAATACAGTTCTCCGATTGCGCTTCCAGATTTTATCTTGTCATTTCTCGACAGCTTTGCAGCGAAAGTTCTTTGCTTGAATCCTCGTCCCCAGTGTAAAGGTCAGGCTCAGCGAAAACTGAAAGAAAATGCTGAAGGAAATGACGATGGAGACGTGTCCGAATTGGTTGGAATGGAGAGCAGTGATATTCCGGAAAACTGGGAATGGTTGGCCCGCTTTCTCGATAGGATAGCATTTTTTGCATATCTTATAACATACACCATCTTTATTTCAGCCTTCCTATAATGAAAGTCGCATATGAGAATGGAGAGGTTTTATTCATGAATGAAATATCTGGCGAAAATAAGTTAGCACTCGAGCTACCATTTAACTAATTTATGCAAACGAATTCCAGAATTTATTTTATCCAACATTCTGTATAGCATGTAAACATAGTAAATAGAATAATATCTTATAAATGATGTATGTAACGTAATCTTTCTCTCGTGTGCATGTCAGTGTATAATGCTCTATGGAGTTCAGATTTCATTTGTATCAGTACTTTACTTTATATGAAAAGCATTTTGGAATGCCATAATATTTATTCGACGATGTTTTCGCGTGTTTGAGATTAAAGAGCACATTCGTCATGCTTTCCGAATTTCTTTAGCAGCTCCGAGCGTATCCTGTAGTTGATTAGTCGGTCTTGGCTCATCACTGTTTTTGTTACCAAATGGTTGACTCTTCTAATCCCAGGTTTGTGCACCAAAAAGGCATTGTCCAGAATATAAAAATCGTAGTCTAGAGCGCACATCACGTAGCCCTTTGTATTGTCCAAAAAAGTAATGATTAATAAATGACTTGTTCAAAGTTGTAAATGTAAGCTTTTTGTTATGTTTTTTTATCTTCATTTACCGAAACCATCTTGTCCCGGAGTCCTTCCCAACTGAGGCGTTCATCGTAAATGGGCTCATATTTGGTGCCGATGAATATGGGCTCCCACAATTGATAGGGCCGTTTTCGCTTCGCCTTATGAAAAATTCGCATCATAAAGGTTGCCGGTGACGGAGGCGGTTCTAAAGTCTCGTTATTACTACCGTTGTTGTTGTTGAGATTATTATTATTATTACTTGTGCAATTATAAGTTCTGTAGTCTATCATTGCCCCGTCGCTGGTTTTTGGGTACGACATTTTCCATTCATCATACTTTGGAAAGGTGTGACATTGGGGGCAGATGGAATGATGGAATAGTACCGCAGCTCGATGCTTGAGCAGAGACGCTAATTGCTCCTTGGTTTCAACTTGACAAGGCACGATATCCTTTTTCACCTCAAAAACAGGTAGAACAAACACGTGTCTACTCTGCTGACCAGGAAGATCAGATAACCTTTCCTGCATTTCGTTTTTGTGCTGTTGTTTGGAGGCAGTAACGTCCAGCCTTTGTTCTAAAATTTCATCACGACCACCACCGTCCGTTGTACTATTAGCAGTTCTGCTGCTGCCGCTGTAACTCCCGGTAAAGAAAAATTTTGCAACCACTGCGGCAGCTGCTGCAGTAAACTTGTTTCTGTTAAAGTTATAATAATTATTTTTTGCTTCCTCCTCCTTCTGAAGTCGACCTAGCATGTCCATAAAGCTAGGAATCAAATTAATACTAGGGTACAGCTCAATATCCGAGGCTAGAACAAAGTATGTGGTTGCAGCGGCGCGAGCAATGTTCCGTGCAATATTGATGGGGTAAAGCAATCCATTCTTGATGCGAAACGTGTAGTTGCCCTTACTGAATGTCGGCTTTTGAGAACAGTCTTTCCATTTACCTGGTTGGGGTAGAAAAAGACATAGGATGATAATTCATAATTTTGAATGTAGCCGTTGTTGCCGAAAAACAAAATTGCTTGGTGTAAGCCCAAGTCATAATGGAAGAGTACGCGGAAATGGAAAACACAAGATACGCCAGTCGGTGGTGTGCATAATTGTATGCATTTTTCAACCGGATTATACGGCCTCAACTTTCTTCGGATTCGGACGTTCCCAGAAGGCGATACAGAAGAGCATAACAGTTTTGAACAACATAGTACATATACAGAATTTGAATGGTTTTCTTTTTCTTTGTGTGCCTTGCTAAATTAATAACATACTCAATGGAGCAGTATGATAAGTGTTTTCTACAGCGGACATGTTTTGCACAACAATTAGTTATTTTGCGGGATTATATTGCATCATGTCCTTTCTCTGCCAAAATGTTAGACAATTTTTAAAGAAGGTGCCCATCTCTTCAATGTACAACAAAAACTCGGGTCTTTTTAATCCAGAATTCCATATGAGTTTTGAAATGAAATCATATATCGGTCGTAAGTACTGTATATTGTTAGTATTCTGTTATGCCCTTTGCATGTAAATTGACACGTGGGTCACAGAAAAAATTCATTGGAACATGAAAACTAAAATACAAGACAATGTCTCATGCAAAAGTTCCAATGAAATTGTCAGGAATCTGCTATTCCAATAATCAGCACACTTTTCTCTCTATTCATCACCTACACCTACCAGTCAATATGTGGAACGAGGTTTCCACTCTATTAACGATTTGCCTTGTTATTAGTCACTTAAATTTACATAACCAAATGCTTGTTAAACAAGTTAATTTTGTCCAAACAAGCTTTCTCAAACTCATCAGATGTTCAATAATTTACCTTCTTGGTATGCAGCGTCAAGCCAGGGGATGTCTCCATGCTTTTCATATTTTTTCGCCGGTCTCTTCACGTATCTGGTGTCATAAATGAGATGGAACGTAACCCATTTATCAATATTGGAGGACGTACACAGTTTTAAGTAACTTATGAGTTTCAGCGACTCGTCCAAATCATCTCCTGGACAGTACAAGGCGAGAGACACCGGACCTTGCCAGCGCTCTACCAGAGGCAATAAATTGTCCAGGTACCTGAAGTCCCCGTGGGTAGTATAGGTTATAGTCTCGTTACACTGGACGTGCATCCACCCCATAATAAAATTTTCAATCACTGTTAAATTTTTCTTGCGTTTTTGAATCCTTCGTAATTGAAATGTCGTGTTGCATGGTGGAATATGAAATGGAGACGGTAAATTGCTTTTCGGGAGAGAGGAGGAGGAAGAAATTGGTAATGCGGAATGGAATGGATCATTATTATTTTTATTATTATTGCTTGTACCACTACTATTACTACTTCCACTACCACTGCTAATACTGCGGCTTGTAGGATAAAAGGAGGTTAGCTGTTCTTGTGGTTGAGTGGACGACGAAGAGGATTCCGGCGGTGGTGGTGGGGCCGTTACCGGTGAAAGCAATCCCAATCTCGCCGCCGACGAAGAGGGCTCAATACTGTTGGAAAATATTGGAGAGTCTGCTGCACTACTGCTTACAGCCTTATTGCTACCACTTACAATAATACTTTCTTCTATAATTTCCAACGGTGCTATTGACGATGATGATGATGATGAAGCCACGGCTGGTTGCTTTATTTCATCAGTCTTTACATTGTTATTATTATTATTATTATCAATATCCTCTGGTGTATCACTAATGTTCTTGCTGAAGTGAAAACTATTATTATTTGCTTCTTGGAAAGAGCTACTCATCAATGTATTATTTTTATTATGATGATTATTATCGTCTTTTTGTTCAATTGCACTTAGAAAGTTCACCCTGCTCCTCCTCGTCTTAAAGCTACTATTATTCCTATTGGTTAGTTGTCTTGTATGATCACCTATTTTCGCGATGAGTTGATTACTACTGCTGCTGGCTTTCCTTTGTTGCGAAGTGAATGCATTTTGTGCGTGTTTAGATATCGGCAACGGAGCCGTTGATTGCGAAATGAAATGGGATGCGGATACATTGAACTGATTTCGTACTGCTGATTTACCTTGTTGGTTGTATGGAGACGACGAGGCATTGTCGTTTTTGGCCACACTAGATAAGGCAAGTATTGAGGATGATGATGATGAGGTTGAGGAAGAGGGGACAGCTACCTCTTCGTATGGAAGCTTTGATGATTGATTTCCTGGAGACTTTTGAATGTTATCGTCCAGCTCTTGATATCTCTGCTGTGGCAGAATTCTACCATAGCTGTCATCATCATCAATTTTATTAATGGTTGTAAAAGAAGTTAAAGATGGAGTGGATGACGAGGACGAGAGCAAGGAGTAATTGAAGGCTAGGAAGGAACTGCCAAACGTGCACAAGAGAATGAGAATACGCTTTTGTCTACAGACACTACTTATCCAGCTCCATAGATAATGCATTTTCAAATGACCCTGTACAAAATACTTTTACATTGGAAAGTCATTACACCACTCACACCACCAAGGCACTTTGACAATTTTTTATGTCGACCAAACAGTAAAGATACCCTATGCGGTCCTCTTCAAAAGATGCAATGCAGATGAAATAGTGCTCAAAAATATGTGGTTCAAAAATGAACAGACAACGATATTGCAGGAAATTATGAAGGGATCGTGATCAATAATCAAATTCTTAAGACACAATAGCAATGACTTTGGAAAACGGTGTATATTGCACTTCTTCGTCGACTTTCACTTGGGTCACTCAATAAAAATGGTGTGCTTTCTTTCACACTGTTTTCACGTTGCTGTTGGGTAAGCCGAGAAAGCCTAACAGGACTCGCTTGTCCTCCTCAGCGTAATGAATAGGAAAAAAATCATGTCATGAAAAAGTGGACATGAGAAGAAAAAAGCTAGTTTTAACAGGAACATCGTATCACGCTAAACAGACATGGAACGCAGTAGTAGTAGAGAATGAGTGAATGAAAACATAATAATAATGCATGGCAGTCTTTTTGATGGAAAGCAGTAGGAGTGAAAACTGAAACTGACGATGAGGAGGAAGAAGAGACATTTGTTCAGTTAAAAAAGTAGAAATAATGCAGAGTTGCTGAGAAAACTCTGGTGGTGGTACAAAGTGAGTGAGAGGTGGAATGAAAAACTGTCCATGGTAAAGGCACGACCAAATACCGGATACAATTTACCGCTTGCCGCAGTGGACTTATATTATTCCAGTTTGTGTGTTTGTTGTACTTACGTGAAAAGTAACAAAGGTGAGCTTTGAAATGTGTGTGTGTGTGTGCATGTAGAATATTATGCTATGTGTAAAAACATTCTGTTTTTTACACACGGACGGACAGTTATATGAACGGATGTAAAGAGAAAGGAGAGAGAACATAATATAATATACATATTCATACACAACCATAACATAAACCAAGCCACATGCTACCACCACCACCATTATAAGCCTTGTCATTACAGCATGTAGTTTTTTCCTTTTGTTGTTGTGTTGTTACCTTCTTTTTGATACAGCAACTTTTTTCATGTGAACTAGAGCTGAGAATGCAGATTCGCACGTTATACTTTATATTGCTTATAAACGTAACGGCAGGAGAAAACGGTTATTTTGTAAAGGCATTATAATCCAAACTACATAAAAAAGCTTGATCAAGTGGCTGCAGTGGTATTATGTAGTGTAGTCGTCGCAGGAGCTTTCACCTGCCTATTTTTTCATTCTCTCGTTTTTTTCTGAATGCCATCATCATTCTTCTTTCTATTTATAAGGGAAATATTGAAATGGAATAGTGACTCACCACCAGTCACCAAATTATATGGTGGTGGTGTAAGATATTTTAATGAAATGGTGTTACATACTAATATACCGTATTTCTTCGAATCAAAGCCCTGACCTAATCACGAAATTTGACCCCTCCGACCTCGGCGGAAATTTAGAGGCCGGTGTTTAAAAACGAGGCTCGGCATTAACTAGAACAAATACGGTAAGTGCATTCACTTCAGTTTACTTACAACTATAAAAATTCTTTAGGTAGATCATGAACGCATATAACTAAACCGTCATCGCCATCGCCGATATACATATTAGGTAGGTAATCGACTTTGGTGATCACCAACCGAGGCGAAAGTTACATGGAAAAATGTTGTTGCACGAAACTCTTGTTTACACTATCAACGTGTAATAATGTTAAAGCAATAATAATAGGTAGTTACCACTACCATCACCAATCACCAAATGGGTTTCTGATGTAAGCTAAACTCACGCCAGGTAGGAGAAAGAAGAAAGTTTCTCATCGTAAACAGCTAGAAAATGGAATGAGCGCACCAGAGGCTTTCCGAAGGGAAGCGCAGCATCGACGATTTGGAAAATTTATAAGATGGGGAGCCATGCAGTATTGTTGCTCTTTGTTCCACTGCAATACAATCCATTTTAATAGAGCACATGTCATGTAGTCTTGTTTGCTGAAAATGGGCGAAAAAATTTCTTCATGGACTGGTATTTTAGAATGATAAGAAGAGGAAATTTCGTGATTGGTGGTAACTATAAGTATGTACAATTGGAAATCGCTCATTATGCTGAAATGATGATTGCTTTTACCAACCGATTTTTTTAACAGTTTTGCCAAAATACTGATGGAGAGAAAAAAGTATTAAAAGTAGGTTTGTGATTACTATCATCATGGAAGAAAGCATCAAATCAAGTGGCTATTTGGAGCCAATTCCATTAAAGCATTTAGCTAATGTAAGTAATGAAATGGCCAATGCATTATGTAGTACGCGAACTAGACTAGTACATATACATTTAGGGGGTGTAGAAAATTAAATGGTTTGTCAATAATGCTCAGAAAAAAATTGGGTGCTGATTCGTTTATTGACGTGTCAAGTAAGTTGTTTCTTTTTGCCCCAATACATCCGACAGACTAGAAATGCGAAGCGAAAATGACTACTTGCTATTATCGCTTATAGAGTAAAATGTGAAGCTGTATGGAAATTTCATTCTAGTTCTGTTCTGATTCGTCCTTTCGCTATCTGTAATTAATGCGTCCCAAGTAAGCGGGTGACAAACGATAATAATTTCCAATCTAGAATCATTTTAATGATTATAGCATTTTGTGAGAATTCATCCTCATCTCATGCATTTATTCACGGACTAAATGATGCCAAACGCATAACTTTTAATTTCTACTCCGAAGCTTTATCGCTTTTATGAGGTGCACGCTTCCAGTTTCGCTTCAGTTGTTTCGTGTACAATATTGTCTATACATATTATGAACTGCAGAGTAGTTTAGTTTTTGGGTACACGGACACAAAGTAATGTAGCATGAAAAAAATTGGATATAAAGGGAACCACTTCGCAAGCGGAAGTAAGGACATTTATATATGTGGCATTTCGAGTAACGTTATTATACAACACGGCACGCTAAGCACGTAATAAATAAAAATAATAATAACTGCCTACTACAAACAAGCTTCCCATATTATTCCGCATATACCTCACACGAGTTTTTAGCATTTTATTTTTGGCATAAAAAGAGATTAATATTTACTCAATTCAGCTCTATTTTTTGTGTGAATGTAGTTCAGTGCAACAGACAGACAGAGAATTAACACGGTCATGAAAGTTTGCTTTTATGCATTGCATACAAGAACAACAGGACATCCATAGATCGCTACAAATATTACATAAGTTAGATCACATCAATAATTTTTTTCATTCAGTTATGGGGTAGTATGTATATAAGCCAGGTTTTATCAGTGCAAACACGACCATAAATTGATGATAATAAATACAAGCAACAATTTATAACACCAGCAGCCAAACTACCAACCACGCTATAATATATCACCCAACTCTATGCACAATGCTGAAAGTTGAAACTGATCGTGTGGGTTGATATTGATAATAGATAGTGCATAAACTACTTACTACAATATAGCGCAGCAGCAGCGCTTTATAACATTAACGCAAAAATGTAGCCTTTTTACTCACTTTCGTTCGAAGCTCTCGCAAAAAGGCAAAAAAAATATTCATTTATGAATTATGGATTATCTATCTGTCTATATCTATTACAGTAATAATCTAAGCACGTACATTTATGCGAAGTATGATGGCTTATATGAAAACAGCCTTTCTGATTGCTTTTCTTTCGTCTCTGCCATACTAATATATAATGAAGTTTTAAATAATAAGATTGTAACAGTTAGTGTCGCTTGTGTAAAAAAAGTATTTTTAATCCATAAAAACGTGAATGTTTAAATTGGATTTGGTTTGCATGTATTTATTGTGCAGACATGAATACAAGTCAGTAAGACAGCAGCAGTAAAAAGCTTGCATCCTGCATGACGGACGGACGAGAGAGAGTAAAGGAATGTCATATGTTTCGTTCACTTCACACTCGTCACAACACCTTCGCATAATACACACTTGATACACAACAACACAGCCACCAAAAAGACGATAACAAGAAGATATATGAAAACGATGAACTAAGAGCCCAGCAGTGCTTTGAGGTGCATTAAAAAATATAATAGCGAGAGATTATTTTGTTATTTGAGGAGGAGGTGATTATTAGAACGGGGTATTTAGGTAAATACCAGTATAGTTTTTTTGTCACAAGGAGCAAGGTCAAAGGTGTGTGTGCGTGTGCATTTTTGATTGTTTTTGCAAACAATTAGTGTACAATTAAGATTATTTATTTAAAGTAGGCGATAGAGAGAGAGAGAGTCGAGAGTGGGACTCTTCTGGACTCTTTGTAAATGGATGTGGTTGGATTTATCAAGAGAGTAAGAAGACTGCTCTGCTGTTGTTAATAAAAAAGTTTAATGTTGGAAGTTTAATGACTGCTCCCGAACGCGGTGTTACAAAAGAAACGTACAACACGAGGCCAAACTTGTAGTATTTTTGCATGTGAATGTGGATGTTATAGCAAATGTTTGCAACATGGATTCAAATCCGGAAGTGGAACAGTTTATCACCAAGAAGGTACCTTGGAGTAGCCTGCCTGTTAAAGTAAAGGAGGTAAGATAATCGTATCGTGGTTATTGTCACTGTAGCTGGAATTGTAGTACACACATTGTTATGTTTTAATCGGGTTTGTTAATAACAATATATTTAACGCGTTTTTTTTCTGAACAGATACTGGGAAATTCGCAGAAAGGCTATGAAAAGGCAGTAGTTGTATACAGCGTGAGGAATCAGCTAAGATATTCTGACAATTTGGGTAAGATTGTAAAAGATTTACAGTAGTTATTAATTTACCAGAGTTAGATTCAATATGTTCGATGGTTAATAATATGTTGTTTTAACTATTATCAGTGAAAACTATTTTGAAGGATGAGCCAAAATACTACGAGGATGTGGTTACGTACAGTAAAAACAAGTTGATGCTTTATCCATATCATCTTTCTGATCGGATTGTGAAGGGCCTAAGAATAACGCCATTTCAGTACTACATATCCATCATAGAAAAGATAATGGAACAGGAAAAGAGTTACGATTCTTTGCCAAATTTTACTGCGGCAGACTGTAAGTTAACGTACTTTTAACACGAAAAAGGCTTTAAGCACCAACCCAGGGTCGTTATAAAAAATTGCAAACCCATTTAACTTACAGGTTTACGGCTACTAGGAATTGGAAGAAATCAGTATATAGATCTTATGAATCAGCATCGTTCCAGTAGAAAGTTATTTCGAAGAAAGCCTCCTCGCGAGTTATTGCCAACAAAGCCAACTACGGTTTCAATTGAACCTTGGTTTGTTATCCAGCATGGCTATATCACAGAAGAGGACATTGCTGCTACTAAACCAAACGAGAGGAAAATTATAGATCATTTAATTGACCACGGAGGTCAGTCTGCTGGAACATTGGACTATGACTGTGTACATTCATTATACAAGAAAGGACTGATATACGTGGATGTTCCTATAAAAAATGAAGACTACATCGTCGTTCCGCCCCTGGAGGGCTTCGTGATGAACAGAGTTTTGGGCGATTATTTTGAAACGCTGTTGTACAAAATTTTTGTTTCGATTGATGAGCACACTTCAGTTGGAGAGGTACACGCATCAAGACAATAATGAAATGCAGCATGAATATAATATGGAGCCTAAGCAAACAACTGATTTTGGTGCTATTCTTTTTTCGTAGTTAGCAGACGTGCTTGATATAGAATCACAGTTAGTAAAAAATGCCGTGTCTTTGTACTGTCGTCTGGGATTTGCATACAAGAAAAATCAAGATTTTGATTATGGAACAATGGATCCCAGTTGGAAGAAATTCCAAAGCCAAATGAATGCCAAAAATAAGTAATTGCCAATTACACTTTGATTTTTTAATTAAAAATGACTTTTCGTAATAACAAAATTGTTTTTAAATAGGTCTGCGTATATAGCACCAGACGAATCTTTGTTGGATAAGGAACTGAGGTCAGCCGTAACGAGTGATAATGACGCAGTAATACAATCAAACAGTGCACCAACTGGAACAAATATAACTGGTTCATCTGACACCGCATCAGTGTTTTCCCTTCCCCACTCGAATAGTTTCTGCAATCCAAACAAGCGTATCGCATTCCTTTATGATTCTACTTTGACAGCATTTCTGATGATGGGAAATCTGAGCCCTGGTCTAAAAAATCATGCTGTGACAATGTTCGAGGTTGGAAAAATGACGGACGAGTCGCTCGACAGCTTTTTGTCTGAACTTGAAAATGTATCTTGTGCGGAGGGAGAAGGAGAAGCGCAAAGATATTTCGAACATGCAATGACGCTGAGAAAAACCATTCTTTTCTTGCGGAATAATCCAGACATGGGATCAATGGGTGTAGATTTACTTCGCTGCGAGAGTTTACTCAACTTGGAGAAGACGACATGTTCACGATTACTCAACAAGAACTACCAGTCAGTACAAGTTAAGAATTATAATTGCCATCCTCTTTACATACTCCTATGTACACTGTTTGTTTTAAATATAATATATATTGCAGGTTTATGGTTTCAATGGCTCCATTGAGCTACGAAGTGACGCCTATCTGCTGTGACACGCTTCCGCATTTCGGTCCTATTATTCCACAAGTTAACTCTGTTTGGTTCAAATTATTTCTTTACTCGATGACTAATAGTGGTCCTACATCACTACTTATGCCAAGAGGTTAGTAGTAGAAGTACCGAAAATGCCGATATTAATTCCCGTCTCAAAAGAGCACAAAAAGATGAATAATTTGGTATCTCTTGTAACAGGATCCGTGCTGTATGAGCTGCCGGAGGAGCTTGAGCATAGCGACAAGTATCTAGTGACCTCTTGGGGCCACGATCCAAGTGTGATGCCTGCATCCAGTGCTTTATTCACACTTAATGATGCATTGCCGTATTCTGCTGTTTTTATTCAGGTGACATTCACCAACAGTTCATGATTATAGTATCAAGATGCCATTATTAGATTCGTGTTCTAATTAAATTTATATTCCTGTATGACAGGCATATGGAGTGGAAGGAGAGTCGTCAGTAGTCATTGTTCCTTTTCCATTTAGTGACGGAGCGAATGGAAAGACTGATAACAATAAGGAAAACTCCAATTCCATTTCTCCAATCGTCCAGTCCTACAAGAAGTGGGCGAAACATCCGGCCATAATCAAGTTGGCCCGTGTATTGGATTTAGAGAAAAATTGTGGATATATAACAATGATGAACATCCGTGGCTCTTCTTCAATTTCCAGTAGAAGCACGGCTGATAATTACCTCTGTGTATTGAGTGACCCAGTGTTGGCTGTACCTGAAAATCCCCTTCCTGTCAAGCTATCTAGCTTACCTGAGGAGTCAAACAGTGACGATGAGGAGGAAGAGTTCCATGTGATTCAAAACACCAGTACTAACGTTGAACCAGAAAATGGTTTTAAAAGTGACCAGTGTGCCAAATTATATCAGGAAGAACTTGAACTAGAATTAGGCAACGTATCCGCAGATCAGCCAAATACAGCCAAACCAACCGGTTTCGATTCAAGGCAACAAAAGATTGAATCACTCCGGCTTGATCTTAATATAAAAGAATCAAAAACGGATTCAGTCGTTTCAAGTGGAAAAACCGGTGCTACACAGCAAAGTAAAGAGAAAAGCGATAAAAGTTGGTTTGATGACTGGACATTGTTGGACTGCCATTTTGGAGTACCTTTATTTGACGGGAGCGTCAGCCAAATTGTTTGCGAAAAAGTTTTGTCAAATTCTTTATGGGAAGAAGAAAGGTAAACAATAATAAAAATGTCTTATTACAATTTGTACTACGTCTATAACAATTTTCAAATGAGGCATTATACATGTCAATAATTTTGTATTCGCAGTTTGAATCAACTTCTCAAGTCGAACAGTGAATTGGCGCAACGTTTTTCGGAATTTACTTCGACTCTGGAGGTAAGAATATACACGATTGTTGAACTTTTGAAGTATAACGTGGCATGTTTCTGTATAATTGGGATATGTATCACCTAAATTAATATTTTATATTTTGATGATTTAGATTGGTCTGACGATAGGTAAAGAGGATATCCCATTGCCAACTAAAGGCTATTATTGCCACAATGGACGAATTATTGCTTTCGATGATTTAGTGTGAAAATACATATGAGAAGTTGACAAAGAACAAGGTTATAACAAGACATTCCTGAAGAATCCCTTCTCATTCAATTTCAAAATCGCCATTCCCATAATCAAATAAACGCGACATGATCAATGTGAATAATAATATGTAATAATAATAATGAATATTTCCGTCTTTACTACTTTGGGAGTTAGAAAATTAAAGTACATAGTTTTCAATGCATTTAAGTGTAAAATAGTTTTGTATTCATAATATAAACATGCAGTATACAATAAATATTCGTATTAGGAACGAGTAGGTATATCTATATTTTCATTCAGTGAATTTTAAGTCATATATACGATAGCAGAATTTTTAATTTACTGTGAATTTGACAAGTATTTTTTATTAATAAAAGTGATTCTATACGAATTGGATCAATATCGATGAAACACAGTGTTAAACGTGCTGTTACTATAAATCTACCCAGCTTTCTTTTGCAAAAAGGTCAGACTTATAATACACACTTTGTGTACAATCAATAGCATACAGTTGTGTCATTGAATGTATGTGTATCCGTTTGTATTTGCCCAGCTTTCTAGTTGCCATTTCTTCCTTTATACAATTTGTCAATTATACTAGATCATTTTTCATGTGGGTGCAGTGAAATTTTATTTACCTTTGTAAAGGATATTTTTAGTCTCTTGAAAGAATTCACTTTAGATGATTAATGACGGTAAGTGTTTATGCAGCAGGTGGTACCAAAATTGTCTTGAATGCAATTCATCATCGTGATTGACAATTGGTGAAAGACTGTCTATTAGACTCATTTTGCTACGACATAATCCCTATTCGTGCACAAAATCTAGTTTTAAGTGACTACAGACTGTACTGAAAGCTGTCATTATGATACAGAGAAAGGTTCTTGCATTTATATCCAGTAATTGTAAACGCGTTTCTTCCTTGCACTCCGTTCATCATGGGAAAGTTGCATACGCTCTCAATAATTTCACAAGCGCTATCAAATACCAAATTCATACATTTCCCAGTTACAAATCACAACTGCTTCTATTTCCTCGTGGAATTTTTAAACGTGACGTATTATACAGGTTTTGTGCCTTTTCATCTGAAATACACAAAAGAGAAGCAACGTTATGAGATGGTGGACTCTGGGATGCAAACGATTTTGTGTGTCATACGATATTTGTTTCAGATTTTATATATTCTCTTCTGTCACGGGAATAGAGTGCTTGACAGAAAATCTGCTCACGCTAATGATCCTTCGCAGTTTTTCTTAATTGCTGAATCCATTATCGAAATGACATATGTATTCATCTTTACTTACACTGCATTTTGTAAAGTTAACAAATTGCAACAGTTTTTGGATGTGCTGCAGGAGAAATACACGATCGTGCCAATTAATGGAAAGGTATCAACTTGCTACCCAATACAATTAGCCCCGGTCTCTGTTAAAGACTATTTAAATGTATGTGCTGTTTAAATAGAAACGCATCTTTCACATCTTCGTCATAATATTCTCTTGGGGTTACGGAACTCTAATTAACATTCAAGGATTGGCTGAGTTGCAGAGCGCTGTGGCAGACACAATAATACAACTTCCTTTCACTTTGAGAGACATTACGGAATCTAGTGAAAGCACTTCCGGTTCCGTGGAGAAAATGCTGTCACCCTTTGGAACTTACGTTCAGTTAATCATGCATTTTATGTTCGCATATAACCGTTCAGTTACGCAGTCTGTTGCTTTACTTTTCTTTTTCTTTGGGATATACTTGTGCGATTTGTTGGAGGCCCTTAAGCTATCAATAGCTACTGGAATGAAAACGTCCTTATACGTATGTAGATTTCCCTCTCAAGAGGCAATATTTGTAAAATATTGCTTTGTTTTTTGTAAGAAACACCAATACTCCCTACATGTTTGTTTCTTTAAGATTTTAGAGAATTACTTGCACATTAAAAGAGTTAACGATTGTATGAACTCTATGGTTGACGTGCTGCTGTTCTTTTATGTTGTCGGAACGATTCCGTTCTTTGCAAGAGTGCTTGTAAATCTCGGGGACCACTATGTCCACTTTGTTCTTGAGACCGTTCACACTGGCGGCCTGTTCTTGGCATCTATGATAGGCAGTGCATCTGCAAATGCAAAAGTATTAAAAAATATTGCTTTAAAGATTTCATCGGAACTATTTCATATAATTATCGGTTATTTTCCAGTTGGACGCACTTAAGGAGGAGCTGGTCCGCCAGAAGAGTAAAAGTAAATTTGAGACTAATGACAATGACGCGGTTGAGCATGCAAGTTTCATGACACTTTTGATGGAATTTTCATCAAGTAATTCAATTGGACTCAAGGGATGGACCCTTTTTATAGTAACATACCAATTTCTGGGAATGGTAAGCGAAAGAGAAAGTTCTAATGACACACATTCATAAAAGTCTTAACGATTTAGCAATGTTTAAACGATTACAATTGAAACAATTTTAGATGATGTCGCAATGTGTTGTCTACGCACTAATACTTCTCCAGTTTAAGGGCGGAGCGTTACAAAAATCATAGACCGGATAAACTTAATTTTGCTACTACGTTCTGTGTCATCTTGCTTCATCATTCAACCAAATCATTTAGTTAATTTATTTGGAGGAATGCCCAGTAGTGTTAATATTTGCATAGCTTTTTTATTACAAGCATATAGTTTAATCTATTCGAGTGTTTGTCGGTGAATAAAATAAAAATTGTTAGTTTACTTCAATTCACTCTGCTTAGTTTCAATTTAGCATTTAACCAAGGAGGCTCATTCGCCCACTATTATCTGCATTAAGTATTGGATATAGATTATGGATTGCACAGAAGATGAGTTAAAGATCCGGAAAACAAAATTTAGTTGTAAACAAGATAATGTTATCGATAATCTTTCAGTTTTATCCGAGACAGAAAATGTTGAGAAAAGCAAATCTCGTTTGGACGCATTTGCATATATTTTGGGATATTGGGAAATTGGCTACTTTTTCTTGTTCATCCCTTTTCGTTGCAAGTTTAATAGCCAAACGGGTTCCTACCAAGTTGTCGAATTTTTACCCCAAAAGGTTGACACGTATAAAAACTAAAGACCAATCAGGTTTAAAATAACCAATAACCGAATCGGTTTCTTATTACTGTCTTGTATATTTTTAGATTCTGGTCATACTCGTTCACGTGTTTCTAACGGGCTATGCTCTAATTTGGTACTCAAGTCTGGTGTTGAATAGTCACTATTCTGATGACCCCGTCAAATTTTTTAAGGTATCTGAAGGAGTAGTGGACTTATTGTACATACTTACATTTTCACATATGCTGTTGTTTAAGAAAAGGGATTTCGAGGTTTTTATCAAATTAGCACAGAATTATCACTCATGTGAATCGATTGCATCCGGATATAAGGTATACATATGTACATAAAGGATAATTCAGTTTACAATTTAATAATTCAGATTTTTTCTTGAATTAAACTTTCACTTCACACACGTGTATTTTGTGAACCCAGAGATGTATAATATCAATCGCCATATTCTTTACGTATATCGTGTTGGGGACATTTTACATGTGGTTTTCCGTTGTATCTGTATCCGAGGACATTATCAGGGTCACACTTTCATCCAACAAAAATGATCATCTTTTCCCCATAAACTGCACTTTGATTGTACTACTTAGTTTCTGGCGAAGCATGGGTGAAAGCACGGCTATTCTTCAATTTGGATTTGGTTTGTACTTGAAACAGATTTGTGAGGATCTCGAGAGTGTAATTACCAGAGGACAAAAAAGATATGCTGAGGTAGGTAAATGAAAACAAGGACTCGCTCGACTCGCTCATTTTAAGGATTCTGATTCACAGAAAAATCTAATTATAATTTCTAGATCTTGGAACAGTACTTGCAAATAAAACAAATTAATGAAAGTGTAAATTCCATCGTTAAGAACATGGTATTTGTGTATGTGCTTGGAAGCATTCCATTTGTATCAGAGGGAATGGTAGAATTCACGCCCGCAAATCCTCGAGTATTATTAAAATTTGCTTATGTCGGAAGTGGCTTCATTATGTGCATGTTGGGCAGTGCTGAGGCAAATCGAAAAGTAAGCAAGCATGTACTTCATTGGATTTACAAATTTTCATAAAATTTGAGATCAACTAAACCGTTTTGCTCTAATTCACTAACGTCAGGCCAATCAACTGAAACATGCACTTTTGGAAAGACAACTCGTAAATACCGATTCAGTTTCTGGTTCTGATTCGATCTCCGTGCAAATGTTACTTTCCGAGTTTTCTACTCCGGAGATTGGACTAAAAGGGACGCACTTTTTTATTGTCACTTACGGTTTTGTCGGCGTTGTAAGTACCGACACTCATATACACAAATGAAAATTAACTATAGACAATTATATACATGAAAATATTGTATAAACCATTTTTACAGATGCTCTCACAATGCCTCGTATATGCTTTAATCATCTTACAACTCCAAGGATCGCCTTCTCAGATAGCGTAATAGTCACGAGTGAAAAAGATAAATTAAGAAGAAATGAGTTTAAGCCGGAGTGAACTAGAATTTTATTTACTCTTAAATATCTTTACAATCATAATAACACACACACTGTCTCATTTTCACATATCGGCAAAAGCAATCATTTAGATACATAAATTATTTTAGTTTCCAAATTAAAATGTTAGGGTCATCGCTTAAACATTAAACATATTCATTTCTCGCATTTAAATCCTAAAATTATACATCTAGAATGCTTCTCAGCCAATATATGTATGTATCTCCAATAATACCAGGCTTGGTAATTTGGTAAAGCTATGAAAATGTGTAATTAGGTAAAATCTATCAAATATATTATGTGTCATGCGTTTGTTTTGCTACAACAGGCATTTGCCAAGCGTCTCAAGTAAAAGCGCACTTGTGTACTAAAATTTCCATTCAATAATATGTTTTTAGTCAACCCACTTCTTTTTCCGATATTGTAGGCATTTTAAAGGCTTTAATGCGACACTTTAGTTTTAAATTATGTATGTAGGTATGTATTTCGGAAGGGCGAGAGCCCATTAAAGAAATGAATTTCTGGTAGTTTTGTAGTAAGCATCTACCTTCTTGAAAGCGCAACCTTAAAAGTGTAGTCGCCAGTCAATTCAGTTTTACCTACCAAAGTATGTATCCTGTTTTTATAGACGGTTCAAAATTCCCATTAATCAAGTCAGACCATGTCAAGTCACATAAACTTTTACATACATCATTCAAGTACAATTTTATTAGTCAAGCCGAATCAGTCTCTAGGAGTGTGGTGGGTGGGATGGGAGGTTGAATATTATGAATAAAATATTAACAAACATCCAAACTTTCACCTTGCTCCTGTCGCATATTCTAATATTCCGTCATACATTTTCTTACTGACATCAAGTATGCATGTATATATGTACAAGAAGTGAAAGTAGCGAGCTCCTAAAAATTTAGTATCTTATTAACTGTATTTTAAGACACAATTTGTGGAATGCACCTCACTAACATATTAGCATTGTCTGATAAATTGTATTGCGTATTTTGCGTTTGCATCGTCACTTATTTAAGTTATTTGTGCTTTTGTGTAATTGTATATCTAAATATGTCTATAGCATTTTTAATTACCAAGCTTTTCATTTTCACCTACAATCTTGTGGCACAGGCGCTGTATTTATGTCATTACATATGTGTGCTTGAGTTTACTATATTTACAGAAGTAAAGTATGATGATGGGTATATTATCACGGTACACTAAGTAAGGACGATTCACACGGTAAAGGGTTCTAAAACCAGTTGCCTTATTGATGATGATGATAAAAGGATACCTCTAAGCGTATATCTAGAGAATCTATGTAAAATAGTACATTACGCATTTGTTACATAAAATTCCCGATAAAATGAATATTAAAGTCAGATAATCGATGTACGTTAAGTTATATATACATGTAATTAATATAATTACACATATAGTAGTAAACGTTTAGGTTGCATAAATAATATCGACATCATTTTTGTTCTATTATACCACTATGTATGTATGTATATATAATATCGTTAGGAATAACAGTAAATATTTATGATGTTGTTACAAAGAAGACTGCTTCATTTTCGTTGCTTTCCTTTGGATGACTAAAAGAAATCGACTGGAACAGCATTGTGGCGAATTAAATATCTAAATTCAAACAACATTGGAAAAAATTCTCTGCTACAATTTAATATTTATTTATTCGTTGGAAGCCCCCGCGTCCGCATCCGCTGCTGCATCTTCAGCACCTTCAGTTCCATCTCCTGCGTCAGTTTCTGCATCAGCGTCCGCATTTGCACTTCCGTCTGCCCCATCCTCGCCACCTGCAGCAGCTTCAGCGTCACCTCCATCTGCCTTTTCCTCTTCGTTGCCTTCTTTTGTTTCAGCTGCTTCCTCCGTTTCGCCATCCTTGGCTCCCTCTTCCCCATTTTCAGTTGCAGCTTCCTCTTCCTTTGCTTCGCCTTCTTCTCCTCCGTCTGCTCCTTCCTCAGCGGCACCTTCTTCTTTCTCCGCATTATCGTCACCTTCGGCCGCTGCATTGTCCTCACCATCTTCTGCTGCGGCGGCTTCCTCCCCATCCTCCGCTGGTTTGTCCTCACATTCTGCCGCCGCGCCATCCTCATCCTCCTTGGCTTCTTCCGCCGCTTCACAATTTTCTGCTGCTTCTTCTTCAACAACTTTCTCCTCCTCCACCTCGGCTTCTTCGCCACCCTCGCCTGCTTCTCCTCCGTCACCCGCATCATTGTTATCTTCATCTGGTTCCGTTGCAGGAGGAGCGGCTTCTTCGCCCTCCCCCGCGTCTTTGGCAGTTATCTCTTCTTCAACTTCAATTTCAGTTGCACTTGGACTCAGAAGTTTTTCTAAGATAAGCTTATAATCTCCACTGGTATCACTTGACACATCCTCAGCTAAAACGGCTTCATATTTGGACTGATAAATGTCTACAACATCTTTCAGATCCACCTGGAAAGCGCACATGGAATATCATCAATTTTTCATAATGCTCGCTTTTTATTATTAATGTGAATATTATGTTGTACCTCAGATCTCAAGACGATAATGCGAATCAGAGTCTCGTCGTCAGTACCTGCTCCTTTGATAGCCGCTCTAAGTCTTTCAGCATAGAATTCAGATACATTCCGGAATATTTTTACTGGTGGAATAAAAATTACATGAATCAACAGCACCAGCTTTTTCCCCATAACCTATTATTCTGCAAGTAAATTACATATTAATATGAATGCAAATATGTTGTACAGTTGTACCCATTGCAAGGTAGGCAGCTTGTATGCTTCCGGAGAACTCTGACTCAATCAGTTCCTCTATTTCCTTTCCTTCCGCTAGTTCCTTGTAGGCATCAAACACTTGACGCATATGCTCGTAGCTCCTTTGATTAAATATTGACTGGAACACTTCTTCCCTAGTTCCAGCTCCCTCACTAGCTTCATGGATATTCTGTAGATCACACAAAGAAACTTGTCTTTTTATTCAGCCAGATACTTGATTCGGTTAGCGCATATCAATCAAATCCGTAATTAAATTTAGAATTGACAAGAAGAGAAAGCTTATAGGAATGTATAGAGGACTAGTTTTGTATACTAGCATCTTATAAATTCACCTACAATATATCCTTTCATCACACCTTGATGGAAAAATTATTAATTTACCTGCTTCTTCACTGCAAAAGTATTTTTGCTTCTTACCCTAAAATGACTACTTAATATAATCGTGCTAAAATGCCAATGAATTTTCTGTCAGCTTTACCTTTGCATCCTCTTGGACCTTTTCTGAGTCAACTTCTTCACTCTCATCTCGTCCACCATTAATAACTCCCACAATTAAGGACCGAAAATCTCCGCTTAAATCTTCCGCTACATCCTCTTCCATTTCCTTTTCATACTCTACAAAGGTAATAAGGAAGCGGAAATACACGTGCATAAACATGATTAGCTAAATGCTAAAGTAAACATCAAAACCTAGAAAAGTTAAATAGTACGTTATACATATTAGAACTCATACTTTCTTTGTAAGCTTTCTTTATTTCCTCGAGTTCGTCATTCGTCCGTGTGCAAAGTAGCCCAATAAGTGCATATTCATCGGTTCCAAGGCCCTTGAAACATAAATACAGAAAAATGAATCTTGTCTGCTTTCACAACGAAAGAAAGTCATACGTGAACCAACACACAAACATGACAAAAATAGCTTCTCAAGTTGCCACTTTGGTATTCAGCTCAGCTTTCGTGCGTTATTTGTTGAAAATACTTTAAACCCCATTTTTCCACCATGGTTTATTGTTTTTCAACCTCTAAATTCTTGCGTCTGCTGCTGCATATATACCTATTCAAAATTACTGCAGTGGTGAAAGTACCTCTGTCTGGCCGTGCACATTTTTCAGCTTCATGCTTTATAACTTTCTATTCCGCTCAGCCACGTTTTTTTCTCGAGTTTCTACCTCTCTCTTGAGCCACTATACTACATCCAAGTACGTATCTTGTTTCGATTAGAACAGTAACCAATAATTACACTGAAATGGGAATAATTTTCAGAACAATAAGGTGATCACGCAATGTCATGATTCTTTTTTGTATCGGGTGTGGTCATGCTATTTATGATGTTTGGCTATGGATGTAAATCCCATAAATACATTTGACAGACCAGAGACCCGACAGAGCATGGCTAGGTAAAAAAGCAATAAGAAAAATTACGCCTATTAAATGCATGAATGAGCAGGAGCTAAAAAAATAGACGCAGACATGTCTCATGAAAGGACCCCCTCCCACCGCTACAATGATAATTTAAAAGGTAATGGTGTCAAATAACAGACGTTCACTTCATTCAAGACATCAATTTCCTGGCCTTTCTATGAATTATTTGTAACCGTTACGATAGACTGATGATAAAAAAAGAGAAAGTTGGCATCGAGAGAATAAAGGAAATTCTATTCCTGTTTCGTCTTTATAGATTACATACGAAACGTTGTTGCCAAAATTCATGTCTCCTGCCAATGTCAAATGAATACTTTTCTAAATGATCTATAGTTTCGAAAACACTAGATACTGTATGTAATTCAATTAACACATCGCTATATTGTACTATTTGCGTTTCATGAATTGTTGGGCTTATACAGGTTTGTAAAATTAACACTTGCTTGCATCGTATTACTTCCTCTTGTCTAAATAACAAAGCTTGGCTTGGAACCGTGTTCCGAATGTGATTGCGTGAATAATGTACGGAATAGCATATTATAACGACTGTGTCATGCAAGAAAATAGTGACAACAAGTCACGAGTACCAAAAGCCACTTCAATTTAGGTATATGTACATATATAGGGACATGACATGGTGCTACAAATAGTAGTCAACCACAGAAAAACAAGAGGTAAATTCTTTTAACAAGTACTACACAATATCTTCCGACTATGAAGATTTGTTTTTGGGCTATTTTAGATTGTTACATGGTGTATTCTGTTGGAACATCGACAGGTAAATAAACAACCTAATCAATACATCCTAAATCGCAAATGGAAAGTAGCCATCACTTTCATATACTTAAGTATATACCTTTGTTTAGCCAAACCAAAATAGGCTAAACCCGTTGTACCTTACCTAATAATAATGGTTTGCTTTTCAATTTATGGCCAGTGAATATATGCCACACGCGCCGACATGCTTTCACTTACCGCTGGCTGACACATAATGCATACTCACAGCAATCATTAATTAGAAATTACGATCAATGATATGGACAGTACGTATATGGGTTCAACTTACCGAAATGGCCTGATTTATCGACTCGATAATATACTCTTCCGGTTCTTTCATTAGAGCAAGGACAATTTTGGCAAATGAACCACCCAGCTCACCTTCAAGATCTTCGGCAAGGTCCTGTTGCAAAGCAAGTAAAAGAGTTTTGATTGTATTAGAGCAGACATGGCAGTTAATGGCAATAATATTTTCTTTGTGGTCCTTTCATTCCAAAAATGCGTTATCAATAGACACAGACCGTTCATTATTTTTACATGTAGTCAGTTGAATGACACACCTCCTTAAGATAATAATTGACGTTTTTGCGTTCGTATAAAAGAACCATGAAGGACTTCTCCCGTGCACTTTCTCTGCGTTATACCTTATTTAACGAATAGCTATCCTGCATTCTCTTTGGTAAACAATAACAGTACACCCATTGTAAATTGCGTGTCCTATAACAATGTTATTCTTTTTGACTAGGCATATTATAATAAGTAAGCATAGTCATACTAAGGCGTGACCTTTACCTTTACTTTTGTTAAAATGGGATTTGATATTTTCACTGGAATATAATAATGCAGAACCACTCTACTCCAATATTTTCAACATCCCATAGGAAGTATGAAAGTTTATATTTATTTACCCATTTCTCCTGCAGACATGAAAATGTTTAAATGAAACAGTACGTACATAAATATCACCGTCTCATGTTAACTAGACCCATATTGTATTTCCTAACAATACGAAAGATGCAAGAAATTTGTTTGAAGAAATTTCTCCATTAAAAGTTTTACAAATAATACTACATATCTATATGCACATATTTTAGGCCTTTTAGTAGAACATTTGACTTATGAAATATGACTCATTCAAAACGTGGCATGATGCACAAAATGCCCGTTTCCACAATTTAGCTCCGTTGCATTATATACGGTCTCGTTATAGTCTGTCTGGTTTACAAAGACAATGTATTGTTCCATCTTTTATCGCAGGCCACAATAATAATATAATATCCTCCCATCCACCGATAATGTCAAGACAAGATATACCATTCTCCATTCATTCACAAAACTTGCACACTTTGTCAGAAAAGACCCCCTGTGCGGATAATAAACTCTAATAATTCCCATTTTCTTCTAAATGCCACCAACATCCTACCCCCATAGAAGAATGCATGTCGCTCTGTTATCATCATCGAAGCGCATATAAATATGAACATGGTAGTGGATGGATGAAAATAATACATCATGTAGTCAAGTAGTATTAATTACATTTTCCACATTTAAGTTCAGAACTATAGCACACGTATGCCATGTCTACCTACTAGGTAAGTATGTATATAATATATGAGCACTTTTATAGAAGCTCATAATTTTCGGTCACAGAATGCTGCCTTTACAGCGCAAAAGAACTCATGAAAGATTCAAGCAATCGTGCATTTATGACAGATACCAGTGAAATGAGTGGTGCTAATGATGAGTACCTATATATTTATTTTCACACTAGCCAATCTAGTGCTATCCAAAGCAAAAAAAGTGTATTTAAAACCATCAACCTCATGCCATTTTGTTCATAAATATATTAAAAGATGCTAAAAATTATGACCACCAGAAACCTTGGCCTATTCAGTGCACTTTACCTTACTTTTCGGTTGTTTTTGCAGATACTTTTTTACGATAGTTCAATACAAATCGTAGTATATCGTAACATAGTAGGATCCTACTGTTTATCATTGTCTGTAGAAGTAATCAAGAGCATTTGTGTACTACAGAATTAGCCATTTCTGGAAGGAAATTTTACGAGGAAGGTAAAGCTTTATTAACGGTAAATGTTTTGTATGAATTTTAACTAAAAATATCTGGGTTATCACAATGCTGTCATGTGCTATATATTACTATTGCATAACTAAAAACTTATAACTGCCAATTATGACCAAGACGTTTTAGAAAAACTTTCCACTAAATTTTATTTGTTTGCTTCCATGTCGCCAGTTACACGGGTTCTGCATGCTAAAAGTAGGTAAAGCTACTACTAGGTTTACGACAAAAGAATTGTGCTAAACTTTCCTTGGGCGTAACAACGCGTTTATCAACCAAATGAAAACGGCCCTTCACACTTGATGGCCCAATTGAATGCATGCGGGTTACTTATGAGCAACGTGTAAATAAAAGTTGCTCCGAGAAAAGTAAATATGTAGGTGGAAGAAGTGTATAGGCATATGGAATTTAGAAAAGTATTCCTGAAATGCAGTACTGGTGTAGCACAACAGTAAATGTAATAACAGTGATAATAATAATAACCATTTGGCACAGGTGCCCGTACCCACACTAACCTTTTTTGCAGGTTTTATTATGTTGCTGGTTACCATAAAAGAAGAACGCAAAAGTATGACTAC
Organism: Sinella curviseta; assembly: GCA_004115045.4. Taxonomy (NCBI): domain Eukaryota; kingdom Metazoa; phylum Arthropoda; class Collembola; order Entomobryomorpha; family Entomobryidae; genus Sinella; species Sinella curviseta. Next base: position 39,243,183 of record CM023201.3, read on the forward strand.
TGTTCTGTATGTATAATGTGATGAATTTGGGAAAGTAGTTTACGCATTTTCGTGGTTTACATTATTGGCAAGTTTTGCGTGTGTGTAGAAAAAGGTGGAAAGTTGCCTAGATGTTCCCTAAATAATAAAAGTAGAATGTTCCCAATGGAATGAGATTACAAATGACGTATGATACACCTGAATAATGAATAATATCGGTGGCGGTACGAGCACGAAATTTTACGCTGGTTTAGAAAATGAGTTGTACGAATCAAAAAATATCGTTTTCTGGTAATATGCTTTCATAATATCTTATCTAGCCCCACATTATGAATGAATATGCGATGATGGAGAGCACACCATTCTCCTATATGTATGTATGTGTACCTTCAAATAATTTGTGAGTTTCTTGTTGTACACTCCAGTACATTTTAAGTTGTCATGCTTTTTTGATACTCTGAAAGCCTAAAATTTGATTTTATCACTTTCTCACCTTTCCATACATGGTCTTGTATTTGTCCTTGATTTCCTGCCGTTGCTCATTAGTGTGGCTGGCGATAACCTCAACAACGGCATTTTCGTCCGTTCCCAAGCCTTTCATGCCTTCAAACAGCTTTTTGCATGCTGCCTCCGCATCATACTCCTCTGGACCAGTCACCGTACCCTAAATTTAAATCCAGCACATGTATTATTATTACATAATCCTTTTTTCAAGGTCACTTTTCCCCAGTTCTTTTCTTTGCATGAGGAATTAATTAAACTATTTACTTTAATTCAATTTGCACAATTTTCACTTACCGAAGAGCCAACCGTGTAAAATCCCATGATACTTTTTCACTTTCCCAATTTATCCAAAAAGAAGTTTCTTTTCAACAGCAATAATTTTCTATCGAGAAGTAAACACGGCCGCACATGCACACTCGGTGACTAAAACTGAAAGAAATCGTGATGCTATATTGGTAATGACACTACTGCTATCTTTCGTGATTAGGTATTCAGCTCGTCGTCGGATCGAAGAGCAAAAACTGTGTCCTCCTGCCTGTCTGCCTAGTAGTGTGACGTGACAGCGGTTGCCTTTAGTCTGGATTTGACGATTGGCAAGAGCGGAGTAGTGGAGAACAAGGCAAGTTCACAGCAACAGTATCTACATAGCACTGCTTTTCCCTTAAGCTGAATCACTTGAATGGGCAAAGTGAAAGAGAAAAGAGAGAGAGAGAGGAAAGAGTTGAACAAGAAGGAGAAAAGGAACGAATGCTCATGAAGGAAGAGAGACCTGGCTGAGCTTATTTGCTTTTCTTGCAGCTCCGCTCAAGGCACTACAAAACAATAATGCACTGTGCCATTACACACGTATCCTGCTCCAAAATGGCACGGCAAATGTACGTACGTCAGCCAGCAGCAGTGAAAGCATGCACTCACATTTCACAGCTTTCACCCAGCAGCAGCAGCAGAAGCACAGCTTTTTTATTATTATGAAGTTCGTTATAAGTTATAGGAGAAAGGAAAACATCAAGTTATTTTTCGGTTTGGTAGGATTGTATTGATGATGATGGAAAGCGGAGACCGGGCCTGGTAACCTTGTCCCTTCATTTTTGCTAAGACCATTATAATAAAAAGCGTTTTGTACACATATCACTTCAACTCGAAAAGACGAGCATGCATGCATGCATGCCACAATGTGCAGGAGGATGAGAAAAAACCGGTTGTGGCTAGTGGCAGCCTATATTATCATTTATTGTCCAAGTTTCTCTGAGTGAGAAACATGCTTGTTTGAAGAAAATGAAAAAATATATTAATAATAGTGGCATGCATTATGCACAGTTTTGTTAGCGGAGAAATTCCGAAAAGCAGCGTGCCAGGAGGATTACATCGTCTCCAAAACACCTTTCCCACTCACTGACATTTTATTTGAATTTGCTGAAAGAAGGTAGAATTATTTTTGGCAGGAGTTGGACAGAATGATGAAAAATGGTAATAATGTATGTTGTACGTGTATTTGTGTTATTGTTGCTATTTCTTAACAGTCGGTTGAGTTGAGGTTTCACTATCCCGGAGAAAGTCGTCCTGTTAATATCGTATTTCTCTCCTATTTCTATTTTCTTTTGTATTCCGAGTTCAACTGTAAGTTATTGTACCGGAAGAAATGCATACTGATACAGTGAAAGCACTCGCTTCGTTGTTACTTTTATCAAATTAGCGCAAACACTTTTAATCATGATGGCTACTTTGTTTTTGTTTACCTACAATGTTGGTTCCAAAAACAAACCGCTTTTTTGTTAGGGTTTTAGATGCGTTTGTGCTCTTTTGTTCGCAAGCGTGTTCTTAATAATGACCTAACCTATTGATTATCGACCAACAATAGGTAATAGAATTACAAGCGGTAATTTGGGCATAATTCCTGTCATGAGAAAGCATCAGGGAAGAGATTTTTATTCCTTTCTGTACATTTTTCTATGGTTCATGAAGAAAGGTTCGTTAGCTTTTAATCGGGCTAACGACAAACACTAAAATGGGCCAATAAAAGATGCTCCTTTCTCTTCTTCTATCAATATGCTCGCGAGTGAAAGGGAAAAGTGAGTTTGGATAAAAAAAGGTGAAAGGAAGGTTATTGAGTAGGCAGTTGAGTAATACATTGCATTACATCCAGTAGAGTAGACCGTGAAGAGCAGCATGGGAGCAGAACAGAGTTACGACATGACCATTTGAATTTTAAATCATTGTAATGAATACATCTTCAAAAATAATTGAGTCTTAACTGGATTGGCTGTACTCGGAACTCCCCACACAAACATCATATATAGCACTGTTTCTGTTTGTACGCCATTACATACATCATAAAGATGGCTCGAGACGATAACGACATTTGTTGTCTGGAAAAAGGACAATTTCTTGTTTTCTTCGGCATTCACGATTGTTTACAGATATTTTTTTGCCAGTGAAAACTATACCACAGAGAGTGTGAATGTGACCCAAATAATTTCTTGAGATTTTTGCTTAGAATCCGGATCAATATTGAATCTCTTCTTTCTCAATCCGCCACACAGTACTCTCCAGATGAGACTTGCAGTTGACTAATGTAGTAGCAGTGCATACGTCAGCAAGCCGAAAAAATAAAGGTGGTAGCGGCGACGGCGGCGGCACAGATGCAGAGGATGCAGTTAGGTAGTTAAATTTTGCTGTGTCGTTTTCTCATTGTGTACGGTCATACGAGGAACGAGTAACGACGATGCACTGAACAAGACGATGAATCTTGCACATGTTACTGTGCCGTAATGTTATTAAAGTTTTGATATATTTTTTGTGCATATGTATGTGCATACCTTCACGCGGGGAGTATAATTGATATGTGTTTTATAATTTGTATTAATAAATGTACATGTTATATGGGGAATGAAAAGAATGGAAATCATAAAAGGGAATAGTCTCAGCTCAGATCGGCAGTTAAGTTGCGGATGCATAATATCTGCAGCGTTGCAGTAGTGTTTCATGTGATGAGGGTCATACGGCAGGGAAACGGGCTAGATAATGGACATTTATTTGTTAACCAAATACTTTCTTTTTTATTATAACAAACTAGTTTCGCACCAAACCAAGACACTAGTGTGCATGGCAGGGTGAAATATGGTGTGCTAAGTGGGGAAAATCACATCTTGTTATGCTTTTTGTTCCAGTATTTTAATGTGGTACTAGCTTTGCATACGAAAAGTTGGTTTTTCCAGCAGCTTTTCATATTATTATGTTTGTACAATGTTGTATTTGTACTCAAGCATGTAATCATATCATATACCAACTACATATTATTTACTACTGCTGAAATTAGGTTGATCGAATAAAAACCTTGTGTAACATAAAATATAAGAAAATTTCCACCAAAAAAAGTCGCCACTGGAGGTTGGAACTATTGTAGCGTACTATATGGTGTGATGGAAAGAACTACTTACTTAAGCAATGCATGACTGTGAACAATTTTGATAAACTAATTTTGATGAATTTTCAAGCTCACATGCATATGGTCAAAAATTTAGATAATGATATGCATGGAATCATACCCACTTTTTACTTCATTCATTCTTTTGTATGTACTTGCTGGTGTCGTTAAGTAGTTTACGTCTCTATAATGCAATGATTAGACTGGTCCAATTTCCTCATTGTGTCGAAATTAAGAAGAAAAACGAATACAATTATGATAATCATGTCACATGATTCATGTGCAATTCATTTTGAACGCTACTAAATATTTTATTTTTGGTGAAAGATTAGAAATCTACTTTTTATGTGTTATATCGGACAGTATACATACTCAATATTGTTAGTTATTGGGTCATTTCGCAGTATTTCATACTGGGAAAGCATCTATTGACGAAATGAAGAAAGCTGAAATGCTAAGCATTCCTCAACTCTTTCGTTTCAGTCCTGCTTTACAAACTTTGTGGACAGATGTCTCAGGCATTCGGGCTAATGTTTGTGTATTTCGTTTGGAAGATACCCGAAGCAAACCAAAAGAAGAGGTGAACGTTGGAAAAGTGGAATGGAAAGGATTGTATTGCAGAGTGGAGAAGTTGGTGAATGTCTCACTTTGCACAAAAATATTTTCCACACTGTTTCATTGGATTGCTTGTTCCATGCAACGTTCCATATAAAATATTATTGTGCCTCTAGTACCTCAAACGAATTTAATGGACCACGACCAGCAACAACTTTTACATGTGATGTTTGCTAACCTTGCACAGATGTGATAAGAATTCCTTATTCGTGATAAAAATCCTGTTTATTGCTGTAAAGTGACCTTTAATGTCAAAATTTAACGTAGAGTGGATCGATCTGAAAATCTCTCTGTTCATCCATGAACTTATGTAATATTGGTAAGCATTTACTTTATTGCTGTACAGAGCTAGGTGCACTGAAGGATGGGAACGTTAGACACACACGATAAAGCCAGAGTATTCCATATGGCTGAGTTACTTAACATAAGATTTAAAATGGCATGCCTAATGTCCATTTAATTTGTGCATTATATAATCATGGAAATTTTATCCAGCATCTTGCTCATCTTTGGGAGTACAGCAACACGGTTAAGGATATTTTATTATTGGAATGAAACCGTAAATGCCTGGTTTTATTGAACTGTCTGGTTTTCAAAGCACGTTCCATGTTCACGTTCCAAAATCCTACCTTTGCGCCTGTAATGAATATGCGTGAGGATATAATATCTCAGCACGGTGTAGGCTATACACTCTGCAGTTTACGATGAAAAAGAAGAATTGCAGGATGACTTACGTAAACTAAACCATGTAATATACGACGGGCGAAAGATGACGCAAAAAATTCTTATTCAATGGCGAGCGTAAAGGTTGACGGCTGGAATAACAAAATTTTGTTCCCTTTTTGCTCATATTCAAAAGAGACATCATCACTATTCCGTTCTCATTCTCATACCAACTGGCACAATCCAGACGACAGGAGAGTGTCGTCCACCATCATCGCACGTTTACACCATACAAATCTCACGCCTGAAAGGGTACTTCTTCAAAGAGACACTGCTATCGTGCTGAACGGCGGAAGTAAAAATGGTGAAGATAGCGGTTGTTGGAGCAGGAATAATTGGGCTCAGCTCTGCAATCTGCATTCAAAAGAGCTGCCCAGATTTGCAGATAACGCTTATTACGGAAGCCCTTTCCCCGTTTACTACCAGCGATATTGCCGCAGGAATATGGTTGCCCTATCTTCTAGGAGATACACCCAAGAGCGATATTTAGTAAGTAAGGAATCTGTGCAAACCAAACGTGAAGCATATAATATGCGAATGTACCTATATGTCTCATTGTTGTTACGTATTTATGCATCTTGTGGGGAGAAAGTGTCGAGCTATAAGCATCTGAGGTGATTAATGATTGACAATGAGTGAAGCAGGTGGGGCAAGGCAACCCATGACTTTCTTCATGAACAATGGCGAACGGAGGATGGGGGGACGAAAGGAATTTCAATGCTGCCCGCATATTTAGTTATATCTGAAACCAACGTACCTGAACCCATTTGGAAGGATGTTGTATTTGGATTTCGAAAACTGGACCAGGAAGAGCTAAAAATGTTTAGAAAACCTTCTTTCAAGTAATTTATTTGATTTACTTTGGCTGGTATTATATATCATCCTGCACAAATTACTAGTGAAAAACTATCAAGCCGGAAGTGTACTACCAGACTTTAGATACACACATTAATGCAAGAATATCTCTGTAAGTGCATTTTAAGAGCTTTTTTATATAGGAAATACGTTTTCCTTCAAAGCCATTACCGCGTACCTCTCATTTTTACAAAAACCACTTCAATTCAATTCAGGATTTTTTTTATTTTTCAAAGTAAACCAAACATCAAAGGTATGCAAATTTCTTTTGTAGACTACCCAAATCAATGAAACCACGAAGGACTTTTAAATGTAGCCCACACAACATGAAGAATAAAAATTTACAAAATAGTTTGCAGGATTGCATGCGTGGAATTATTTGTGCCTCTTTATTCGGCACATTTTAGTTTTTAACCTATGGAAGAACATGTTCATATAAAGGAACGAGTACTGTATACCCGGATGTGTGTTTGTGTAATCAAAGATAAAAGAGACAACAGCAACCAGCAGTTTTGCTGCACTTGGATAACTGATAACATTCGTTTTAAACTCTCAATTTTTTTTGTACTTCAGGACGGGCCACTCATTCGTCACATTCACTTGTGAAGCACCAAAACTCTTACCTCACTTCTTACAAGTTTTCAAGAGCAATGGAGGACTAGTGGAGATGAGACGAGTGAACGACATAAAGGAGCTTGAAATGGAATTTGATATCGTTGTGAATTGTACTGGACTCCAGGCAAATCGAGTAGTACCTGATCCTACTGTAGTGCCCAAAAGAGGACAAGTGATGAGGGTAAGATGACGCATAGTTATGCATTTCGTCTCGGAATGTCATTCATATATCGCATTTCACTATCTTAATGATGTCATGTCAGATTTATTGCAAATTTGAAACGACTTTGCATTATACTGCTCGCGTACGAGAATGAGCTTGTCAATTGGGAAGCTTGTCGTCTAGTAGTGTAGTTTTGCGGAGCACAATTGATAATAAAACGTACGCATTCATGACCAGCACAAAGAGCGTAGACTAAACAAAAAGCTAGTAATTTCAATATAGTGTATAACAAAATGGAGAGGTGAATGTGACATTGATGGTAAAATAGATTAGATTAGCTCATTTGCTGCATGCCGAAGCAGAAGAGCAGAGACAATAGAGTTACCGTCTTTGGAAAATTGTCATTCATTTCATATTTGACATCTTGTAAATCATAGCTAAACTCCACACAGTTCTGAGCATCATAATGCAATTTAAAAAATTAAAGTTTGTGCTCCTAGTAGCTACTACTATTATCTTAGTTGTTGTCCCAAAATCAGAAGGGATTTCTAAAACTAGTAAAGTCAATGGAGAAGAGTACAGTAAGGTACTAGGACAAAGACTGAGAGAGCAACGTCAGTCCAGTACCTCAAGTTTCTTTACCAATCAAACAGATCATCAGAAAAATATTGACATAATCAATAAAACGCTGCTTTTTCATTCGGCTAATCAAACAAAAGCTTGGAATGAGAACGTTGGATTTTGGAACGTAACAAATTCCGTACTGAATCGTACATGCATTTTACTTCAAACGGCCATTCAATTCGATATCAGTTATTATCAAACAGACGGAAAACAGTATACTGCTCGAATAGATTTGCCAGAAACGGCGGATGCGACGGGCGACTGCGAGGAAAGGAGTCAGTTCATAAATCTGAGTTGGCCCATTCTCCTTCCGAATTTGACAAAAGCGAACGGATCACTCACGATTTTCTTTGTCAATTACTACCAAACGAGACCGGTGACAATAGGACAAGCACAAACCCCCAATACATACGCTGTCTCTCACATTCGCATCACTTATCCAGCTGCCAATCTGCCAGATGCATCCAATCCAGACGAAATGCTTTTGGTGGAGAATAAAAGCCTGGACCACTTCGGCACACCCGTTGAGAATTCCTATCGGTGCGAATTCCAGGAATTAAAATCTCCTGATTTTTCTATTAGATTTGCAGAGTTTCAGTATCAGGCCTTCATGCGAAGTATTTCTGACTTGGCCAAGTTTTGCAAGCCAATTTTTTGTGCGCCAAGTGAAGACTCTCCACCAATTTCAAGGAAAGACATTTTTATAGGACTTGCGGTTGCTGGCGGTTTGTTGTGCATCTTTGGGTTTTTATATTGGCATCTGAGGAGCAGAGATGATGACGACGATGAATATGATGACTGATCAAAGTGCATAGCAATCTTGTTTTAAGTACACAGGAAGTGTGACCCAGTTGTGTCGTGTTGTGTAATTAATGTAAAATATATCAGCACACTGATTGAAATCAGAGATTTCTTTACATAGGAACAAAATATTTTAAAGATTATGTCAATGTAATCAGTAGAGTGCTCCATTTAAGATTGGTTTAACTTCTATGCTAAAAGTGTATATAATTAGTGTTATTATTAGTTGTTATCCAGAATATTATCTGTACCGATTCACTTTCTAGGTGATAGCTCCATCATTGAAGCATGTAATCTTAGTAGAGGACGATGACGGAAATTACATTATTCCAAAGTAAGTCATTTTTAAAAATATATTTTTACATTTCGCTTTCATTCGTGCAAATGTCGTAAAACAGCATTAGGCAGTGACACTCTTTTGGATTGTACAAAAGTAGCATTAAAACAAACACGCTGTAGAAATATCCCGCTGTTTCTTCGTTCGTATTATTTACATGTACGGAGAGTTTAACTTTGATATATAGTAACATAATAATATTATAATAGGTAATGATATTGCTATGTTGTTGGAAGAATGGGTTGTTCTGTTGTTCATATTGTTTTATTATGCCCTCATAAATTTATATTACGTACTTTTCCAGTCAAGACACGGTTGTTCTAGGCGGAACTCATCAAGAGGGTGACTGGAATTTAGAGCCGTATCCGGAAGACAGGGAATTTATTAAAACTGGATGCTTTCGCATGGTTCCCAGCTTGAAGGTAAGCTAGTATACCATGGCTAGTGCTGTAAAAGTTTTTACCCTTTCCGTTTTATATGGAATTACATAAATATTACGATTATATAAAGTTATACACCAACTGTTGTACTACAAGTTTATAAAGCGAATATGGAAACTTTAGTTTGAACACCATTTTAAACAAGCCAGTGTACTGAATTACTGTATATATGTGCCTTATCATTACAATATGAACCTTTACTTTTAAATATGTGACATGGACCTGTCGTCTTGTGCCAGTTTCATAAAAGAATGGTCTCTTTGCATTTTACCTTTTTTATTTGCCGTCTTCATGTTGGACGTATACCTATCTGTTCAAGCATAAAAATTGTCTGAGAAATTCCTCTGGTATTGGATATTTTTTTCTCACGCTGTACAAAAGTTTAGGTGATGGAGAAACGATCCAGGAAGAATGAATATATATGGTAGTATTATCCGCAACCATGTATGTTAACGTGATAATAAAAATACACGTACCTACATAATATGTACATACATTAAAAATATAAGTGTGGTGTGAGCTTTCAAGAATTCTACTCTGCAATATGAATCTGGTACAAGCGGAAATGATCATAATGGATGTTGCGGAATATTTTATAGCATGCTCCGGTCTGGAAAGATGCAGTGGGCCTACGCCCTGGAAGACCACGAGTTCGCTTAGAGATGGAGAAAATTGGGATTTCCTCTAACGGAGAAATACCATTTACTGTAAGTGAATTTTTTATACGTATCACTTTAGCTGTAGTAACGAGAGAGAAAGAAGATAAGCCGAAAATAGTAGCATTTACCTACTTGAGTGCACAGACAAGAAAAGAAATAAAGGATATTAGATGCCAAGTGAAGTAATGTGTATTGAAATTCATTATCTATATATCGTCTTCCTCTCACCCACACACACCTGACCTGACCGTTGTATCTGCCGTCCGGTGTGTATTATGCTCTGTTACTCCAGTTCGATTTAAAACGAGTTAAAGTTGCTTTCCTCGCTTTTCCTTTTGTGTTTTGTACAATAAAATCTGTAGTAGTGAAGATCATATTTTTTGTTTCCTATTCTTGCTGACATTGGTGAATTTCTATCAAGGTTGACCTTGTTTCCAGTAACCCATCTCAATCCTTTTGACCTGCTCAGATGTTCTTCCAACAAGGGAAAAATGCAATTTTTCCACGAACATGACTTCAACATTGAAGCATTTGAAAAATGTGTCCATACACACTTTGCCTCACTGAGTTTGATAGAAATCGAGTGTGAACAATTGCAAGTATGTATTTTGTTAGGTCTAGGTGAGTAGGCTATGGTGGATGGGAGTATGAAAAGAAATATTCGACAATGCTTGGAATTGGAATGTGGTTACGTATCTGAAAAAGATTTTTTTATAAAACGACAAAGTTCGTGTGCAAAGTTCGCAACATCATTTTTTCCTTCCTTCGTTTTTCTTTCCATCACCACACAATCTCAATAAACGGGTTTATGTGAAGTGTGGCCTGGCCTGGGATCTTATCAGAGAAGTGTCTCAGGAAGGAATCTTGTAGGCATTAAAACAAAAACTCATTTTAATTTTCCAACACAAAACACTCAACGTATGACTGTAGGACAGTTACAACCACCACCACACCGTCATCAACAAAAGCAATAATAAACGCAACGTACAGATTCCGTTCTGTCATTTTATTGGCAAAGAAATGTAATGTGAAACAATACTGTCTTAAGTTTTAATAACAGTAATTGTTTTCCTTTGTTCACAATAAAATTGTTTCCTTCTCGAATGAGAGAGAGAAATGCTACGGTCAGCGTTATAGCCCATAGAAATGGTGTGTCAATTGTGCCTATATGAGAATGGTGGAATATGAGATCCGCCTTTTATACTCTAACAAACTACGTAGTTTTGATACACAGTTTTGGTACGTAGTTGAACAGCAGCAAACATTTTGCTTGCTTGCTTCTTCTTCTCTTAAAAACTTCATCTCTGCTGTTTCACATCTCACACGGCTTATGCTTTTGGTTTACATGAATAGTACAATCACCAAGAGTCAGACAGGTCTACCCATAGGCGCATTCTTGACAACAACAGCTTTACAATATGCACACATTTTATTTTGCACAGAGAAAAAAACTCTATTTTATCCGTTCAAGTAGACAACAGGATTGTTTTTCTTTTGAAAAAATAGCAACTTTATAAAATGCAAACTGTGTGCCTTCCCTGAAATAATGAGTTTTTAGTGCACTTCATAAAGAATGCTATGCGTAACAAAACTAACTACACAATTTTTTCTACTCTCTCTGTTATTCTTTTCAATGTTAGCTAATGGAAGAAGAATGGACCATATGTGACACATGCATAATTACTACAGACTGCTCATTTCTCCAGGCGCATTTTCTTTATTCAGGCTGATATAATGAGAAAATGAACGGTGTGCGGGGTATAAGATGATGCGATGAAAGGGAAACTGCTTCTTCCTTCCTCATTGGATACACTACCTACATGTGTGCCTCGCTCGACAGCAAAATTAGAAAACGTAAATCAACCAACGAGTATATTCGTACGTTTTTCCCTTTGGGTTTTCTTTTATAAAACCAAGGGAAAGCTGACTGAGTTTAGGTGCTTTGGTGTGTTGTGCTCACTGACGAGATGCAAAAATTAATACAAGTTATCATTTTCATGCGTTTATTTTGAAAATGACCTTCTCAAAAGGATTTTTGCTGTTTAGTCAGACTTGCTAAAAGGATATTTGCACGCACTAATTTACTTGACACTTTTCGTTTCTCGCAAAAATCACTTTCCATTACTTTACGCTTTGCTAAGCCATTAAAGGGATTTTCATGTGCTGTCTTTTTCATAAAAAAGTCTTTTTTGAGTTTGATTGATTAGCGGCAGAGTAGGTATGTACCTATATTAGTTGGTTGGAAGAAATGAGTGGTGAAATCATAAAATGAAGTTATTTGTTACGGTTGAGTAGGGAATGAGTGACATATACGCTAACAAAAGTGTATGTGATGTGGAATGTGATGTCAGTGTTGTAATCGCTCTGTTTAAAGCTGACTGCTTTATTGTTTTTGTCGTTCCTCCGTCATCCGCAAATGGAGCTTGCATGTTGGGTGGGTGTGTGCATAAAAATTTACAAGCATGACCTAGAATATCTTGGTGTATCGCAAAAGACCCAATTTCCGATGATGATTATGATGACGACTGAAAAGTTACAGAAACAATTTGAATGCCTTCATCCTTGTTTTACTTTGCTCTAGATAATTCATAATTATGGACATGGCGGATCGGGTTTGACACTTTTCTGGGGATGTGCCTTACATGCTGCGGCGTTGGTAAAAGAGGCACTACAACAAACGGCTCCCGCTGATGACGATAATAACCGGGACGAATTTTACTACACACCAAAAAGTAAACTTTAGCTCATGTTTCAGTTGAGAAGAGGACATGCTGAACTTACAATCGAGCGGTGAAACAGGAACATATTATTAATTCAAATGTAATGAAGGCACGCGATAATAAAACTTGTAACCAATTAACAACAACTCTGTCATTAAGTATAAATGCATCATTACTCATTAATTTAAGACCACGTTTTTAGATATGTAAATGAAATGCGGAATACATTCTATTGAAGTGATCACTTTTTTCATCGACCGTGCTAACAGCTTGCTGATGACAGTCGCTCACCGGAATGAAATATTACTCATGTCAGAAAATAGCATCATTTTCGGATCGGTCGGTCGCTAGGAATACTTTTCTCGACAATGCGATACAATGGCACAGCGTGAATGTAATATCGTCACTTTGCATGTTTTCATGCCATCAATAGATACACTTACAATGATGCCCTTTTCTTCACCGCATTCATCATATTAAGCCAACTACTCCAAATTTATCCTTGTCAACGTTCCCCATGGCCATGTGTACGCCGTATCTTGTAGATACATTCGTATTCATTACCAAAGTATGACTCTACCTAATTCGGTAAATACTTTTGATGTGCTCATGTCGTAGTTGCGAACAAAAAAGTTTATAAATTGCGTCCATGTACATACAAAAAGTTATCTTCTTCATAAAGAGTTAATGAATTCATCCGCCAGCTGGAATTGCTTTAAATGCCTACCGACAGTAATGATATGAGCCGCGTATGGTGCTTTTTAGCAAGACGAGGAACTGTAATTGAATATTCGAATGAATCAACAAAAGTATTCTGTCAACCGTTGAAAGAATCAGCATCATTTTCGCCACTTGTGCTATCGACGCCGCTGATTGTGATTAGCATATTATGATGGCGAGATGCTAATAATAAAACGATGCTACTGAAGAAAAGTACGGATATAAAACACAGATTGGTGAAGTATGTTCAATTGGAATTTCGGGAGGCCTAAAATCGAGACAAGTGCATTTTTGAAAACTGTTTGATCAACTAAATCCGATCGACTATGCGTTTAGTCCTAATAAGTAAATGAATGATGGGAAAGGGTTGTGTATTGGTATGAATTGTTTTTAAACTTAACTAAGGTACTAAATAACTGAAGAAAGGCAAAATTAAAGGGAAAAGTGACAAATAAAATTAAGTCACTCAAGAGATGAGCACACGGATGCATCCTGAAAGTAAACTGCAAAATATTATGATGAAAGTGAGATTATAAATCTCAAAGGCCTCATACTTGCTGGCAATTAGACTTGTACAATCTTACATGGCTCAGAAACGTTTGCACGAGTAGAGTAATTAAATAAATTATTGCAAGACGACATTCCTCACTTCTTTTACTCTCGTTATGACTTGGTTTTTTGTGTCTCGTCATATTCACTTTTGCGTAGTATTATTCTTTAATTTATCATGCTAATCTACCTGCTTACGCACACTACTTTCGTTGTCAACAAAGGCCGTCCCGACGAATATGAAACAAGGCAGGTAAAATAACGTGTGGGCTTGTGCACTCACTTGAATATGAAAATGAATGTCACATCTAGAAAGAAGACGCCTGTCGAGCTGTCATTTTATGCATTGTTGTGTACATCACATCCTGCATGGTACTTTTGAAGAAAAAATCAGAAAAAATATGGTTCCCCGAATGTTAAATCCCCTAAAGCATTAGTTAACGTGCAAGGATGAATTAGAGGAAGAATGAAATTGTCAGCGGGAAAGCTAATAAATTTCACTAATTTTTAAGGTAAACTTTCATGAAACATCATAAAACGTAAACGTAGTATTCGCCCCCACATTAACTTTGTTTTCGTTTAGTAATGCATGTGAAGTGTTTGTAATTACACGTGGTAAACATTGTCCTTTGTTGATTCAGGACTTGAAAATGAGAAGCGTTTCATCTTCAACATTAAAAGTGAAACATGTGAAAATATTAAATTCGACAGATTTAATTAAAATCCGATTTAAAAAAAATAATGCACATCCTCTACTGGTAATGCACTAATGCAAATAACTAGAATATATTAAGTTCATGCTAAACTTTCCTGACCGCTCCGAGGACAAAAAATAATAATGTAGCTCGCTAAAATGAGATTACCCGTTTTACTATTACTACTACTGCCAAGTTATGATTCATAACTTATGAATCATCTTAAACTTATGATATTATGCGAAGCCTCTCATTAAAGCATTGTTTGATGTATTGTTCAAACTAATACGGACTACTTGACACTGACTGAGTTCCCAGTTTGCGAATATGTGAACGTTTAGCACACTAATCTTTATAACTGTTATACGGCCGATACCCACACAATGTAAAATAGTTATGTGATATATGATATAGCGGGTACGTCCCTATGATGTATAGGATTTTGATCCTAGTTTGATTTTTTAATGCGCTTCATAAGTATAAGAACTAGGTATATTATGTATTTTTCTCATTGAGATAGTCCTGCCAGGATTTACCTACATTTGTCAAAAGTGACACACCGACTCACGTATATTCTTCAGGTAAGGAAAGTAAAATGCACTTTTATTAGGTATTATAAGCCTGCCTCCTGCCTACCTGCATGTCCCATCTATTATCATATTACTTGAGGAATGAGAAAGACGAAAAATGCCGAAATCCTTTTACATAGTTAACTGCTTGAGTACACCTATAAAATCTGGTACTGGGAATACCGTATTAATAAGATGCTCAAGAAACAACGAGAAATTATTATTATGAATGAATGTATCATGCCAAATGCTAATTAGTTAAAAGTACATTTTGTGTGTGTGTACTCACACATACGCTTATAGGTATACTAAATAAGGTTCGCTTAACTATAAAGGTTTCGTTATGAATTATCATATTATTATCATGGCATGAGAAAAGTATTCGGGCATGACAAATAAATCCTTCTAATATAAAAATCGTCACTGAAAACGAGAAGCTGTAACAGATATGCTGCGTATTACATCTTCAAGTCTCAAGTGTTTCCCTGTGTGATCTTCTTCCGGAGTTGGATTGGCAGTAACACTGCTTGTAATTTGACCCCATCACCTAGTTTAATCCTGTATAAATACTAAACTTTAGACAAACGTTCCGTTTACTCTTAATTAAGATATGACTGGGACTACACCAAAGCAGAGGAGCACTTCCCGTTCGTCATCACTTGAAAAAGATACATTTTCAATGTCATAAAAAGAGGCCTCCTGTACTATATGTCGTGTGAAGTAGTAAATTGCTGAATATTTTATTCAATTTATCTTGTCTATTCGTTTAATGAGTTGTGAGAGGCAGGAGGCTGCTGGAAGCAGAACCAAGTTTGCACACCTACACAGGCTTTGATAGAAAGACAGCATAGAAGCAGGAGCAAAAACAGCGGAAAAAGTTTGCCAAAATGATTAAATTCGACAAGTTCAAAGTTTTAGTGGCAGTTTTCTGTGCGCTAGTGATGTTCACCTCATGTATTCAGCTCTGCAACGGGGACGAGTATAAACAGAATCAACAAACCAGCAGTAATAATAATAATAATAATAATGGATACTCCACTCCATCAACACCTCCATTTACCCAGTATCATCATCGTAATCACCACACACGTACGACTGGATACCCGACAGAATCTAGAACAGGTATAGGTTAGTACACACTACAACATGCACTTTTTATTATACCGCTCCACAAAACACACAACGCTCTTCTCTTAACCTTTCACATTGGACAATCACCTCGATTCCTTTTGCAAAATGCTGAAAAAAGCAGCACATTCTCGCCCTTTACTCCTCCATCGTTTCCATTTGATGGCGTGTATTTTACTATAGAGGCCATTAAGATGGAACCTCTAGGATCATTTTATTACCTGTCAAGTCGATGCTAGTTCTTAAATTTTTAAAGGGACTTACTTTTCCTTCTTCCCTTTTTATCTGTCATTGTAATTGGTGGATGTGCAGTTCAGCATCGACCTTTCTATATTTTTTATATCGTAGTAATATGTAGTGTATAATATTTTATCGGTCTGTACCTTACCTATATTTGTATATATGCATGTATGTATGTCAACTTTTATTTGTTCACTATATTCCTCTATCTCTCCAGTGGTTCCACTGTTCTTCCCGATGATCGTTTTCGTTGGAGTTGTCTTGCTCATCTTTTTCGCAGTGGTTGGTTCAGCTGCTGTTATTGGAAGTGCTAGCCCTATAGGTCGGCATGATGTCCCAACTCGATTTGCCTTTGCCAGAGATTTCTCCTCTTCCGCAACCCTGGCTAGAGATGTACTCAGCGGTGAGCAGTGTGTCGAAAGAATCTCCTGCGAACTATTCCGTGTCGCCAAAGGCTATAAAGCGCAAAATTGGATATTGAGGTTCGTCTCTAATTTTATGTGAAATGAAATGACTAGCAACCGGAACATATACTTTTTTTTTTACAAATCACACGATACGTATGAGAGCACGTAAACCGTATATGGGATACTCATGTGACATGTGGTATCTTTTCTCGTGGTGTGAAAACTTGCTCTAAACTTTGTGCTCAAAAACTTCCCCTGGAGCGCGAATGATATAGTTTCGCCGTGATACATTCCTTCACTTTAAAAAAATATATAATAAGATTTGCTGTTGCAGAGAAGACGAGAGCGGAGATGGGAATTTACCTTTTCTCGTTTCTGTCTCTTGTATTCACTACTCATCATGTAATAAACCGGAAAATGATGTTTAACCCTTTGTTATTATCTTTGTGGGATTTTGCACATTAGAGCCATGGATTTTCTTCCAGCCCAGAGTAATCTGACGAAACGAGCTTCCAGGACACTTTGGAGGCAGAGTAAAATCAGCAGAAATCAGAGAACCGGAAAGAGGGCTAATAGCTGTGTGGAATTTCAATGCTCCACAGTCACATCCTTTATGCAAGCTGCTAAGAAACTCGCTGCGTAATGATTCAAAGGGTTATCACAAGGGATTCTGTATACTGCCCATGTACAATACAGTAGAGTATAAACCTAAGGACAGGCATATTTTTATGATAAATAGTACACATTTATACAAATGATAAAAACGCTCATTATAATGACATTTTATAAGTATTCATATGCACTGTACAGTTTGTATACAATGTTCTTTATGGAGAAGGTGAAATATATTTATCGTTGTGGTGTGTAAGTTAATTTGATAAATGCGAATAAATTAAGTTATATTTTAGAGACGCAATAAATGACAAGTAAAGTCTGGAAGTATAAAAACTTGTTGATGGTTGAGTTTATTTCATTTTAGTCCGTAAGTTTCAGTCTGGTGTAAATTGTCAACTTCCCAACACTTGGTATGTATTTTAGCGTGGAACGTCAAGAAGGCTTTCTCAAATCACAACGTTTACTCATCCAGAAGAGCCTCCAGGTATTAGAACCCTTCGAGATATTTTCTTTCATATTTCACTAGGCATGAAAGAATGTTTATAAATGATTGAACTGGGAAGGTAGTGGAGTCAGATGTAACTGAAATTCTTCAACTTAATCATCATCAACAGCTTTCTTGGATGTCAGAATAAAGAAGTGCTTGAGCTACCTTTAAAATTAATCAAAAGTTTGATTTGCACAACAGAATAAGAATGTTAATTTTATGTTTCCTTGATCAAATTGGACTTGCTGTTCAATTTTTCATCAATGAACATCTGTATAAGTAGCAATCAAATCAATACAGGTTACAGCTCGTATGTTGTAATTATTTCAAAGAATAAATTATATAGCGTCGACAAGAATGAATTGTCACGAATGTAACGTTTCAAACCAATCCCCCTTAAAAGCGGGGTTTGCGCTTCTTAATTCTGATTCATTTGACATATTTTTATGGCACGTTTTGATACAAACTACAAAGATATGTAAAGACGAGTTTACATTGAGATATTATGCATTTTTATACATTTATTTTGAGAATACCTATGCAATAAGCATCTATGAATATCCTTTATACAAAGTTGGAATATGCAAATTAGGCAAATTCTTCGACACCTTTGGGTCCCTCTCACACCGACACCAAGCAGTCCACAACAATAAATTTGGTATCAAATTAAAGGCACAGCTTCCCTAACGGAACCTACGTTGAATTTTTTTCAAAAATCCAACCGTGTCGTCAGTAATTCGAAAGAGAAAAATAGACATTTTTACATAACTCTACACGTTGTATCTACATACTAACCTACATAGGTACGTGCTCTGCTGATTATAATTTACGTAATCAAATACAAGCCAAGTTTCATTATGTAGGTAATTAGTAGTTTGTTCTTTGTGTACTGGAAATGAAATGAATGCAAGCTGGAGGAAAAGCCGACCAAGTGGGAGGGAAAACCGTGCAAGTTGGAGGAAACCGCTGTTCCCCAGAGGGGAAGGTCGTGCCCCAGAGGGAAAAGTCGTGCCCCAGAGGGAAAAGTCGTGCCCCAGAGGGAAAAGTCGTGCCCCAGAGGGAAAAGTCGTGCCCCAGAGGGAAAAGTCGTGCCCCAGAGGGAAAGTCGTGCCCCAGAGGGAAAAGTCGTGCCCCAGAGGGAAAAGTCGTGCCCCAGAGGGAAAAGTCGTGCCCCAGAGGGAAAGTCGTGCCCCAGAGGGAAAAGTCGTGCCCCAGAGGGAAAGTCGTGCCCCAGAGGGAAAAGTCGTGCCCCAGAGGGAAAAGTCGTGCCCCAGAGGGAAAAGTCGTGCCCCAGAGGGAAAAGTCGTGCCCCAGAGGGAAAAGTCGTGCCCCAGAGGGAATAGTCGTGCCCCAGAGGGGAAAAGTCGTGCCCCAGAGGGAAAAGTCGTGCCCCAGAGGGAAAAGTCGTGCCCCAGAGGGAAAAGTCGTGCCCCAGAGGGAAAAGTCGTGCCCCAGAGGGAATAGTCGTGCCCCAGAGGGAAAAGTCGTGCCCCAGAGGGAAAAGTCGTGCCCCAGAGGGAAAAGTCGTGCCCCAGAGGGAAAAGTCGTGCCCCAGAGGGAAAAGTCGTGCCCCAGAGGGAAAAGTCGTGCCCCAGAGGGAAAAGTCGTGCCACAGAGGGAATAGTCGTGCCCCAGAGGGAAAAGTCGTGCCCCAGAGGGAAAAGTCGTGCCCCAGAGGGAAAAGTCGTGCCCCAGAGGGAAAAGTCGTGCCCCAGAGGGAAAAGTCGTGCCCCAGAGGGAAAAGTCATGCCCCAGAGGAAAAAGTCATGGCCCAGAGGGAAAAGTCGTGCCCCAGAGGGAATAGTCGTGCCCCAGAGGGAATAGTCGTGCCCCAGAGGGAATAGTCGTGCCCCAGAGGGAAAAGTCGTGCCCCAGAGGGGAAAATCGTGCCCCAGAGGGAAAAGTCATGCCCCAGAGGGAAACGTCATGCCCCAGAGGGAAAAGTCGTGCCCCAGAGGGAATAGTCGTGCCCCAGAGGGAAAAGTCGTGCCCCAGAGGGAAAAGTCGTGCCCCAGAGGGAAAAGTCGTGCCCCAGAGGAAAAAGTCGTGCCCCAGAGGAAAAAGTCGTGCCCCAGAGGAAAAAGTCGTGCCCCAGAGGAAAAAGTCGTGCCCCAGAGGAAAAAGTCGTGCCCCAGAGGAAAAAGTCGTGCCCCAGAGGGGAAAGTCGTCCTTACCTTAAATCTGTCTGTCAAGTTTCTAGAGCCCGTTGATTTCAACGGGCTTTCTACGTCTAGTAAAGACTATTTTCAGAAATAGCATACGTAGCAGTACAATACAGACCACCGTGCTTGCTCTCTCTGAGCTCCCGTTGCTGCTCCTTAGGGAATGTTATAAATGCACTGTGTAGCATTAAAATATTTAATCATGACCGAATGTCATTACACGAACTAAAATATCCCTTTAGCTACTTATCATCAAGTTAAAGTTGATACCTACTACAGTTGTACATGTTCAAGAGCAATACGTGTAGATAGGTATTTATAAAAATTGCATAGGTACGTACATACCAATAATAACCGTAACACAATGTCAGTTAGTTCAGCAAATTCCTTTGTCACTGCAACTCTGTCTGTGTGCAGGCGGATCTTTTTTAATTTAGGTGAAGGTGATGAATGACACAACCTGCAGCTATTTTTCATGCTTCGACTGCACACGACATTATTTATTGAGTTCAAAAGAGTTGCGATGGCTGTACTATGCCCACCAAATCAATCTGCATGGGAAACCTATCCATCTTCCAATAATTAAACGTCTCGAAAACTTACAAAACTTTGTCTCTATTCACTTCTCCCTTGACATTGACTAACCGCATTGTGTCATGTTAGCTTTTGAGTATGGAAAATGTAACAACAACAACTCCTCTCTAGCAAAACTACCAAAAAATAAAAGTGTACCCAAAAGGATATAAATGCATATGGGACAAATTGTCAGTCTGCTCAACACAAATAAAACAGGAGGGAGTTGCTCTATTCAACTAGAAGAAGCATTCGCACATTTTTTATCCGATTAAAATCACAAAATTTCACTACTTTTAGATAGATAAAGCATGCATGCATTTATTTTATAAGCAAAAAGGTGTATCATCGTAAGTACACATATTTTTAGAAGCAACAATAAGTTCATTCATTTGTCATTTTGCTACTTTACCTCTCAAGTGCAACATGGGACACGTTTCAATTTTTTGTAGGGTAAAACCTGATAAAAGTAACATTATAAAAATAAGCCCAGCCGAGAAATTGATGGTGGTGGTGGTGGCCGTTAGCCGTCTATGCGTGCGACGGCAAGATAAAGTATTGTGTAGTCATCATGCCCAATTCATTCATGATTCGGGATTTGGTAGATAGAACACATTTTTTTTACTTTACACCTGTGGGTAGCATCCGCCTTCACAACTTGAATGCTGTGTGTGTCTGTGATGATTATTACTACCATCATGAGATGATGATGATGATCATGATGGCATCCACTTTTTTCAATTTGAAAATAAACTTTAAATATGTAATGTTATCTGTATTTTTCAAGATTATTATGTTTGTGAACTCGGGTTATTTAAACCAGAGAGATCTAATCACTCTTATTTCATCTACTGCTCTGGCAAAAGGAAACTGCTGAGTCAGCGTTATTGTTATTACTCCGTCATCATCATCCCGGCACAATTACAGTTTATTATAGCACACATGCACCACTACTGTGCACATACCTACTTTGAAAGAATTTCCGTACATTTTTGCTAAAAATCGTTCTAAAATCATCTGAGCTAAAATAAAATGGCAACTATTTAAGCTGATGATAAAGTATGCAAAGTGCAACACGCTTTCTGCCTGTGAATAGGATCTTTGAAAAGGGCACAATAATGAATACACGCATGTTAACCACCACACATAAATAAACAACAACATTGAATCAAACTCTATTCAAAACTCTTATTTCTTTTTAAGCATCAATATATATAGAAACCTAACTATTTTAAAACTTACTTTTTTGCTATAAAAATCATTAGATTTAGATTTATTATTCATGAGCTCTCGTCATCATGTACATAAAAAATAGGTATGGATTCTATTTTAGAGTGTGGTAATGAACTGAAAATCATGACGATCGTAAAATCAACTGTCAAAGTATTTTTCAGAGTTAGTATTCTTTTGACATCAGGAGCACGTCCAACACAGACGTTATACGTTAGACAAAGAATGCGTTATACAAAACGAACAAAGTCATACTGAAAAAAATTGTTAAAAAATAAATTTCCATTTCATCGTAAATACTGACAAGTCTGAAAGTTTAATAGTTTCATTCACTGTGAAATAGTGGAAACAGAATTGCCAGAAAATGATTAAGCGGTTGAAGCGATTGTGGATCCCTGCGGGAATATATTTTTACAGTGCCTTTTTCATACTTCTAATCAATTGCAGTTCTGCGAATATTTATCGGTCAAACTTGTCCGATGACGAAAATGCAGTGACAGCAGAAGGCATGTGGCCAAAGGAGGAGCAAAGTTTAAAAGCAACAACGAAAATTTCCCCGGGAGCTACATCACGTTTTGGTAACTGGACACATATAGTTCCTAATAATATAGTTTTAAAATTGGTTTTTACAAAATCTCGTGAACGATTAATTTGCATGCTACACGCTATTCTAAAAGTGAGTTTGCAGGATTTACAGGAGTTTCCATAAAATTGTCAAAGTCCTTGCTTGTTACTTGAACCAATGAACCTTCCAAATGAAATGCATTAGATTTATTTTAAAAAGCCAACTGAAATTGTCGTAGCTCGTTTGGTGCAATCAGTTTAATTTATACCTTACTTTGATCACACAGACGTCGGTGGCATTCTCACGGCATTTGGAATGAAACAAGGAGCGAGCATCTTTGCCCTTGTGCTGTTCCCCCTTCTATTTCCTTTGATGGTTTTGCTGGGCATCGCATTATTTGTGATTTCCCTTTTCGGCACAAGTGGTCTCGCAGTCGCTGGAAGACGTTCCGGCAACATCGTTTCACATTCTATTGGGGGTGCTTCCGGGTTCAGTCCAGGATACAAAGTGGATCGTGATGGTTTTCCCATTCCGTTGACAAATAGAGATGGACTTGCTTTTGATGTGTGGGACGATGACACTTGTGTAGAAAGATTTGCTTGCGAAATTTTGCTTCATGGGGGAGTCAGCATGATCGGAAAGAAGGCCACATTACAGTAAGAGTTTCTTTCTTCCTGCTCTCGTTTCACCAACGGCGCAGTAAATTGTATCAATTTTCTCCGAGAATTTGTATTCCACCGTAGTTTTTATACATTCATACAAACATGAAACCTGCTTGCTCAGAGTAACTATATTCTGCTCATTTTTCTCTTTGCTCTTGTTACTACTCCTTCCACTACTTGTTTGTAGACTTCTCCGGGGACTTAATGTCAAGCCTATCATATTGCCTAATTCATCTCCTGGACGGAAATCGAAGAAAGTTTGGAAGTGTTCCAGTTTGAAATGCAACTGGGAAAAGTGGAGCCCCTGGACGGAGCATCGTACGGCTACCAACGGCGAAAGTTGATAACTGATAACGGGACCAGAGACAGGAGGTTTATGTACATAGAAAGTGTTTTACATATTATTATTTTTTCGGGGAAAATGGAATGTGTCATTTCTGCCATCAAACTTTATAGGCTGCAATTTTGGGATTCAGGTGGATTCATCATGCCATAGTCCACAAAAATAATTTTTTGTTATGCGAATTCAATCAATACTACATAGAAAAGTGTATTTTTGTTATGAATAATTAAATCTGTTGTAAATTTAATACAATTTATTTAACATTCAATAAACGAACCATGATAAAATAAACATACAATATGCCACCATCTCATCATTGAACGAGGCACTCAAGAGATCGCGTAGAATGCAAAGCATCAGCTCAGGAAAAAAGAAGCATAAGCATAACATTCAATGCGTGAAGCGATAATCGTTGAGAACTTTCGGATCTCCGAGTTTAGAAGATTTCTAAAAATAGCACAATGGGATTCCTCCGATGATAACGACAAAAGCGGGGAAAATTTTAAATGCTGTTCATTCGGCAAGCATAAGCATATTCTGTATTTAATGTAGTTTTTCCCCTTTTCCTCGTGTCAACATATGTTTACTACACAGTCTATTCGATTTAATTAAACCAAACAGTAATAACTTATCTGTAGGTACATATTTAATACAATATATTCTCGTGTGTATGTGTCTGCAGTATTAAGTAGTTTGCAGAATTTGGAAAGAGTTATTAGGGTCATTACGTATTTTTTATACATTTTATTAAGCACAAAAGTAATCATGTTGTCCATGGGACAAATTGCCGGTAGTAGCACGCCCTTTGATGCTACATCAACACCCAACAACGCTGAAGAATCTGAACTTAGAAAGTTATGTCTATCCCTGAGATCCAGCTTCAGTGGGGAAGACTGGGCGTACTTTGAGTCAAGTCTGACTCCAGTACGCCTAGGATTCTTTCTAGAAAATGAGCAGGTCAGAACCTTTGTCCATAACATGTTGAGCAAGCATCCCTATCAGAAAGATAAAGGGAAGGCGATGACACTGAAAAATGCTGGTAATAAAGCGTTTGGAACAGGAGAAAACAAATTAGCTCTGGAATATTACACAAAGTGTTTAGCGTGGATGCCTCACAACAACGAACCAGCCGGATCATCCTCAGGTTCGTATACAGTACCCCTCTACCATCACTTTCTTTTGTCATTTTCCCTCAAAAACTTCTTTATCATCATCAGCAGCAGCAGTATAGAGCTGAACTTGCACAATAACCCTTTACTGCACTCCTCCTTTCTCTCCGCTTTGCTGCTCCTTTTTCCTCTCATCATCTTTAGTATTATCCTTGTACAAAAAAAAGTTGACATATTTACGTAAACTTTTGACCATAAATGGATCTCATGGTCTCATTATTAAAACTTGTTCATTATTATGATTTCTACTATGGAAGAGCAGATGCTGCCATTGTGTACGCGAATCGCTCCGCGGCTCTATTTCACCTTACTCAATACTCATTATCTGAACGGGACGCGCTACTCGCGTTTCAGCTCGGATATCCTGCGGAGCTTCACTACAAGCTTTATGAGCGTTTAGCTCGCTGCTGCTTTGAACAAGGTGGAAGGAACTCTGAAGCATCAAAGCACTTGCAAAAAGCCATTCAGTCGCTAAGTCAGGCTGCAGGACTTGATGAAACTAAACTTGCTAAAACCAGGTCAACCCTTGAAAGTCTCGTCAAGTCTAAATCCTGTGGTAAGAAGCATTTTCTCGTGTTTTTTCCTGTGTTCCTATCATTATGCTATAAAATGGGGTTTGCATTTATATGGGCCGTATTACAACAAGTAAGATAACCGAGCAATAATAACCTTTCTATTCACGAATAAAGCTTTTCTTCTACCTTTAAACGGTAATTTATGTTCTCTCCCAGAATGCCCATTTAATTTTCACTTTTTTTTCAAGGAGAAAATAAAAAGGAAAAACCATCACTTTTACGTGTGAGGTGATGGTGTGGTGTGCATGTCTTTTTTTGTGAGGAAACGCGAAAGCACATAATAAACACTGCGATGCCATAATATGCACATTGAATGGAGGTTTTTACTTTTTACTGCAATGTTTTTACTCCACCTTGCTTCTTCAAGCACAATTCCAGTTTCACATTATCACAATAGGATATGTCAGAGTTATTGTTCTTGAGCTCTTCCTTTTCCACCAAACACATTATTCCCTACGTGTAGTTGGAAAGAAAAAGGATCGACGAGAAAGCATGAGTTCATGTACAACAGGGATTTTTCCGTTTTTTCTTCTTCTTGAAACTTTTTGTCTGGTGCAAAATGTAGAGCACCTACAAAGAAGAATGATATCTTACCTAGGTATTCTCTAGATAAATATATATATATGTATTTGTAGGTCCACATGACTGTAGAAATTATGTGCGTGAAAATAAGTTTTTTGAAAAAAAAGTTTTGGTTTTGGGTTGTTCTGGAAAAGTAGTATGTTTTACAAGAGAGTGTGTGTAAACTAAGATTTCCAGCGTGCCCATATGCCCCTGTTTGTTTGTTTTCAGAGAATGACAATATATCATTTGGCGGTGGTGGCATCAGCAGCAGCAACGGGAACGCAAGTGAGCAGCAGCTCCCGTTACCAGAGGTGGTTGGTGGTCGGAGTAAATACCTCCGAGCTTGTTCCAAGGGTCTCACCCTGAAAAGCCATGAGAAGAAGGGTCGATTTGTTGTGGCCAACGAGGCATTTCGCCCGGGAGATGTGATTCTTGTAGAAAAGGCGTATGTTTCGGTGCTCCTTCCACAGCATTATCATCTTCAGTGCTTTCAATGCTACTCTCCGTAAGTGAATATATTTTTTCCCTTCAGAAGGAGGATGAATACAATTGCATGAAAAGGGTTTTATTATGGGTAGAAAGGAGAAATGCGAAGAAAATGGGAAAATGAAAAAATGAGCGTTTTTTGGGTAATCATACATATTTTACTGTTGCATAACATATATTCCAAGCCCGTGGAAATTATATACATACGCAGACATAATATGATTTTTAGTTTCATGAATAGTGCATCATAAATTACCTTCCGCTCCCTGTCCATATGTTTTTCGGTGTACTCCAACAGCTGCATTTACTGTACTGTTTACTTGCATGGAAATTACGGAAGAAAAAGAGGAAATGAGCTTCGCTTTCAAGGGTGGTGGATGTGTGTGTATCTTTTTTCGGTGAATTATTGTCGACGATAACAGCACGTAACGTGTGGTGTTGTGAACGAAGGGCTTGGAAAACTGCTCAAAATTTACGAAAAGGAGCCCATTATTGTAAAAAAGAAATAATGTACAAAGAATGTGTGTGTAAAAGAGTTTGGTTAGTTGCTGCTCAAGTGGCGTCATAAAAGATTGATTTTGTGAGAAGAAAAAAATCTTTCATCATGCTCATCATATATAAAAAGCACTTTAGTTTGCGGATTCGTTTCGAGTACCTCATAGTTCATAACGGAGTCGTATTACTTGTTCTCATCATGTTGCCAATGTATAGGTACTGTTTGAATCTGACCGATACAATACATAATCATTTTTCATGATAATGACGATCATTGAATGGTCTTCCAAACTCATCGTTGAGCACGTAAAATGGGTAATAGTTTCAAGTTGAGTAGCGCTATATATGATCCATTTCACAATCATTTCTTCAGCAAACCTGCTTTCTCTTGAATAGGTACTTTGGTACTTACTTCGATTAGTGCGTAATACAAAGCTCAGATTTACTACTGCTCCCTTTGAGCCCAATAAGTAACTTGAGCACACACGTCGACGATAAGTGACTACATAATCCTTTTATGACCTTGTACCCTGTCTAGCTTTGAGGGGAAAATTGTCAACAAAGTTAACGATTCTCTCTAACAATAACTTGGCATTTGAGACGAATTTAATGGCAAATCTAATATTGTGCTAGTGATGCTTGGAAAAGGATTCTGGAGAAAAAAATATATAAGAGGAGGACAAAAATATAAGGATTTGTCAGCTAAAATAATAATACATATAACATAATAATAATCATAATAATTAAGCGCTTAAGTATATTACTTTTGTGGGTATTTAAACAATAAACTTCCTGTAATCTGCAGTCACTACATACATACCTGAAAGTAAATATAATCGCAGTGCAGTATAATTAGAACAGAATAACATATATAAAGTATTTGTTTCAATTGTTCATATATAAAAGATTTCTTTTATTCTAGGTACATAAAATCTCTTAATAGGTAATGTAACTGAAACTGTAATTTGCTTCCGTTGTTATTTTCCTCAACCTATGTAGTTTGGCCTGGTTTCCTTTTCATCTTTTGCACGTTGTTCCAACATGCATGCATGGAAGTTGCTTGCAAATACAAACAAAAAGTTACACAACATTGCTACTACATATTACTAGTGCTTGTCTCATTCATAATCTGTGACTGGCTGGGTTTAACTTTTCTTTCTTTCTTTGCTTTCACTTTCCTGAACAACAGTGCTGAACAGGGAACCCTGCATAAATTGTTTTGCTTTGACTGAAAATACGTGAAAGGACGAAAAGTCATTCGCGTTTAGGTTGCTAGATTTTGTTTCATTCCAAAAAAGGACCTACAAAACCACATCCTTGAAACAGCAGTCACCGTGCATTTTACACGTTCCTTCTCCCAAAGTCACATCTCCATCCGGTCATGCAAAACTCTCATACTAACAGCAAACAGGATATGTTTACATCAGATCACTTGATATCATGATTTATGATTTGCGGATCAAAGTTTATCCTCATTATGAAAGTGAAATGATATATGTATAGGTATATATTTCGAACAATAAAGTGTTTAAATATTGTTGGACACGTTCGCTTAAAGCAATCATGTTGATGCAGTTTTAAAAAGAGCACATTGAATAACAGGCCATCATCATGTAATGTGTCTAATAATATCCCTGTGGTAAAATGAACACATTATATTATGCTCTCATATTTTTTCAATGATTTTTTTCTGCTTGATGATGTATTCATCATGTTAATATTTGTTTTAATACCTTTATGCAGAAGCAAAATGAAATCTGAGAGTAATGTAATCCCTCTTGCCCTTTTCCTGTTTAGACTGGAAGCTCCGGTGATGTGCAAATCGTGTATTTACGTTTCCTACTGTTCAACAAATTGTTTGGAGAAAGCATGGAAAACGCATCACCGATATGAATGTGGAATCCTTGGGGCTTTAAAACATGCTGGAATATCTGTCATCTGCTACATGGCTTTGCGAATTCTCACTCAGGTTTGTTTTGTTTAAAAGTAAATAACTAAGCGTATGGCTGATTGTGATAGCATGCATACATCAAAGCTAACAAACACCGGCAGCACAAGGTGCAATTATTGTAGTACCCCGACTCGAAATAATGTATAGCACTTGATGTAATTACCATTTCTGCACATGAACAAACATTGGCTGTTTTTAGATGGATCCTAAACAAGTTCTGCAATGGTATAATCTAATTACTCCGAAGAAGACAGAGTCGTCGGCAAATGGAGAGGGAAAATTGTCGGGTAATCAAAGTGAATCTGATAGTGCCAGAGGTAAGTGAAAGTCTATATGTAATTACATAGTATGTACATTTTTCAAGAGAAAGCTTATAATCAAGACATATGGTCTGGAAAAAATGAAAAATACAGTTTATAGTGACATTTTATTCATTTACTTAATGGGGTTATGAATTATTGGGATTGGGTAGATGTTTCGACAATGGAGTACAAGACGGATCACACGGCCCTATTCCAGCTAGTAACGCACTTTGAAATGAGGGGCGCTGAAGCAGACTTCCATCAAGTGCTTATGGCAGGATTCCTAGTAAACTTATTGAAAAACACGGAATACTTTGCGAATATTATGGAAGGAACAAAACTGTCAGGCATGTGAAAAATGGTCATAAATTTCGATCTGCTGCTGCATCAACAATTTTCTTGTGTGACTGTAAAATATTCGTATTAAAATGCTCATATATGCTGTGCAGCTGGAGAAGTTGGACTAAAAATCGGCCTCGTACTGCATCGCTGCCTTCAATTTCTTCAGTTCAACACTCACGAGACCTCTGGCTGGAAGCCGGATTTGGCCAAGGACAACTCAATAGGACTAGGGGGTGGTCTATTCCCGACGTTGGCTTTGTTCAATCATTCTTGCAATCCCGCAATTGTCCGGTATGCATACATTTACCATTTCCTTTCCACTACGAATATTGCGCCATGCTACTTGCCTGCACAGGAAAAGTCGTTCACGCTTTGGTAAACTTTCACTTTTCTTACGGTCGTAGTAGTAGTGTGGCGTGGTGACACACTGGCACTGCTTGGTGCTCGCTCTGCGGTGCAGATATTCTTGACTCAGAGTACATAGCATAAATA